>UESW01004863.1:25521-459770 GCA_900491605.1 Calamus simplicifolius | reverse complement strand
TAGAGTACCATAAACCTACATTTTTAGTTCCACTTAAATATCTTAAAATTCTTTTTACAGCAATTAAGTGAGATTCTTTAGGTTCAGATTGAAATCTAGCACATAAACATACTGCAAACATAATATCTGGTCTACTAGCTGTTAAGTAAAGAAGAGATCCAATCATACCTCTATAATGTTTTTGATCTACTTTCTTACCATCTTCATCTTTGTCCAATTTGCATGAAGGACTCATAGGAGTTCCAAGTGGTTTGATTGACTCCATTCCAAACTTCTTGAGCAGTTCTTTTGTGTATTTGGCTTGATTGATGAAATTCCTTCTTTGCTTTGTTTGATTTGAAGTCCTAGGAAGAAGTTGAGTTCTCCCATCATACTCATTTCAAACTCACCCTGCATCAACTTAGCAAATTCTTGACATAACAATTGTTAGTAGCACCGAATACAATATCATCAACATATATTTGTACTACTAATAAATCTTTATCTTTTCTTTTCAAAAATAATGTTTTATCAATATTTCCTTTACAAAATCATTTTCAATTAGAAATTTACTTAATCTTTCATACCAAGCTCTAGGTGCTTGTTTCAAACCATATAGTGCTTTGTGTAATTTAAAAACATGATTTGGAAATTCATGATCTTCAAAACCAGGTGGTTGTTCAACAAAACTTCCTCATTTATAAATCCATTTAAAAATGCACTTTTAACATCCATTTGAAATAAATTGATATGCATATGACATGCAAATGCAAGTAATAATCTAATTGCTTCAAGTCTAGCTACAGGTGCAAAAGTTTCATCAAAATCAATTCCTTCTTCTTGATTATATCCTTTTGCAACTAATCTAGCTTTGTTTCTAATTACTATGCCATTTTCATCTAATTTATTTCTAAATACCCATTTTGATCCTATAACAGAATGATCTTTAGGTCTATCTACAAGAGTCCAAACATTATTCCTAGTAAATTGATTTAATTCTTCTTGCATAGCTAACATCCAATTATTATCTTTTTCTGCTTCTTCAATAGTTTTAGGTTCAATTTGAGATACAAATGCAAGATGATTATTGATGTTTCTCATTGATGATCTAGTTCTTACTCCTTGAGATGGATCACCTATAATTAATTCTCTTGGATGACCATAGGCATATCTCCAATCTCTAGGTAGATCTATATCATTATGATTTGCATCAACAACATCAACACTAGGAGAATCATTATCTTTAGCTTCTTGTTCATGATCTGAAGATACATCTATATTCAATTTTTTAATCTCTTTCTAGAATGTTTGTATCTTCCTCATCATCAATCTTTTCAGAACTTGATGCTAAAGATTCATCAAAATTACATGAATAGATTCTTCTACAATTAAGTTTCTCTTGTTAAATACTCTATAGGCTTTACTAGATGTTGAATATCCTAAGAAAATGCCTTCATCAGATTTTGCATCAAATTTTCCTAGATTATCTTTGCCATTATTATGAATGAAACACTTACAACCAAATGCATGAAAATAACTTATGTTTGGTTTTCTATTATTCCATAGTTCATAAGGTTTTCTTAATGATTGGCCTAATTAGAGCTCTATTAAGAATGTAGCATGCCGTGTTTATAGCTTCGCCCAAAAGTATTTTGGTAGGTTGCTTTCACATAGCATGGTACGGGCCATGTCTTCTAAGGTTCTATTTTTCCTTTCAACTACTCCATTTTGTTGCGGTGTTCTAGGTGCAGAAAAATTATGATGAATGCCATTTTCTATGCAAAAGTTTTCAAATAAATGATTTTCAAATTCAGTGCCATGATCACTTCTTAGAGACACTATGGTGTTGTTTTTCTCATTTGTGACCTTCTTGAAGAATTTCAAAATAATGGAAAGGTCTCATCCTTATGAGCTAAAAATAATACCCAAGTGTATCTAGAATAATCATCTACAATCACAAGACCATATTTCTTTCCTCCTAGACTTGTGGTTCTAGTAGGTCCAAAAAGATCCATGTGAAGTAGTTCAAGTGGCCTAGAAGTGGAAACAATATTTTTAGTTTTGAAAGAATTTCTAGTTTGTTTTCCAAATTGACATGCATCACAAATTTTATTATTTTCAAAATCTAGTTGTGGAAGTCCTTTTACTAAATCCATTCTAATTAATTTTGAAATAAGGTGTGTGCTTGCATGACCTAATCTACGATGCCACAACCAACCAATCTCATTCATATTAGCATTATTAGCAACTAAGCAATGATTACTAGTAGACAAATTGTCTAAATCAATCAAGTATACATTGCCATTTCTATTTCCAATAAAAACAATGCTATTATCAATGGGATTAGAAACTGTGCATATAGAAGATTCAAATGATACTTTAAAACCTTTATCACATAATTGACTAATGCTAATTAAATTATGTTTCAAACCATTAACATATAAGACATTTTCAATATATGTGGAGGGAGTTATTTGAATGTTACCAAACCCCAAGATTTGGCCTTTGCCATTATCACCAAATGTAACTACTCCTCCTCTTTTGCTTTCAAGGGTGATGAATTGATCCTTGTCACCCGTCATGTGCCTTGAGCAGCCGCTATCGAGATACCACTTTCGCTTTGATCTTTTGGCCGCAAGACACTCCTGCAAAAATAATTAAGTCTTATATTTAGGTACCCAAGCCTTCTTGGGTCCTTCATGGTTAGTAGCATAAAAGACTGTTCCTTTGGGAACCCATATCTTCTTTCCTTTATTATTTAACTTCTTGTCAATTTTCTTAAAATTGCATTCAAAAACTTTGTGTCCCTTCTTGTTACAGTAATGACATGTAACATTATCATTGTTTTGTTCCTTTCTAAAAAAGTTTTTGACAAATTTTTGCTTTAAGTTAGGTCTATAACCTAAACCAGCCTTATCATATAGCTCTTTGATTACTTAACAATAAATTAAGTTTTTCAGAACTATAAGTGAATTTATCAACAATATTTTTATATTTATCAACTTCCTTCTTTAGTTTATCATTTTCATTGGAAATTGATTCTTTTTCTTTTGTCAAATTTTCATTTTCAGATTTCAGCACTTTAGTTTCATTATTAAGATTTTCTTTTTCTTTAATGAAAGTTAAATTTTTATTTTTCAAAAACTTATATTTCTTTTTCAAAACTTTGAAATCACCAACAAGTTCATTAAAAGCATCAAACAATTCATCAAAAGCAAAGTCATCACAAGGATTTTCAGAACTTACCTCACTGTCGTCGTTTGCCATAAAGCAAATGTTTGCAACTTCCTTTTGATCTTCCTCTGAAGAAGATTCATCACTATCACTCCAGGTTGCAACATAGGCTTTCTTCTTCTTCTTAAAAGTCTTTTTCAGTTGAGGACAATCATATCTATAATGCCCCGTTTCTTACATTCATAGCAAATCAAGGGCTCTTTCTCTTTGTCCTTGTCCTTATCTTTTTCTTTTTCTCCTTCCATCTTAGCTCCAAATTTCTTTTTGTGGAAGGGTTTCTTTCTCCTCATGAATTTTTTGAAATTTCTTGCTAGAAGAGCTGTATCATCATCATTTTCACTACAGCTCTCCTCACTTTCAGCAGCCTTAAGAGCTATGGTCTTTTTCTTTTTCACATCCTCTTCTATGTGCTGCTTCATGGTCAATTCATGGGTCATTAGGGATCCTAAAAGCTCCTCTAAGGGTAAGGTATTGAGGTCCTTTGCTTCTTGGATTGCTGTCACCTTCGCTTCCCACGTTCTTGGAAGTGACCTGAGAATTTTACGAACAAGTTCAGAGTTAGAATATGTTTTGCCTAAACTTTTCAAACCATTTACAATATCAGTAAATCTAGTGTACATGCATGCTATAGTTTCAGTTTGTTCCATGCTAAATAATTCATATTTGTGCACTAGAATATTGATCTTAGATTCTTTAACTTGATTGGTACCCTCATGGGTAACCTCTAATCTATCCCAAATCTCCTTTGTGGAATTACATGTAGAGATTCTATTAAATTCATTAGCATCTAAAGAGCAATACAAGACATTCATGGCCTTAGCATTGAGCTGTGCCATTTTCCTATCATTATCATTCCAATCCCTTTCGGGTTTAGGAACAATAGTGCCATCAACAATGTGTGTGGGTGTACTAGGTCCATTAATTATAACACCCCACAATTCATAATCAGAAGCTTGAATGAATATCCTCATTCTTGCTTTCCAATATGAATAGTTGGAACCATTAAATAAGGGAGGTCTATTCGTAGAATGACCTTCGGCAAATGATCCAACATGAGCTGCCATTTGGATCTTTAGCTCTTGATCGTGTGATCAAAATCTAATGAGCACTTGCTCTGATACCAATTGTTGGCCCAGATGATAACCCAAGAGGGGAGGGTGAATTGGGTTCTTTAAAAAATTTAACCTCTAAATTAAAATTGTTTGCTTAAGATGAATGAAAGTAAATGCAATGCAAATATAAAGCACAATCAATGAGATAGAGATAGAGATAGAGACAATAGAAGCACGGCAAACACAAAGATTTTATAGTGGTTCGGTGTATCCAACACCTACGTCCACTCCCAAGATCCACTTGGGTCCACACTATAATCTCCTTGATTACAGCCGAGTTGTTTTACAAGCTCACAACCTAAACTTGTTGTTTTACCCGGGATCACAACGAACCCAGCCGATTTTTCGGGCTCACCAGCACACAACCCTAAACTCAAGCTAATCTAGCTTGACCCGAGGTATACAACCTCCACTAGTTCAATCCCTTTGATTGAACTAGGCACAAACAAGAAGAATATTGTTTTTCAAAGATACACAGCTCCTCAATGAGCAAATATTCAAAAATAAGTAAACAAGTTTAGAAAAGCCTATTTGAAGTTGTTTGGCTTTGAGCTTTTCTTCTTTTCCTCTTCTTCCTTTGGAATGATGAATCAAGCCTCAGCTTTAATCCCTCACAGTCGTTGCAGTTGAGAAGATTGGAAATGGAAGAAACAGAGCTTTTATTTCAATTTGGGAAATCCACCGATTTTTTGATTTGAACGCCTTGGATTCCTCTTTGAGCTTTTTGGAGTGGAAGGATTTGAGTTTGAAGGATTTTCTCTTAAATTTCAGGCTCAGGGTTTCTCGGATTTTTGATTTGAAATTTTTCTCTTTTCCGTTCTCTTTTTCTCTTTTTTCTCATATTCAACGGGTGTTTTTCCCCCTTTTTATAGATTTACTTCAATCTGTTTTTGGAATGAAACTAGCCGTTGGAGTGTACCTGAAAATAAAATATATCCGTTAGAAATTAATTAAAAAGAAAATATTACCGTTAGAGCTGATCTGGCATTTTAAATTTTCGTCCCAGTCAGGTTGGAGTCGGCTCCAACTTTTCAGGTGTTGGCTCTAGATCGTTTTTCCAAAAATAGAAATTTCCAAGTTCATTGAGGAGTCGGCTCCAAAAAAGTAAGTGTCAGCTCGCCATCGTCAGGTGTCGGCTCCCAAAAACTGTAGGTGTCAGCTCCAGGATGCTCAAAAAACAAGCGTTCTGTCCCCGCATCGGAGTCGGCTCCAGACATTGTAAGTGTCGACTCCAAAACTCTAGGTGTCAGCTCAGAAACTCTAGGTGTCGGCTCCGGATCGTATCAAAAATCAGATTAAAATTGAATTGGCCATGGGGTCGGCTCCAGACTTTCTAGGTATCGACTCCAAGCTCTGAAACTTTGAAATCTTCTGATTTGTATTTGATTCAAAACTCATTTCTTAATTCCTTTAAATTGATCAAATAAATTTAAGTCCTGAAACACTTATAAAATTTATTAGTAATCAAATAAATATACTCAATTCCTTTATTAATCATCAAAATCAATAAATGGATCAACAACCTATTAACTCCACAATCTCATCTTTCTGTGATTTCTTGAAGCCTTCAAGACACTCCTCAATCTGTGTAATAGCAAATCTATATCCCTTCTTAGTTATCCAGTGGCATCAAGATAAGCTCTAGATCCATCTGCGATCCCTTCCAGCCTTTCAAAAATCTTGCGAAACTCAGTGGATAGGGTATCCACAGATCTGTCGAAAGAAGATGCAATCACATCAAGCTTAGCAGAGAGCTGCCTCATCTCATCTCTCTTCTCTGAATTATGCTCAGTCAATAAGGCCCTGAGTTGATCAAGTTGCTTCTCTGAAAAGCCTGCAGACTCAGCCAACAAACCCGATGCCACCTGAGGGGGTGAAGAAGTGCTCGGTCCAGCAATAGATGGTCCCGCAACTGATGGCCCAGGGACATCCTCATCTCTTGCCTCCTCAACTCTGGCTTCATGTCCTCTTCTTTGCCACTGGCCATTAACTTTCTTGAAGCCCATTCTATGAATAGTGGAGATGTTGTAGTAGTCAGTATATCTAAAATTTCTTTGCAATTCTTTCTTCATTATCTTTACACCTTGGCTTCTGAATACCAGTGTGAGAACCATACCATATGGCAGTGTAGATATTTTCTTTGTAGCTGCCTCTGCCATATAACCAATCATCATCCTGGCTAAATTTACTGGTTGACCAGTGATGATACAGTCCATCAGTAGAATGTCTCGCTCCGAGACATACTTGAACCTTCCAATCTTAGGAAACAAGATTCTCCCACAAATATTATGAAGTAATCTGAATTCCAGGTTGAGTTGATTTGCCATTACCTCTTCAAACTTAGAAACTTCTCTCCCAAGCATCCTAGACAGGGCTCCACCTCTGTCATCATGCTGACATGCAGTCAAACCAACGGTGGGCATCTCCAGAAGATTCCCTAGTGACTCTGTAGTGATTACCACTTTGGTTCCATGCACAAAACTCACAAGACCTCCTTCCCCTCTACATAAATAACTATAGAATTCCTTCACGAGGGCAGGGTAGGTCGGAACATCTAGTGAACAAATCTTCTTCCAACCCATTTCTTTTATTTGTCTCCCTATAAAAAAACCTTCTGACTCAAATAAATTAAAATATATCTTTCTTCTCATAGTGATAACCTTCCCGGCCAACAAGTCTACGCGGGTGGAAGATGGAGAAGCCTCCGGAGTAGAAGAAGTGGAAGACGAAGAACTGGAAGAAGATTGCCTCTTGGTTCTTCGAACAGAACATCTCCCGGTGGGAATGGCCACACCAAACACAGATCCTCACCTTTTGGGAGCCATGGAGGTCAATGGAGGTTGGAATCAAGGATTTTGAAGAGTTTGGAAAAGTTTGGAATGCTTTGGAGAAGGATTTGAAAGGGATTGAAGAGGGATTAGATTGTTTGAAGTGTCGACTTTGCCCTAATAAAGTGACGATTTTTACTTAGAGTCGACTCCCGCAAAGTGGAGTGTCGGCTCCGAACAAAAAATCAGTCAGCGCTCGAATTACAGTTGGCTCTGCAGAAGTCGGAGTCGGCTCTAATGAGCAGACAGAAAACTCTAAAGGTAAGGGGTCGACTCCAAGACTGAAGGTGTTGATTCCACAATAGTTTCAGTAAAAAAATAAATTTCAAGGATCTGAAACTAATCAAATTGATAATCAAAATCTAGATAACTTCTCCTTAATAATTGGGGAATCAATGAATCAAATTTCTAAATAAATTTCCTAATAAAGTGTAAAAGATTTTCAAGAAATCTACCGAAGTTTAGATAGTTATCCTTGAGAGTTTCAGAAAATCATTCTAAAGGATCACAAACTCCTAATTCTCCTCTAAGATAACAAAATCTCTCCTCACTCAAAGGTTTGGTAAAAATATCAGCCAATTGATCATCAGTGTTCACATAATCAAGACAAATATCATTATTAACTACATGTTCTCTAATAAAGTGATATCTAATTTCTATGTGTTTAGTTCTAGAATGTTGAATTGGATTCTTAGTTAGATTGATTGCACTAGTATTATCACATCTAATAGGAATTTTATCAAGTGTGATGCCATAATCTTCAAGTTGTCGCTTAATCCAAAGGATTTGAGCACAGCAACTTTCAGCTGCAACATATTCTGCTTCAGCAGTGGATAAAGCAACCAAATTTTGCTTCTTACTAAACCAAGAGATTAAGTTACCTTCTAAAAATTAGCATGCACCACTTATACTTTTTCTATCTAATTTACATCCGGCATAATCAGAGTCAGAATAAGCAATCAAATTAAGTGTTGAGTTTCTAGAATACCATATTCCTACATTTTTGGTTCCATTTAAATATCTAAAGATTCTTTTAACAGCAATAAAATGTGATTCTTTAGGTTCAGATTGATATCTTGCACATAAACAAACAACAAACATGATATCAGGTCTACTTGCAGTTAAGTAAAGTAGAGATCCGATCATACATTGATAATATTTTTGATCTACTTTCTTACCATCTTCATCTTTGTCCAGTTTGCATGAAGGACTCATTGGCGTGCTAAGAGGTTTAGCATATTCCATATCAAACTTCTTAAGTATTTCCTTCGTGTCCTTTGCTTGGTTGATAAAAATTCCAGCTTTCTCTTATCTAATTTGAAGTTCAAGGAAGAAGTTAAGTTCTCCCATCATGCTCATCTCGAATTCTCCCTGCATTAACTTAGCGAATTCTTGGCAAAGAAGATTGTTAGTAGCACCGAAGACAATATCATCAACGTAAATCTGTACAACCAATAAATCCATCTCTTTTCTTTTTAAAAACAAGGTTTTGTCAACATTTTCTCTTGTAAATCCATTTTCAATTAAAAATTTACTTAATCTATCATACCAAGCTCTAAGTGCTTGTTTTAAACCATAAAGTGCTTTGTGTAATTTAAAAACATGGTTTGGAAATTCATGATCTTCAAAACCAGGAGGTTGTTCAACATAAACTTCCTCATTTATAAAACCATTTAAAAATACACTTTTAACATCCATTTGAAATAAGTTAAAATTTATATGACATGCAAATGCAAGCAATAGTCTAATGGCTTCTAATCTAGCTACAGGAGCAAAAGTTTCATCAAAATCTATTCCTTCTTCTGATTATATCCTTTTGCAACTAGCCTAGCTTTATTCCTAATGACTGTGCCATTTTCATCTAATTTATTTCTAAAAACCCATTTAGATCCTATTATAGGGTGGTTTCTAGGTCTGTCTACTAGGGTCCATACCTTATTCCTAGTGAATTGGTTTAACTCTTCTTGCATAGCTAACATCCAATTGCTATCTTTTTCAGCTTCTTCTATGGTTTCAGGTTCTATTTGAGATACAAAAGCAAGATGATTATTGATATTTCTCATGGACGATCTAGTTCTTACACCTTGAGATGGATCACTTATGATCAAATCCCTTGGATGATCATGAGCATATCTCCAATCTCTAGGCAGATCTATATCATTATGAGCAGTATCAATAACATCGGCCAAAGGTAAATCCTCTTCTTTTGCTTCTTGTTCATGATCTGAAGATACATCTAATTTTTCAATTCCTCTTTCAAGTAAACTTGTATCTTCCTCATCATCAATCTTTCCCGAACTTGATGCTTAAGACTCATCAAAGACTACATGAATGGATTCTTCTACAACTAGACTCTTCTTATTGAATACTCTATAAGCTTTATTAGAGGTTGAATATCCTAAGAAAATGCCTTCATTAGATTTAGCGTCAAACTTTCCAAGATTATCTTTACCATTATTATGGATGAAGCATCTACAACCAAATGCATGAAAGTAGCCTAAATTGGGTTTCCTATCATGCCATAGTTCATAGGGTATTTTCTTAAGGATAGGTCTAATTAGGGCTCTATTTAAGATGTAACATGCTGTGTTAATAGCTTCCGCCCAAAAGTATTTAGGGAGTTTGCTTTCACATAGCATGGTACGGGCCATGTCCTCTAGAGTCCTATTTTTCTCTCTACAACTCCATTTTGCTGAGGTGTTCTAGGTGCAGAAAAATTATGATGTATGCATTTTTTAAAATAGAATTTTTTAAATAAGTGATTTTTAAATTCGGTCCAGTGATCACTTCTCAAAGACACTATGGTAGTATTTTTCTCATTTGTGACTTTCTTAAAATTTTTTAGAAATATTGAGAAAGTCTCATCTTTTTGAGCCAAAAATATTACCCAAGTGAATCTAGAGTAATCATCTACTATCATAAGACCATACTTCTTTCCTCCTAGACTAGTGGTTCTAGTAGGTCCAAAGAGGTCCATGTGTAGTAGTTCCAGGGGCCTATTAGTTGAAACAACATTTTAGATTTGAAAGAACTTCTTGTTTGTTTACAAATTGACATGCATCACATATTCGATTATTTTCAAAATCTAAGCTAGGAATACCTTTAACTAAATCCATTCTTAGCAATTTTGAAATTAAGTGTGTGCTAGCATGACCTAGTCTACGATGCCATAGCCATCCAATCTCATTCATCTTAGCATTATCAGCAACTAAGCAATGATTACTTGAGGATAGGTTATTCAAATCAATTAAGTATATATTGCCATAATGTTTTCCAACAAGAATAATGCTACTATCAATAGGATTAGTGACAGTGCAATAGAAGCTTCAAAGGAAACTTTGAAACCTTTATCACATAGCTGGCTAATACTAATCAAGTTATGCTTTAATCCATTGACATATAATACATTATCAATATAGATAGATAGAGTAATTTGAATCTTATCAATGCCCATGATATGGCCTTGACCATTATCACCAAAAGTAACTACTCCACCTCTTTTCATCTCAAGGGTGATGAATTGATCTTTGTCACCCATCATATGTCTTGAACAACCACTATCAAGATACCATTTTCTTTTCAATCCGATGGCTGCAAGACACTCCTGCAAAATATTTATCTCTTAATTTTAGGTACCCAAGCTTTCTTGGGTCCTTCATAGTTAGAATCAATGTATACTATTCCTTTAGGAACCCAAATCATCTTTCTTTTATCATGTGGAGTTTTATACATATAAGATTTATGTCCTTTGTTTCCACATTTAAAACAAGTAATATTTGATGATTTTTCAGCATGTACAAAGATATTTTTCAAGGATTTTTGCTTTTTAAGTGGATTATATCCTAATTCGACTTTATCAAAAACAGCCTTTTGATTATCCAAAATCATATTTAGTTTGATAGAGCTTAAAGTAAATTTGTCAACAATAGGTTTAAGCCTATCAACTTCATTTTTCAAATTTTCATTTTCTACAATATGCTTTTCATTTTCTAAAGATAGATTTTGCATTTGATTCTTCAAATCTTTATTCTTTGAGCTTAGATTTGCATAATCATCAATTAGTTCATAAAATGCACTATGCAATTCTTCAAATGTAAAATCATCTAGAAAACTTGGACTCACCTCATCATTGTCCGCCATGAAGCAGAGATTGGCTATTTCTTTCTTTTCATCTTCTTCAGAACTTGAGCTTTTCGAATCACTCCAGGTAGCCATCATTGCCTTCTTTTTGAATCTCCGAGGGGCCTTTTTGAGTTATGGACATTCAGATTTGAAGTGTCCCGGTTTCTTACATTCAAAGCAGATTATTTCCTTTTCTTTTCCTTTGTCCTCATCTTTTCTAACAAAGGGCTTTTTCTTTTCAAATTTCTTCTTCTTCATGAATCTCTTGAATTTCCTTGTGATGAGTGCCATGTCCTCATCATCACTGTCATCTTCAGATTCATCAAATTCTTCCTTACATTTTGAAATTTTGAGAGCCATAGTCCTTTTCTTCTTTTACTCATCCTCATTAACATGTTGCTTGACTTAAAGTTTATGAGTCATCAAGGATCCCAAAAGTTCTTCTAGGGGTAGAGTGCTCAGATCTTTTGCCTCTTGTATTGCTGTGACTTTAGCTTCCCATGTCCTAGGCAAAGAACGCAACACCTTTCTCACAAGATCAGAGTTATCATAAGATTTACTAAGACTTTTTAAACCATTAACAATGTCAGTAAATCTTGTAAACATATCAGAAATAGATTCACATGCATCCATTTTGAACAATTCATATTTATGAACTAGCATGTTAATCTTGGATTCCTTTACCTGATTGGTTCACTCATGGGTAACCTCTAATTTATCCCAAATTTCTTTAGCAGATATGCAAACAGATATACGATTAAATTCATTTGCATCTAAAGAACAATACAAAATATTCATAGCCTTGGCATTTAGTTGTGCCAATTTCTTATCATGTTCATCCCATTCTGTTTTCGGTTTAGGAATTTTCATGCCATTAAGTCTTGTAGTGGGTGTGTGAGGTCCATTGACTATAATACTCCATAGATCATAGTCAAGTGCTTGAATGAAGATTTTCATTCTAGCTTTCCAATAAATAATTAGAACCATTAAATAAAGGAGGACGATTCGTAGATTGTCCTTCAGAAAAGGTCGAGCCAACTTGAGCTGCCATTTGGATCTTTAATTCTTGATTGTTAGATCAAGAAAAAATGAGCACAAGCTCTGATACCGATTGTTGTTCCAGATAGCAACCCAAGAGGGGGGGTGAATTGGGTCTTTTTAAAATTTAAACACTTTTGAAGAAAAACCCCAAACTTAAAATAAATCACAGATATGCAACAATTAAAACAGAATATGAAATGAGAAGATGAAGAGGAAGAGATAAAGAGTCAAGCACTGCAAACACAGAAATTTTATAGTGGTTCGATGTACTTACACCTACGTCCACTCCCAAGTACCTCTTGGGTCCACACTATAATCAACCTTGATTACAACAGAGTTGTTTTACAAGATCACAACTCAAACTTATTATTTTTCTGGGCGCACAACGAACCCAGCTGGTTTTCAGGGTTCACCAGCACAAAACCTTACACACAAGCAACTGCTTGCACAAGGCAATCTGCCTCAACTAATTCAATCACCTGATTGACTCAGTTCATAAGAAGAAAAAGAATATTTGATACAACAATTGCTCCTTAAATGAGCAAATAAGACAAGTTAACTAATCAAACAAAGAGATAGAAATAAAAGCCTGATTTATAGATCTCTGTGGCTTGATTCTTCTCCTCTTTCTTGCTTTTGAATGGATCTTCCTTGAGTATTCTCTTGAAGCTCGGAAGAATAGATGAAGAACGGGAACTAGGGCTTGCATGTTTGCTTCTTCAAACTTAGAAATCTCTTCAAAATGAAAGTGTGAAGACTAGGGATTTCTCTCTTTTCTTTTAGGGAATCAGTACGATTTTTCTTTTGATTTTTTTCTGATTTTTTCTCAAATTTTTTTTTTCTTTTTTTCTTCTCTATTTTTCTTGTTTTTCTCTCTCTCTAAATGGTCACATCCATCATCCTTTTATAGATCCTTCCAATACTAAGAATAGATGAAAACTATCCATTAGAATCAAAATGGAAGAAAAGTTAGGAACAAATAAGGTAATAGCCGTTGAGATTTAAAGTAAAAAGTTGGTTTAGAGATGTTCTTACACATCTGAAAGTCATTTCTGACAAACTGGAGTCGACTCTGACTTTTCTGGGGTCGACTCTAACTTGAAATCCCCAAACAGCCCGATTTGGAGTCTGCTCTAACTTTTCTAGGGTCGACACATTTTTCTTCTGGAGTCAACTCTAACTCCTCAGGTGTCGACTCTAATTTGAGACCCAAAAAAACATCTTTCTGTTTTTCTGTTGGAGTCAACTCTACAGGTTCTAGGTGTCGACTCTAGTCCGTGCCGTTTTTCGGAGTCGACTCTAATGTATGCAATCTTACCTTGACATTAGAATTAAACTCCGAACTTGATTTCTCTCGAGATTTTGATCATTTAAATAAGTTATAAACTGAAACACTTAATCAAAATCATTAGTAACTTCATGAGTTATACTCAAATAGTTTTGTTTATCATCAAAATTAATAATTGGGTCAACAATCATTCATGGTTAAGTCATGTACGGGGTGTTCATGGATATAAAGGATTGTGTATGAAGGTTATGAGTATGTCAACAAGGAATTGATCATTCCTAGTAAGAGGAAAAGTAATCCCATGTATTCTCATCATATGATGACTCAAGAAGTCTTTGATCAAAGCAAATTGAAATTAGAATAGGTTTCTAATTTTTCATTTGTTGAGTCTTTATTATTGATTTGAGATTCAAATGAATAAAATGTTAGGGTTTGACATTTTTTCATACCCATCACTTATTTGGGATAAAGAAAGATCGAAGGATTGAATTGCATAGTAACTTGCCACTAAAGGGGTATTTTGGTAATTCCATCAAATTTCTCATCTTCTAGGTAGACATGATACATTGCTAGATGTTAATCTTGTCTTGTAGGTTTTCATGAATTAAATTTATTTAATTCATGAGTCAATTTGAAAGATGGTTCAAATTGGCAACTAGGGTTAGCATGATTTGATCTAATTCGGTTAGTCAGTTTCTAATCGAACTAAATCGACTTAAACCTAAACCTACTACTGGCTAAATGAGGAACCCAATGGGTCACACACATAAGGGAATTGGTCAAAGAATCATTTTAATAAGATTAATTAATTTAATTTGTTAGCCAATCAGCATGCTAGCACATGTGGTAACTATCGCTCCAATTTGGGTCGAAATTGATTTGAACCGGCTTAATTAATTGATCCAAATTAATTTTAGAATTAATTTGGGATAACCTATGACCTGATCAACCATTTATTGGATTGGATAAGGTTGAATTAATAGAGTCCAAGAAATATAGGACTCTCGGAAGGGAAACTATGCACGTGCAGAATTTTCAAGAGGCGCCTAAGAGTCCTTTTGATTTAAGGCACTAGGAGGCGCATCTTTTTTTTTGGGATTTATAGGTCCATTGAATGTGGAGAACCTTATCTTGATACATGGAAAAATCAGAGGCTATCTGATTTAAGATGGGATGCTAAAAGCATCCCATCAGGTGTGGCGCGCATAGGGAGAAAGGTGCAGAAAATTATAATGATGTGTCCGTTGATTCAAATTGAAATAAATTTAAAAATTTTATATCTTTTCATAAGGACATGGAATGGGTTGTATCCCTTCATTTGACGTCTCCCCATTCATTATTTAAAGGGGTGGCATATATGGGATTGCATCGGATAATTTTTTGTAATCGTTGTTAAGACAAGAGTCTTCTCTCTCCCTCTCCCCTTCCTACAAGCCTTAGTTAATTTAGGACAACTCTTTTCTTAGCCTATACAAGTTTTATTAGACTTAAGAAAAGTATAAAAGGGTCCTAAGAGCCAAGCCAAGAAGTCAAGAAGCCAAAAAGAGGTTTAAGTCAAGTTCGTGAGCATATCTTTGATCCAATTCTCGTGTGGATCACCATTGGAGGGCGAACACTTGGGCGCCTAGTGGAAAAGATTGGATAACCGGCTTCCTTCTTTCTTCACCAAGTACTAAGGTATGTTCCTCTACATATATGTTACATTTTATGACTAATTAATTGTTATAATCAAGGGGTCTTGGGTCTAAGGTTTCGGTTGATTAGGGTTTCAAGGTTAATTTTTTTTTTTGAAATCCAGCCTTCCGCTGCATGACCGGAACCCAACAGCTTCATGTAAATCTCTTCCTCCAAATCACCATGAAGGAAAGCAGTTTTCACATCCATTTGCTCTACCTCCAAATCAAGAGTAGCAGCCAAATTCAACACGGTTCTAATAGAAGACATCTTCACCATAGGTGAGAAAATCTCATTAAAATCAACACCCTTCCTCTGTCTGAAGCCTTTTGCCACTAATCTGGCTTTATACCTTGGAGATGTAGCATTACTATCATGTTTCACCCTGTAAATCCACCTATTTTCCAAGGCCCTCTTGCCTTTAGGGAACTTCACCAAATCATAGGTGTGATTGTCATGCAAAGATTGCATCTCATCTCGCATTGCATCCAACCACTTTTATTTTTTTTCACTCTCAATGGCCTCTTCTAAACACTCAGGTTCTCCTTCATTAGTCAAGGTCACATACTCATCAGACGAATACCTTGTAGATGGTTTTTTCTGCCTGTTAGACCTCCTGAGTTAACTTTGAGGTGGTTCAGGAGTATAACTAAGATTATCATCTTGTGACATCTCATGTTCCTCTTCAGCATCATTAGTTGGAACATCTAACTTATCTCCAAGCTTTTTCGGGTGTAGTCTTCTCCACCTTATCAATGTCTTCAATGGTTTGGTCTTCCATGAACTCCACATCACGACTTCTAATAAGCTTTTTCTCAATAGGATCATAAAACCTGTAACCAAATTCATCTTGACCATAACCTATAAAGATGCACTGTCTCGTCTTAGCATCCAACTTGGATCTCTCATCCTTTGGAACATGCACAAATGCCTTGCAACCGAAGACTCGCAAATGATCATATCTGATATTCTTGCTAAACCAAATTTTGTTTGGCACCTCACTATCCAAAGCAACTGTAGGACTAAGATTAATAACATGCACTGCCGTGCACGGTGCGCCTCACCCCAAAAGTGTTTGGGCAATTTTGCTTCAGAGAGCATATACCTCACTCTCTCAATCAATGTCCTATTTATCCTTTCTGCTAAACCATTCAGCTGAGAAGTTTTAGGAGGAGTCTTTTCATGTGCAATACCCTACTGCTTGCAATAGACATCAAAGGGTCCACAATACTTACCACCATTGTCAGTACGAATACATTTCAGCTTCTTGCCTGACTGCCTCTCAACTAAAGCCTGAAACTATTTGAACTTCTTCAACACCTGGTCTTTTGTCTTCAATGCATAGACCCATAGTTTCCTGGAACAATCATCAATAAAGGTAATAAAATAAAGTGCACCACCAAAAGATTTTACCTTCAATGGACCACAAACATCAGAATGCACCAATTCAAGCAACTCTGACTTCCTTGAAGGAGGATGCTTCTTAAAGGATACTCTGTTTTGTTTACCAGCCATGCAATGAGAACACTTCTCCAACTTTGCACTCTTCAATCCAAGAAGCACATCCTTTTTAGCTAAGGAGTTCAACCCTTTTTCACTGATATGACTAAGCCTTCGGTGCCACAAAGATGCCTCCATATCCACGACATTCACACTGTCTTTAGCAACCAAAGCTTCTGTCCAATACAGTTTAGAAATTTTCTCCCCTCTAGCCATAACCAAGTTACCTTTGGTGAGTTTTCACTTTCTAGAACCAAAGTGATTATCATAACCACCATCATCAAGCATCTACACAGAAATCAAATTAAAGCGAACATCCAGAGCATGTTTGATTCCTCGAAGCAGTAGCTGCATTCCTATGTTGGTTTGCAGGCAAACATCACCAACACCAATCACCTTAGACACACCATCATTACCCATCTTTAACACTCCAAAGTCACCAGAAGTGTAAGACGTGAAGAACTTGATGGGGCACGAAAACAAAAATTGGTGGAATGAGGGGATGGTGATGTGTTCTAAGTGATTACCACCCTTAATGAACATTTGAGCCCAAGCTATGGCTGAATTCATGCATGGAGAAATGAAGAACATCAAACCGGAAGCAGAAATCTAAACACCCTTGTGCAAGCTTCTTTCAAAGAAATAAAAAGATTAGGATCTAAAGGTATGGAAACCTTCAAACTAAGTTAAGCCACCTTTAAAACTTCAGATCTAAAGGACCAAGAGGTTTTTTTTTTTTCAACAATGAAGTAAGATCTTAAAGTGGAAGGGATGCACTCAACACTCAAAGAATTGAGGGTTGGTTGACAAGATCTACACTCCTTACTTAAGAACTCACCTTGGCACTTGATCCTTGACGTGGAGCCATCATCCTCAACTCTAACATCCTCAAGAGAACCTGCAAGTGATCAGAAGTAAGACCGTGGAGGCAAAGGAATTGAAGGAAATAAAAAAATCGAACAAGGAAAGGAAGGATTTGAAAAATTTTGCTGAGACTTGGGTAGCACTTGTCCTTCTTCCTGAAACTATTATGGAACCTTGGTAGAATGGTTTAGAGTAGCAAATTGGGCCTCTCACCCTCTCCCTCAAGGAGTGACCTAGATCTAAGACTAGGGAAACACGAGCCTCAACTCAAACTAAGAGCATCTCACCCTCTTCATACTCAAAGATGAACAAGGCACTTGGCAAAAGAAATCAAATAAACTTGATTTTATTTCTCAAACTTCATATCTACAAGAGGGAAAGCTTGGCCTATTTATAGGCCAAAGGACTTCCAGAAATTTCAGCCCAAAAAACTAAAAGATCATAACAATCTAAGGATTAGTTATGATATAGCTAACTAATTACAATCAATCCCTAACAAATTTGGTTGCACCAGCTTCCATGTGGCACCTCCTTAGTTTGCCATGTGTCATCATCAGATACCTCCATGTGTCCTCCAAGATTTGACTTCTAAGTTGCCATGTGTCATCATCAGATACCTCCATGTGTCCTCCAAGATTTGACTTCCAAAGAGAAGACTTGATGTCTTGATAGCAGTGTTGACTCAAGGCAGGAAGTGTCGATACTTTGAGACTTGGCAGAAGTTGAAATTTTGCAGCATGAGTTGCCACTTGAGAAATTGAAACTCTTGGCTCGAGTAAGTGGAACCTGCGGAAAGTAGATTAACTACAAAACCAAAGAGTGTCAGTCTGCAACCTTTTCTTCTTGCTGATGTCCCCATCAATTCTTCCGGGTGAAAAAAACTCGGCCCTGACGAGTATGGATCATTTTGGCTTTGGTAATATTCAAGCAGATCTGGATCGATCCTTTGCAGTTCTTCTTGAGTGATCCATGAGTCTTCAGAATCAGGTCTACCTTGCCAATGGACCAAGTAGCGTTGATAGTCTTTATTTCGGGTAGTGACAATCTTGTCATCTAATATCCGTTCAATTCTTTCTCGCTTTGTGGCTGGTGGACACTCTGGGATTGGTTCACTCTCAAAGGATGGATCAGGTCCTAAAAACTCACTGGGATTCATTGTTGGTTCCTTGTATTCTACCAGATCTGAAATATTAAAGGTGGAACTAATACCAAAGTCAGAAGGTAGGTCCAGTATATAAGCATTAGGTCCAATTCTTTTTATTATTTTGAAAGGACCTGCACCACGGGCGTGTAGTTTCTTCATAGTTCCCTTTGGAAACTGTTCAGGTCTGAGCCTTATCATGACAAAGTCTCCTACATGAAATTCTTTTGCTCTTCTATGGGAATTAGCCATATGCTTGTAACTCTCATTGCTTATATGGATTTTCTCGCTAATTTCTTTGTGTAAATCCCTAATGTGTTGTGCATATGACTCAGCAGACTCTGATGTTCGTACATGCATGGGCAATGGAATGAGGTCTATTGGCTTTCTTGGTTTGTACCCATGAATAATCTCAAAAGGACTTTTTCCAGTGGATCTGTTAACTGAACTATTATAGGCAAACTCTATACGTGGCAGTAAAAGGTCCCAATTTCCAGTATGTTTTCCCACTAAACATCTCAACATATTTCCAAGACTTCTATTTACAACTTCTGTTTGACCATCAGTTTGGGGGTGATAAGTGGTAGAAAAGTTTAACTTGGTTCCTAGCAGGTGCCATAGGGTTTTCCAAAAGTAACTGGTGAACTTAACATCCCTATCAGACACGATGGTTTTAGGTAACCCGTGTAATCTAACCACTTCATCTAGAAATAACTTGGCCACTTTTGATGCATCGAAGGTCTGGGAACAAGGCAGAAAATGTGCCATTTTAGAAAATCTATCGACTACCACAAAGATGGAATCGTGTCTCCTTAAGGTCTTTGGTAGTCCCAACACAAAGTCCATACTGATGTCTTGCCAAGGTCGATCAGGGACGGGTAAAGGGGTGTATAGTCCAGTGTTTTATTTTTGCATTTTAGCAACAGCACATGTCCTACACTGGGCTACGACTTGGGCAACATTTCGTTTTAAGCTGGGCCAAAAGAATTGTTCCTCCAAAGCTAGAATAGTTTTATTCCTTCCGAAATGGCCCGCTAAACCTCCGGCATGGATTTCCCAAATCAAGAATTCCCTAATTGAGGTTCGGGGAATACACAACTTATCTCCTTTAAAAAGGAACCCATCATGAAGAGTAAAGTCTTTGTATTCTCTAGAAGGCCTTAGACTGACAGATTCAAAAATCTCACTAAAGTCAGGGCAACTTTTATACTCTTCCTTCAACTTATCAAATCCTGTGACTTCAGTACTTACGGACGTCAAGAGCATAGAACGTCGACTTAAAGCATCGGCAACCTTATTGTCAGAACCAGCACGGTGTTTTAGAACAAAGGTGTAAGCTTGGATGTACTCTACCCATTTTCCATGCCTAGGGTTTAACTTCTTTTGGGAGCTAAGGAATCGGAGGGCTTCATGATCGGAAAATAGAACAAACTCCTGCGGTAACAAGTAATGTCTCCAATATTTCAAAGCCTGAACTACCGCATATAACTCCTTGTCATAGGTGGAATATCTCAACTTTGCGCCATTTAGTTTCTCGCTAAAAAAAGCTACCGGATGGTTCTCTTGACTTAAAACTCCACCAATTCCAATCCCAGAGGCATCACAAGCAACCTCAAAAACTTTAGAGAAGTCAGGCAACCTTAAGATTGGTGCTTGTGTCATTCTTCCTTTAATCTCAAGGAAGGCTTTATTGGCTTGTTTGGTCCATTCAAAATTTCCTTTCTTAAGACAATCCGTGATTGGAGCAACAATGGTGCTAAACCCTTGGATGAATCTCCTATAGAAGGTGGCAAGACCGTGGAAGCTACGGACGTCATGTATGTTCTTGGGTTCGGGCCACTCGACTATGGACTTAATTTTCTCGGGATCAGCAGAAACACCATTAGTAGTAACAATGAACCCTAGAAAGGTTACTCTGTTAGTCATGAATTCGCACTTCTTCAGATTGGCATATAGATTTTCCTTTCTAAGGGTGTAACAGACTTGTCTAAGATGATCTAAATGGTCTTCCCTAGTCTTACTATAGATGAGGATGTCATCAAAATATACTACAACAAATTTTTCCATGAAAGGTCTTAAAACTTGAGTCATGATCCTCATAAATGTACTAGGGGCATTTGATAGACCAAAGGGCATAACCAACCACTCATAAAGACCATCCTTAGTTTTGAATGCAGTTTTCCACTCATCTCCAGGTTTGATCCTAACCTGGTGATAACCACTCTTAAGATCAATCTTGGAAAATATAGTGGCTCCGGTCATCATGTCAAGCATATCATCAAGGCGAGGGATAGGAAATCGATACTTGACCGTAATTTTGTTGATGGCATGACTATCGATGCACATTCTCCAAGTGCCATCCTTCTTCGGGGTCAGTAGGGCAGGTACTGCACAAGGACTTAAACTCTCCCTAATAAACTTTTTCTGGAGGAGATCTCCAACTTGTCTTTGTAGCTCAGCGTGCTCAGTAGGATTCATTCTATAGTGAGGTAGGTTAGGCAAGGTGGCTCCTGGGACTAGATCAATTGTATGTTGAATATCCCTAAGTGGGGGCAGGTGATTGGGTAAATCTTCTGGGAATACATCCTTAAAGTCTTCTAAGATCTTTGTGACTTCTTGAGGTGGTTCCTTAGGATCTTCATTCCGACTTTCTTTAAGTGCCAAAATCCACATAGGTGATCCTTCATTGATTTCTTTCTCTATTTCCTTGACACTGATCAAATTCAGATCTTGTTTCTTCTCTTTCAAATCACTAGACCCTTTCTTGATATTGTCCTTAGGTGGGGTCGAGTTAATGATAAGCTTTTTCCCTAGATGGTTGAAAGCACAAGAATTGGATTGACCATATAAAGTTGCATCATGATCATACAACCAAGGTCTACCCAAAATGATGCTACTTACTCCCATGGGTAGTACATCGCACCAGACTTGTTCATGATAGGATTGGATTTGAATGGGAACTTGACATCTGGATTTAATGGGAATGGATGTTGAATCTATCCAAGAAACTTTGTATGGATTGGGATGGGGAACAGGGTCAAGCTTAAATTCTTAATGGCTTTAGTGGAAATAGCATTCACACAACTCCCATTGTCTATAATGATTTTATAAACCTTCTCCCCTATCTTAACAAATGTTTGGAGTATATTAGTTCTTCTCCAATCCTCCTTTTCCTTTGTTTGGGTCAAAATTCTAACAACACCCAAAGTCTCATCATAATCAATCTCTTCTTCCTCTTCATCATATTCATTGATCAGATTGGATTCAGCCTCATATACCTCTTTTTCAAACTCTTTAGTATCTTCAGGGTCCTCTTCAGCTAGTTCTCCTATGTGTAGAGAACGGGCAGGGCATTGGTTGGCATAGTGTCCCTTCCTGTTACATTTAAAACAATGGACATTCGGGTTGTTACTCTTTTGAACTACAGGGGCCTTACCCTTGTCACTCGTTTGACCGGATGGGATAGTAGGAGTGGGGTGATTTGGTCGCATTTGGTTGAACCCTGGTTTCTGAGTAGGGGTGCTAATCTTACTTAGTTCGGGTCTTCTGACTATCGGTCCCCTTTGAAACCTTTCACAATCTCTGGCTATTTGATAGGCTTGGTCTAGGTCAGTGATTTCTCTTAGAAATAATTCCTTTTGAATTTCTTCACGCAAACCGGCTCTAAACCTAGACAATGTTACAGCTTCTGATTCATCAATGTTACACCTCATCGCAAACTCATCAAACTTGGTAATATATTCAGACACAGTCTTATTGCCCTGGTATAATCTTTGCCACTGATCTAATAGTCTTTGGTGATAGGACATAGGGACATACTTTTCCCTAAGCTTGATTTTCATAGCTCTCCAAGTGGTTATGGGCATGTCTCCTCTTTGCCTAAGCATTCGCCCGATATTCTCCCAGTATAACCTAGCCTGGCGGACTAACCTCAGTTTGGCAAACTTATACTTTCTCTCCTCGGTCATCTCATACCATTCAAAATATTGATCCATTTCTCCCTCCCAATCAACATAAGCTTTAGGGTCTAGGCTTCCATCAAAGATAGGAGCCTCTAATCGAATGTTCCTCATGGCTCTTTCATCTTGATCTAAGTAATCCTGGTGAGGTCGCCTAGGGATACGATCAGGAGTAAAGTCAGGCCGATGGACTCGACGGGCTTCTTCCATGAAATCAGGATCAAGTCTCCTTGGATTGTATTCAGGGATGTGCACATGATATTGGGCTCTTGGACCTCGAGGAATTGACCTAGATGATTCAGGTTCGATGGGGATCCTTTGAGGCTCTTCAAGGGTCTCAACTCTATCTTTTACTTGACCTAATTCTTTGTTGATTTGCCCTAATTGCTCAGTTACAGTGTCTAACTTTTCAGTCAGGGTCCTCATAAAGAGTTCAAGATTAGGATCCATAGGTACAAACCAAGAAAGATAGAACTTTTGACCTATAAACAAGAAGTACAAACCTAGCTTCTAGGGCTCCTAAACCTAGAAGTTCAAAATACAAGACTTGACTAGGTACTAGTTAAGGATGCAATTACCTTTGTCACTGGCCAGGTAAGAGGTGGGAATGCGGGAGGCCCCCCTTGCTTTCGCAAGGACCCAATTAAAGAACCGCAAGTCCGCTTAAGGCATTTGCCATTAGACCTCTAGTCTTAGACACCAGTTTCTAAGAATAATTACAAACTCAAATAGTGCTTTGTCTCCTCTTGCACTTGAACCCGACTTGTTGGTGTCCTTAATTTAGGTGCATACTTGATTTTAATTAAGGCTTAGGTCAATGCATAATGAGGATGGTTGTTGTGGGCTAAGGAAAGGTTATTAACTCCTCCCCTTATGTTATATTGAATGCCCTTAAGATGGTTTATGTATATATGGATGCACACAATTTCAGCAATTAACTAGCACAATCGACTAGACTTAGTACAATTAAGTAAAATTTAATCTAATTTTAAAATTCAGCAAATGCAAACTTAAATTGAGAAATTCAAATCTTGAAGTCTAGATTTCAGAAGCTAATTTTTTTAAAAAAAATTTAAAATTTAGATTAAAATTTCATTCTTGGAGGTAAAAGTGGTTAAATAAAATTTGCAGCTTCTAACTAACCTTCAACTAACCCGGTTTTGAAAATTTGAAATTTAAAGTTTTAAATTTTCAAAAATTTAAAATAAAAATTGAATTAGTTAGATCTCAGAGTGAAAATCCTAGATTTTGAAATTTGAATTCAATTTTTTTTTAAAAAATTTGGTTGAGGAAGTTGTTATGATAGTAGTTGCTAGAAGATTCTAGCAGCTTAACAAACTCTCTACTACCTATTTCAAAATTCAAATTTTAAATTTAAAAACCCTCTAAATTCAAACTTTAAGTGGAAAATAATAGAATTTGAAGTCTAAATCTCAGATCTCAAATTAAAAATTATTATTTTTTTTATTTTTTTAAAATCAAATTTAATGGAGGGAACCAAAACAGTCTTCCAGAAAACAACCTAAGAACTGAATTTTTTTTATTCCAAAACTCTAAAATATTTTTTTTAATTTTAGATTTCGGAACCTAAAGTCCTAAAGTGCAGTAAATAAATTTTTATTTATTTTTTAACCCTTAAAAAATTAAAAAAATTCATGGAAATCTCGGACTAAAACTAGAACAGAAATTCCAGCAACTTACAAGCTTAACTTAGAGACCAAGCTCTGATACCAAAGCTGATGGGGCACGAAAAAAAAATTGGTGGAATGAGGGGATGGTGATGTGTTCTAAGTGATTACCACCTTAATGAACATTTGAGCCCAAGCTATGGCTGAATTCATGCATGGGAGAAATGAAGAACATCAAACCGGAAGCAGAAATCTAAACACCCTTGTGCAAGCTTCTTTCAAAGAAATAAAAAGATTAGGATCTAAAGGTATGGAAACCTTCAAACTAAGTTAAGCCACCTTTAAAACTTCAGATCTAAAGGACCAAGAGGTTTTTTTTTTTTTTTTCAACAATGAAGTAAGATCTTAAAGTGGAAGGGATGCACTCAACACTCAAAGAATTGAGGGTTGGTTGACAAGATCTACACTCCTTACTTAAGAACTCACCTTGGCACTTGATCCTTGACGTGGAGCCATCATCCTCAACTCTAACATCCTCAAGAGAACCTGCAAGTGATCAGAAGTAAGACCGTGGAGGCAAAGGAATTGAAGGAAATAAAAAAAAAAATCGAACAAGGAAAGGAAGGATTTAAAAAATTTGCTGAGACTTGGGTAGCACTTGTCCTTCTTCCTGAAACTATTATGGAACCTTGGTAGAATGGTTTAGAGTAGCAAATTGGGCCTCTCACCCTCTCCCTCAAGGAGTGACCTAGATCTAAGACTAGGGAAACACGAGCCTCAACTCAAACTAAGAGCATCTCACCCTCTTCATACTCAAAGATGAACAAGGCACTTGGCAAAAAAAAATCAAATAAACTTGATTTTATTTCTCAAACTTCATATCTACAAGAGGGAAAGCTTGGCCTATTTATAGGCCAAAGGACTTCCAGAAATTTCAGCCCAAAAAACTAAAAGATCATAACAATCTAAGGATTAGTTATGATATAGCTAACTAATTACAATCAATCCCTAACAAATTTGGTTGCATCAGCTTCCATGTGGCACCTCCTTAGTTTGCCATGTGTCATCATCAGATACCTCCATGTGTCCTCCAAGATTTGACTTCTAAGTTGCCATGTGTCATCATCAGATACCTCCATGTGTCCTCCAAGATTTGACTTTCAAAGAGAAGACTTAATGTCTTGATAGCAGTGTTGAGACTTGGCAGAAGTTAAAATTTTGCAGCATGAGTTGCCACTTGAGAAATTGAAACTCTTGGCTCGAGTAAGTGGAACCTGCAGAAAGTAGATTAACTACAAAACCAATAGTGTCAGTCTGCAACCTTTTCTTCTTGCTGATGTCCCCATCAGAACTCCTTCCTTGGTGTAACATGCAGTGTAGTGCCACTATCAATTATCCACATGCTCTCATCTAATACAAGATTAATTGACTCATGGTCACTGAGAATAATAAGATCATCACCGGTAGCAGTGGTAACACGATCATCATCATCATCACGATCCTTCTCTTTCTGCTTACCCTTCTTGCTTTTGTTCTCCCTTTTCCTCAGAAAATAATTTTTCTATATGTGCCCTATTTTGTGACAATAATGGCACTCCACATTCTTGTATCTTGACTTGGACTTGCTTATGCTCTTCTCTCTACCACCCTTTGGTTCTTTTATCTGACTTCTCCCCCTATTTTCAGTGACAAGCACCTCGGACTGAGATGAAGTACCTTGTGCCTTCCTTCTCATCTCCTCATTAAGAGCACCACCCTTTGCCATTTGCAAAGTAACAATACTATTAGGGGTTGAGTTTGTAATTGAAACCCGAAATATCTCCCAAGACTCTGGTAGAGTATTCAGTAGCCATAGTCCCAACACTTCATCATCAAACTTGATACCCATTCCTGACAATTGATCTAGGAGCCCTTGAAATTCATTCAAGTGATCTAAAATAGAAGTCCCCTCCTTGTACCTCAAATTCATCAGAGAATTCAACAAATATAATTTATTATTCCCTGATTTAGAGGCATATAATGATTCAATCTTCTCCCACAAGGCTCTAGCATGTGTCTCATTAGCAATGTGATTATAAACATTATCTTCTACATACTGCCGAATAAAACCACAAACTTGCTGATGTTCAAATTCCCATTCCTCATCATACTTGGAATCCTGCTTCTTAGTAGCAAACACAGGAAGATGCAAATTCTTCACAACTATCAAATCCTTAATTTTGCCCTTCCACAAATGATAATTAGTGCCATTCAAACAAACTATCTTATTTGTATTTGCCTCCATCATTCAAGCAAGTCAAATAGCCCCAAACCTGAGAGCTCTAATACCACTATGATGGGGAAACAACAACACAGTAATAACAAATCATAATATGCAGCGGATATATTCCCCCAACTTGCAAGAATCTGTGAGGAGCAATAACAAAAATATGACAGCAATTGAATATCACAAACACAAAAGAGACACCAAGATTTTTAACCTGGAAAACCCCTCAAAGCAAGGGTAAAAACCACGGGTCGTCCAGATCAAAGAAATAGCTCTACTATGATCAAATAAGGGTACAAGAGAGTCTCAAACAAGAACATAAATGAGTGCTCACAGCCAACCAAACAATAAAGCTAAGAAGCTTACAATAGAGAACCAAGAAGTTTAACAAACCCAAAAAATAGAGCTACTATCCAACCTGAGTTTCTCATATCTTAGACCTTATTTCAACGATCTAACCGTTCAGAATTAAGAAACAGATGTTCCGAACCTGCTGTAAAAATTTTAGCCCGATCCAACGGTGAATAAATATGCAGTAGCAATTTTACGGTGGCTGCTCTGAGTATATGTGGAAAGGGCTTCTTCTTCTCTTCTCTCTCGAATGGCGGCTCTCCTCTCTCTTTTTTCTCTGTCAAAAAATTAACCCTAATCTCACCCTAATAGACTCATCACTGATTAGGGATTCTTTCCAAGTTGGATTTTTACCTAATCAGACTTACTACTGATTATGGATTCTTACCAAGTTGGATTCTTACCTAATCAGACTCACCACTGATTAGGAATTCTTATTAAATCAGACTCACCACTTAGATAAGTGTGACACAAAGTGGCTTTTCTCCACATAAGAAGGGAGCCCAAACCCAACATATAGAAGCTAAACGGTGAAACATTTATTTTTATTTGTGAGCACCACTTTACAAGAACACTCATGATGGAATAAACAAATGATTGAAAAATAAAATATGATAAAATAATACTCCCCATGTGATATATATATATATATATATATATATATATATATATATTGTGTACACTCAAAGACAATCATGCTTCCTCATTTACAAAGATTGATGTGCAAATGAATGAATCAAGGACAATCAGAAATAGAGGTTGAGAACATAGCCAAAAAGTATTAAGAAAGCATATATTTATAATTTTTCGGTGTTTAAACCATCATCTAAATAAAATAATATTTATAATTTAAAATTTAACTAAATTTCATTAAATAGAACTAGTGGCATGGACAAAGAACTATTTTGTTTTTTTGTAACTATCTTTTATTTCTCATTATAGTTGTTCATAATATCTATTATTCTTAACATTATTTTTGACACAAAAAATTTCTATGTTATTAAAGGATAATTATATATGTTTTTGATTTTGGCATATTAATGAAGGTTTCATACTGGAAGAAAAAAGTAAAGTTTTTTTATATTTACAAAATATAGGAATGGTGTTTATTGTTTTGTTGATGAGGTTAAAGGGCAAAATAGATTTTTATCAAAACTTTTTTCATTATTATCAATTGAAGGGATGGTTTATTTTATTTTGATGCGAAGCAATGGCCACAAAAGTATGAGAACTGTGAAAGTTATGATTTACTCTTCTTCCTCGTTAACATGTTAGTATTATGATTACGTTCGTGAAACAACATAGAATGTATGATATCCATCTCTATTTATTTTATAAAAGTATATTAAAATCTTGAAATGAAAATTGATTTTTTTCAAATGGTATGTATCTAATATATATTTTTTTTGGAAGGATGGTATATATTAAAAATTTTGATTTTCATAAGCTTATATCATAATGAGATATTATAGAAACTTGAAATTTAAAAAGGTAAGCTTCAAAATATCCTATTTAAATATATTTAACTTTTACAATTCAGTGACTATTTTTTTATTTTTTTATAGGGTTCAAGTAAGAATGAACCAATAGCAATTTGAAATTATTCAATCGGTTGATAACCATCCATAGCAAACTATTCATGACCTCACTTTCTCCTTATTAATAATGTATTCTACATTCGGGTCTATTAGAGTCTATCAGAGGACCACCACAAGGATCACGGTTAGATCCAAATGTTTGTCAATGCCAACCCATTCTCCTATTTCTTTTCCTTTCATTCACCCCAATTAAAGCATGAAGCAGTAAAGAATCCCAGCTTTAAGATCGAAGATAAGATAATTAAATTATTAGCATCATTAAGGTTGTTTGACAAGCTTCGTCTTGCACCCATAAAGGAGACGCTTGGTCTGCTTGACCATTGCCTCAAATCGAACCTTCCTGCACTCCCTTTTCTCTGGAGCCACCGAAAGCATACTTGCATACATGTGGTAATCGGATAGAGTTCTATTAGTCTTTATGTAGCGCTCCATAAAGAGCTAGAAAACTCCAATAAATTATCATAAGCGGTAGACACTCAAAACCATATCATGCTAAAAACTTTTTATTATCAGCTCAATTATATATACACATCACTCAAATCAATACTAAGCATAACTTGCTCAGATAATATTTTTCATAACATCCTTAAGCAGTTTACAAGATTACATTCACAATCGACATCATGATCATAAGTACATACATCATACTCAAATTTTTTTCAAAACATAAGTCTTGTATTCATATCCAAATAAGTCTGATACATCACCACATCTCACTGTACATATATACATATACATATATATGAATATCATCCCATACTATCTCAATATACAAAGTTATCATCTATGCTCTTGCAACCTGTCAGGCTTCAGCAGCTAAGGGTCTCAATCCCGCAGATCTTAATCCTGCCAAATAGACTCACTGATCTGAAAATAAAAGTATCAACCATAGAGGTGTGAGACCTAAGTCCCAGTAACTGAATAACCATCTAATGAAAATTGAGAACCATGACATCATTCCAAAGCATAATAAACACATATAATACTCATGTGAATATGATATCGGAAAACTTAAAACGTAGCTTATTCTTCAAATAATATATATCATAAACTGAAGTATCATATAAATATTTACCCATTGGAAACTATTTTCATACATGGATAATTATACCTTTTTGAAATGATAAAAGATAACTTGTAACTTAGCTTATGCTTGCAACAATATATCAGTACTGAAATACTCTTTGAATAACTCACTTATAAAAATCCATGCATGATGCAATACTTCATAAAGCATACATAAAAATATATGTGTATCCTTATTATACAACCCAGACTTTCTTTACTCATCTCTCTGATCCCCACTGGGATCTATTATGGCCCACTGGCTTCTCTTTTTAAACTCATCCCCACTAGGATATATATTTGGCCCACTAGCCCTTTATAAAATCAAATGCAAGATTTTTTTTCAAACTTTAGAATGCGTGTGAAACCTTCGAGGTACCACCCTACAGTCATTCTCCTTCAGGTGTACTCTTTTTGGATGCATGACTGGCAACAGGATCCCTGCACAAATAGCACTCCTTACCTGTGTGGTTCATCCGACAAAGTGCTTTCTTCCTTAACCCTGAAACTCGAGTTTTCTCTCTACCTCTATGGGCTATATAATAACCAGCTTCAATGAGCTATGATTCTTGCCTCTATAGGCTACTTACAACCTGCCCCACTGGGCCTGATATAGAGTGCACTCACCTTTGGTTTTGGGGTTCATCGTACGATCGAATTATAAAAAAGTGCCGGCTCAATAGTAATATGTAATGCTCATGTTACAGCATAGTGTATAGAGTGATCAGCTCTATAACTGCCGATGGCGGAAAGGAAATGCGTCCCATCGGGGGTTTGGAGAGCGATAAAGAGGGAGGCAAAGGAAGGGCAAGGAGAAAAGAATGGGATAAGGATATAAATAGAGAGAGAGAGAGAAGGACCGTGCGAGCGCGTACCGCGGCCCACGCGGGATTAGCTTAACATGGGAATTAGCTTAACCTAGGAAGCATTTTTGTGCACCGCTTTCGATGCATGAAGGCCCATTCCTGGCGAAGGCCCATTCCCGAGCAAAGACTTTTCCTTCTTCGCTACCTCTCAGCTCAAGTAACATGTTCGTTGGACCAACTAACGTTGTTATTCTATTCTGTAGTGAAAGTCCAAAACCCATAATTTTGTAATTTCTTGCATCCATTGTAACTTCTTCTTCCTCATAAATATAGCTTTGATTCTAATAAATGCCGTGGGGGGAAGGATCCTTCGATCTCCTCATAAGCTTAAAAGGACCTGAGGATGTAATAGGTGAACATTATTACATCACCCTCCAATTGGTGGCCCTCGACTTTGAGTGGAAGCTAAACCAACAACTTGTCCATGAGGTAAAAGAGTGTCCTTTGGCATGAACAGAAAAAAGGAACAATAAAGAGTGATCATCTTTAGTTTTGTTCGGTGAGAATCATGTTGGATTATTTTAGTCTGATAAGTTTAATCAAACTACGTAAGCATTATGGATCTTCTAAATGTTTCCACTAAAAGCATAATAAACTATCATCCATTAATCTGTTAGAATAAACCAAATTCAAGATATTTGGCCCCCCCAAAAAATGATTTTTTTAAGATCAATTTATAAATAATGGTAAGAAGAGATTATTATATATGATATTGATAAATATTGGATGGTTGCTGTCCCAAAAGCATGCTAAATGAAACAAAACTTTATTGACTAGATTGGCTTAGTTTTGTCATTCCAAAAAAAAACAAAAGCACCATTAAAAATGATTGTTACTGTTGTCGCGAAAATCCGCTTTTCGACTCGGGTGCAGCTCAGCTCTGGACCTGAACGCTGATCTCTCACCCGGCTGGAACCTGTAAGACAGTCCTCGCGCAAAGAGTGTTTAGGGTGGCCCTCTACGGAAGACCCTCCGATGCCCAAGTCAGTAAAAATCACAGCAAACAGATATGAGGAAAAGGCTCTCGCAGAAGAATTCCTCAAGATGAATGGCCTCTCCAGAACTCAGAGCTCTAGTCAAGCTTTAATGGAGTTTTTAGTTAGAGTATCAGTGGAAAAAGCATACCTAAGAGACTTCAGGACTAAGGTATTTATAGACGATCACCTAATTCCTTAGGCATGTCATAGGGGGTCCGAAAACCGTTCAGATTCGAATCGGATTCAAATCAAGTTTATTACGAGGCCGATAGGATGAGTATCTAGTTAGTTAGAGGATCGACAACCAAAAGAGTTGGTTGATGCTTTGAGATTCAGCGATTCTGTAGGCCCTAGGCCACTTCCGGTATTGTCTGCATAACTTTCCATTTGAGGTCTTGTTCAACCACCATGAATTTGAACTCTCCCACGCTTAATTCCACAGTGGTGCTTAAACACCTTGGTCTGGCCGGGGTGTAGAAGTAATTTGGTTTGCTGAGGCATGAGAATAGCTCAGTTTGTCGAGGTGACTTGACTCTTCTAAAGACGATTCGGCTTTGTTGTTTTCCAGACGTGACAGCTGGCTGACGGGATGTCGAGATTGGTCTCGACCCCTCACCGATGATGGTGCGCATGAACATTAATGCAATGATAATTTTACCCCTCATCATATGCCCCCCACTTCCTAGTCCGAAGTGCAAATTTGGATGTAGGAAGTAGAGTTTAGAATAATTTCATTCAGAGGGATTTAAAGAGACAATCAATGATGGCCTCGTAAATGTCGGGCCACTGCTCCATCATTTCTTATCATCGCATGAGGAGGAAACCCCTTGTTTCTCGTGGGTGAAAACTGAGGAAGTCCCACGTGGCGAGACCCCTATATTTACGGCGCCCATAGCGGTAAGTTTAGCATTCAGGGCTTCCCTCTTGAAATGCCTTTTAAGGAGGGAAAAGGGTCAGGGTGGCATATCTTCTGCAATGCCTACTCGTTTCCCCCTCAGAGATTTTTCCTTTCTCAAAACTCTTGTGAGTTCATTTGTGCTTTGTTCTTCAACTCAACAACATGAAGGGTCCGAACAATGTGGCCTCTGAGATAACCCTTGAAGATTTGGATAGAATACGTCGTCAATACAAGGTCCCTCAGGATGTCGCTCTACGGCTCCCAAGGGCTGAGCATAGGGTCTCAATGGAGTTGGGGCGCAGAGTATTCTTCTACAAGGAAAGCTTGAGAGCAGGTCTTCGATTTTCTCTCCACCCGCTGGTGAAAGAAGTCATGAGGTTCTACAACATATGCCCGACAATGGTGGCTCCGGACAGTTAGTGCAACCTCATCGGGTTTATTTCTATGTGCAGCCGTATTGGGGTAACTGCAACTCTTCCTATATTCCGAGTCTGCTACAACTTAGTTTTCGAAAGAAACTCCGAGTGGCCCTATATTGGTCCTCGAAAATCATTCAAGATGATATCGGACAATATGTCGTCAATAAAGGAGTGGAAGTCTCGATTTTTCATCGTCGAGGGAACATTGGCTCTGATTTTCTTTGGGCATGGGCAAGTTATTTGAAGGATCTGGAGGTGCACCCAGAGCTATCTTAGCAGGAGAAGAAAGATTTGGTAACTCTCCGTAGCGGTCGAGTACTTTCGGCCAGTGCCCTTTTGTCGGAGGATACCCTTTTCGCTGTCGGGCTTAACTCTTTCGATCTCTAGGGTAAGCTTTCCCTCTTCTTCCTACGACTGATGTATTCCGATGGTTTTATTATGATCTAAATGATCATATGTTGTGCTTATAGCCAAAAGGTTGGCGTTTATGGGTCAAATAAGGAAGGAATTGAGCAAACGCCATAGGGGATCTAGCTCTGGTGAAAAGTGTAGAACTGAGAAGAAACCCCGTTCTTCGGGGCCTCACTCAAAGGGGCTAAAGCAAGCCAGGGTCGGTCAACACTCCTCCACCCTGGAGAAGGAAGAAATGGGTGCGTCGGCCACGATTGACGAGCCTTCCCTGCCAGAGGGAGGTGCGGCAGTGGAGGAGGAACAAGTAGTTGGAGAGAACTTGGAGGAGGCCGTTGAGATTTCTCCTCTCCAGATAATAGTCATATCAGACGACCCAGAGGGGATGTCACCAGCTTACCCAGTAATCTCCTCGCTCGAGGCTAATCAGTCTCGCCCGATGGAGGTTGGCAGCCCTAGGGTGCCCCATATGGGTGAGGGAGAGACCCCCGCTTTGATTGAGGGGGTGAAGGAAGCATTCACCACCGCCGAGACCCAAGAGGAGTTGCCTGAGGGAGAATCAGCGGATGTTGAGGGAGAAATCGAACTAACAACTGGAGTTCATGAGGGACTCTCCACCAGGGGACTTTCTCCCAAGGTATCGGGAGAAGTTGCGGAGGGGGCCGAGGCTCCGATGGAGCCCATTGGAGATGAGGAAACACCTGCAGATGAAGAAGAGCCATTGAGTGTAGGGGATGTACGGACTGAATTTTCTTCGGTCGAAGTATCTGAAGGGGAGGTCAGGCAAACTGAAGCATCTGAGGCTTCGCAGGCTAAGGTTTTGGTGGAGGAAGCTGAGTGGATGAAAGCTTCACAGCCTAAAGATCTTTAGATTAATCCTTCGGCTATGAATTTTCTTACACACGATTCGGATGTGGAAGACATATTCACCGCTCTAATGCGGTCCGTGCTGTGCACGGGAGAGGGTTCCTCGGTGGGTGAGTCCGCTACGGAGGATCTTGTCGAGGTGGCATTCGAGCAGCTTGGAGTGCCAAAGGATGTTTATCTCCTTCCCGAGATTGATAGTCCTGCCCTCCTGAGGATCGCCACCAACTATGCCTCCCGGGTAAGTCATATGTCAAGGTAACAGGTTTTGGCTGACTGGCTCGGTCGTGTTTTCTCACATATATTTTACCTGCATAATGCTTTAATTGTGAGAGAGCTAAATTGGCGCTTAAACTTGGCTATGGGGGCCAGTGCTCAAGCCAGAAGGGAGGCTGCCGGTCTTTAGGAGAGGATGGAATCATCCAGCAAACTTTCTAGGGCTTTGGCGTTTGTCCAGAGGGATTTTGAGAAGATGGGAAGGTCTTATCAAGCCACCACTGAAAGAGCATCTCAGCTCGAGATTAAAGTTAAGGAGCTCCACGAATTTCGCGAACAATCCGATAAGGCTTGTCTGGAGCTGTCACAATTAAGTCCAAACATGCTGAAGAAATGAGGGCTATGCAGCAGCATTTTGATGAGAGATGGGGTGAATTGAAGGAGAGTTTCACCAAGGAGAAGAGCAGTTTGAATAAGAGACTTGACGAGGAAGAGTGTAGGTATCGGCAGCAGCAAGACCAGCTCGCCAATTTGAGCGGGAAGCTTACCGATAGAGAGAGCCAAACTAAATGGTAGCATGATCACATTGCCAAGCTTACCGTTGACCTTGCTCAGTCTCAGGAGGAGACCAAAGAAAAATAATCATGAATTAACGATTTCAGGGACAGGCTCCGACAAAGTAAGGATGATAAACTGAAAGCTCTCGACAAAGTACATGAGCTGAGTGCAAAGATGGCTTGGCGGGAAGAGGAGGCATAATGTCTTATTATCTCTTTTTGTGTCTTTCCTCTCGGTTATGGCTTTAACCGATTTTATGTCTACAGATGGGAAAAATTGGGCTCGAGGTTCAGAACCAGCTGAAAGTATTGAGAGAGGAGTTGGCCTCGAGCCGCCAAATGAATTTTGAACTAGAAGGTCAGGTGTACGAGGCCAATAAACAGGCTGCTCTAGCCGTGGAAGAATACAAAAATTCTACCCAATTTCTTGATGAGCATAAGGCGGCTTGCGCCGATGCATTTCGGTATGGTGAAGAGGAGATGCAAGCAAAAGTCTCTCGGGCGTATCCGGAGCTAGACCTGACCTTCCTGGAGGCCGAGTATTATGACACCCGAACCCCGGGGACCGAAGTATCTGCCGAGGCTGAATATGAAGAAATTTCAGATGTCGATCTCGAAACCATTCTTGGTGTCGGTGAAGCCGCGGTTCTAGAAGGATGCCTTCAGCCCGACGTAGAAGAACCCGAGGTCCCTTGCCCGGCCGCGTTCGAAGTAGGTGATCCGAGCCAACCTCTTTCAAACATCGCCGAAGAAGCCCCCAAAGTCGAACCTGAACCTTGATTCTTGAGGGTTGCTTATGTATTTTTATTTCTTCTACTTGTAACTCGGTCAAAACTTACTCAATGAATGAATTTTTTGTCTTCTTCTACGTGTTCTATTGTTTTGGGCATCGTTTTTCAAACGATCTTTTTGCTCGTTTATTGCTTCCTTGTGCTTATAGCTCATTGCGAACGAGATATACTTTAAGACGGGATAGTTTTTGGTGGTTCTGAACGGACTACCCCGCCTAATCGAGGCTGATTTGATTAGATTTTCCGATGTATGAGGTTATTCGACTTTGCTAAAATATTATCTCGATTCTGGCCAAAGTAAAATGGATGGTTCGAAATGGCCGAAATGGAGGATCCGGTTTGGTTATGGCCAAGATAAGTGAATAGTTCGATTTATTCGAAGCAAAAATTTGGTTTGCTTCTTGCTGAAATAGATGAAACAGCTCGCAGCCTGAGGGAGATCTTGTTTTCCCTTAGGGCATTTATTTTGTTGGTCCTTCCCAACTCGAGTTCTCTTTGCGTATGCGCCAAGCTTTCAATTGTTATTGGATGGCATCATTTTCAATGGGGGATTTTCTAGGCTTATCCGTATCCCGAAGACTCGTAGGCGGTTCTTAGCATTTAAAACTCTTGATTCAAGGTCAAAAGGAAATCTTTTGTCTTTCGTCATGGCCTAAGAGGCGTGCTCAACATACCTTGGGATACGCCCTTTCTTTTCCTCGACGTGCCACGTGGCCCTGAGTGCAGTGCGACTGTGGCTTTTTGGATTTCGGGGTCCCCTCTTCTTTAATGGTTGTTCCCGGTTTGTTGCCTATAAAAAGGGGGGAAATGGAAGGTATCTGAACACTCCTCAAAGCCTTCTCTTCCTATGGATCAGAGAGATTTTTATGGCTCCTATTTAATTGAGGTCAAGGGTGGCGAGGCCAAACTCTTTTTTTGAAAGTTGGTTTGACCCCGATAGCTGGGGCGATGGAGGAGTTGCTGAAGAGCAAGTAGTCCTCAGAGGAGGAGTCTCGAAGGTCATACGGAGAGCGCATGGGGACAGATACAGGGGTCATACAGGGAGCGCACGCATGTGTTCCCGGTATGGCTCCTTTCACTTGCCATGGGGTCCTTCAGACCACTGGAAATGCAAACAGCTATGGGCCCCTAGCTTATATGAACTTCCCTCCATCCTCAGTTTGGATCCCTTAGTTCATCTGTCGGGGGATCCATCATCTGGTTCTCAATGAGGAGGAAGGTAAGTCATGCTGGGTCGCTGTCTATGTTCTTGGGCAGTGACATGCGACTCGGTGCTTTAATCAGGAGCAGCCTCGGCATCGGCATCCATGGGCTTTTGGTCCAATTTGGATCCCTTAGTTCGTCTAACGGAGGTGCCCAAGGGATGGCCTCCTTTGTTCTTTGGCATTAACCAGCAACTCAACGGAGCTGTCTGGTTTCTCTGATTTCTTGAATCGGAAGCAGGAGCAACGTCATCGATCGGAGCTGCTTACCCAAGCTTTTTATTTTGCTTTATTTCCTGTGCTATGATGCACTTGTAATGCCTCTCTAGAGGTTGTAATTTTTCATTAATAAAGAAGGTTTTACTCTTTCTGTGCCAAATATTGATTTCTCTACTAATGTGTTTGTGTTGTTCCGACATAAGAGTCGTTTTGTTTGTGCCGCGTCTTTCGAATCACCGTGTCAGTTCACAATCGCTAGTGGTGTCTTTGACATTTTGCTTTCATTAGGCATTTTAGCGAGGTTTAGTCCTTCGCGGAGGGAGCATTCATATCTACCTAGGGCAGAGGGAGGCCTGGGCGGCCCTGCTAATTCATAGTATAGGCACGGTTTTGCCGAAGGACAAAGTAGGTTTTATCTTGGCGAGAAATGACTCGTTTAATCTTGCTGATGCGCAAAGAGAGGTTGCTTAACTCTGCCAAGGCATGATAGGGCAATTTAGCCACATTGGAGCATTGGAGGAATCAATCGGCTTTGCTATCATTTCGAAAGAGTCACTCAATCATGCCGAGGCTTGAGATATTATTCGGAGATATCACTCGGCCCTGCAGATGCTTGAAAAGATTATATTTTACTTGGCACGGTCAAGGTACGGAGATATCGCTCGGCCCTGTTAAGGCTTGAAAAGATTATATTTTACTTGGCGCGACCAAGGTACGAAGATATCACTCAGCTCTGCTGAGGCTTGAAAAGATTATATTTTACTTGGCGCGGCCAAGGTACAGAGATATCCCTTGGCCCTGCCGAGGCTTGAGAGATTGTATTTTACTTGGCACGGCCAAGGTATGGAGATATCGCTTGGCCCTACCGAGGCTTAAAAGATTATATTTTACATGGCGCGGCCAAGATACGGAGATATCATTCGGCCCTGCCGAGGCTTGAGAAGATTATATTTTACTTGGCGCGGCCAAGGTACAAAGATATTGCTCGGCCCTACCGAGGCTTAAAAAGATTATATTTTACTTGGTGCAGCCAAGGTACGGAGATATCACTCCGCCCTGCCGAGGCTTGAAAAGATTATATTTTACTTGGCACGGCCAAGGTATGAAGATATCGCTCGGCCCTGCCAAGGCTTGAAAAGATTATATTTTACTTGGCGCGGTCAAGGTACGGAGATATTGCTTGGCCCTGCCGAGGCTTGAAAAGATTATACTTTACTTGGCGCGGCCAAGGTACGGAGATATCGCTCGGCCCTGCTGAGGCTTGAAAAGATTATATTTTACTTGGTGCGGCCAAGGTACGGAGATATCATTCGAATCTGCTGAGGCTTGAAAAGATTATATTTTACTTGACCTGCTTCTCATTGTAGTTTTCAGAAGATAGGCAATTGAAACGAAAACTTTGTAGACCTTTAAAAATAAGGTTTGATACTGTAAACAGAGTGAGTTTAATGAAGGCATACTTTCACTGATGATATATATGGAGATTATCCGAACTCCATGTCCTGGGGATAGATTTTCCATCCAGATCCTGGAGTTTGTAGGTGTCGGGCCTGATTACCTTCACAATTTGATAGGGACCTTCTCAATTTGGGGACAGTTTTCCTTGCTCCAGCAGCTTTGATACAGATGCCTTCTGGAGTACCAAATTACCGGGGAGAAAGGATTTTCCTTTGACCCTGGTGGAGTGATAACAGGCTATTCTCTGTTAATAGGCGGCCATTTGGATCTGAGCTTTTTCCTGACTTCTTCTATTAGATCCAGATCGGTTTAGAGTTGCTCATCATTGAATTCCTCCGAATAACCTTCCATGCGAGGGGAAGGGAGCCCAATTTCCATAAGGATGATAGCCTCCATACCAAAAGTCATTTTGAATGGAGTTTGTCCTATGGGTATCCTTTCGGTAGTTTGATAAGCCCATAGTACATGATGAAGCTCTTCTGCCCATCTGCCTCGTGCTCGGTTAAGCCAAGCTTTAATCCCCTGCAGAAGAGTTTGGTTGTTCACCTCGGCCTCCCCATTGGCTTGAGGATGCCCGATCAAAGTAAGGCGAAGAAGGATGCCATGATCCTCATAGAATTCTCAAAACTTAGGATTATTGAATTATTTTCCATTATCGGTGATGATGGTGCGAGGGAGGCCGAACCGGCAAATGATAGATCTCCATACAAAGTCCCTAGCCCGAGCTTTGGTTATCTGGGCAGCTTCCTCGGCTTCGACCCACTTGATGAAATAGTCAATTGCTACAAACAGGAACTTCTTCTGCCCTGTGGCGGGGGGAAAAAGACCAAGAATGTTCATTCCTCACTTGGTAAAAGGCTAGGCGGATGATACAGGCGTTAGGTGAGCAGAGGGGAGCCTTTGAACATTTGAATGTCGTTGGCACAAATCACAAGCTCGAACAAGGTCATCAGCATCTCTTTGCATGGTTGGCCAATAATACCCCTGATGCAGCACTTTATGGCACAGAGCTCGGCCGCCAAAATGATTACCACAAATGCCTTCGTGAACCTCTCAAAGAGCATAGTTGGCTTCTGATGGGCGAAGGCATTTAAGCAATGGCATAGAGAAGGATCGCTTCTACAGCCGATCATCAATTAAAACATAATGAGATGATTGCAACTTTAGTTTTCTTGCTTCCTTTTTGTCAGCAGGTAGCAGTCCTTCTTTAAAATATTTAAGCATAGGGTCTAGCCAGGATGATTCGGCGTCGACCTGCATTATTTGGTCAGCATCGGCAATGCTAGGTTTCTCTAGGACTTTCAGGTGGAACTTTCGCTCAAGATCTATCGAGTCTGTGGTTGCCAGATGGGATAAAAGGTCGGCGCACACATTCTCAACTCTTGGGATTTGAATAACTTTAAATTCAGTAAAGCAAGATGATAGGTTATGCACCTTTTGAAGGTACCGAAACATGTTCGGCTCCTGAGCCTCAAACTCTCCCTGCACTTGGCTAGCCACCAACTGAGATTCGGTGTAGGCGTTTAGTTTTTCAACCTTGAACTTGCGAGCGATGCGAAGTCCGGTGAGCAGAGCCTCATATTCTGCCTCATTGTTAGAGGCTGAGAAGGAAAAGCGGATACCATACTCGAAAGTTGCCCCTTCTGGACTAGTGAGGACTAGACCAGTGCTAGAACCGCTTGCATTGGAGGAACCATCGACATGGAGCAGCCACAAAGCACTGAGCTTTGGTTGTTCAGGAATGTCCGGAGTGGAACCATCCTCGGGTATGGTACATTCAAGGAGAAAATCCACCAGGACCTGGGCTTTAATGGCTAGACGAGGCTTATACTGAATGTCATGTTCACTCAATTCGAAAGCCCATTTGGTCATTCTTTCCGATGCTTTCGGATGATGGATAATTGACTTGATGGGTTGGTCGGTTAAGACCGCCACAGTATGTGCCTGAAAATATGGCCGCAACTTTCAAACCAATATTACCAGAGCCAGAACCATCTTCTCGACCCAGGTATACCTCGTCTTGGCATCTCTGAGCAATTTGCTGACATAATATACCAATTTTTGAACTTTGTTTTCCTCTCTGACCAGCACAGAGCCAATAGCATTCTCAGAGACCGCTAGGTACAAATTCAGTATTTCTCCTGGCTTTGGGCTGCTAAGAAGAGGTTATGAGCCAAGGTATTTTTTGAGATCTTCAAAAGATTTCTGGCATTCTGGGATCCATTGAAAGTTCTTGACCGACCGGAGTAGTTTGAAGAAAGGCAAACATCTCTCGGCCGACCGAGCAACAAAGCGATTGAGAGCCAATATCCTTCCGGTGAGATGTTGCACTTCTTTGATTGATCCCAGAGGTGCCATCTGCTGCAAGGCTTGGATCTTCTATGAATTCACTTCGATGCCACATTGAGAGACCATGAAACCCAAGAACTTTTCAGAGTTGACTCCAAAAGCATATTTGGTTGGGTTGAGCTTCATCCAGTACCTTCGGAGCATTGCAAAGCTTTCTGCAAGATCTTCAATATGCCGAGATGCCTCTTTGCTCTTTACCAGCATGTCATCAATGTACACCTCCATATTTCGACCGATTTTCTCTTTGAAGACTTTATTGATCAGCCTTTGGTAGGTGGCACCTGCATTTTTTAAACTGAAAGGTGTTGACCTAATTGAGGATTTTGATGATTAACAAAACTATTTGAGTATAACATTTGAAGTTACTAATGATTTTGATTAAGTTTTTTAGATTATAAGCCGATTTGATAATCAAAATCAAGAGTCAAATCAAGTTCTGGTTCGAATCTAATGTCAAGGTAAGATTGCAGACATTAGAGTCGACACATGGAATCGCAGAGTCGACTCCGAAAAATGGCACAGACTTAGAGTCGAAAGAAGGAAGAAGCCCCAGTTTTTTGATCTTTTGAGTCTCAAGAGCATCTTGAAGGAAGATCCATTCAAAGGAAGAGAAGGAAGAAGCCACCAAGATCTGCGAATCAGGCTTTGATTCCTATCTCTTATTATTGTTTCATTATTGTATATTTGCTCATTGGAGGAGCTGTTTATCTTGTAAAAATAAATATTGTTTGCTGGGTCAATCTGGTGATTGATTCAGTTGAGGCTGTTAGCCTTGTGCAAGCATTAGCTTGTGGTGTTAGGTTTTGTGCTGGTGAGCCTTGAAAACCAGCTGGGTTCGTTGTGCACCCGAAAAACAACAAGTTCGAGTTGTGAGCTTGCAAAACAACTCTGCTGTAATCAGTTTGATTATAGTGTGGACCCAAGAGGTACTTGGGAGTGGACGTAGGTGTAGGTACACCGAACCACTATAAAATCTCCTGTGTTTGCCGTGATTGTCTCTTTATCTTTAACTCTCTATTTGTGCTGGGGGTTATTTTTCAAAAGAGTTTAAATTTTTGAAAAACCCAATTCACCCCCCCTCTTGGGTTGCTATCTGGACCAACAATTGGTATCAGAGCTAGTGCTCATTTGATTTGATCTAACGATCAAGAGTCAAAGATCCACATGGCAACTCAAGCTGGTTCATCTTTTTCCGAAGGCCAATCTACTAATAGACCACCCTTATTTAATGGTTCAAACTATGGTTATTGGAAGGCTAGAATGAAAATTTTCATTCAAGCACTTGACTATGATCTATGGAGTATTATAGTCAATGGACCACACACACCCACTGCTAGAGTTAATGGCATGGAGATTCCTAAACCGGAAACGGAATGGGATGAACATGATAAAAAATTGGCACAACTCAATGCCAAAGCAATGAATGTTTTATACTGCTCATTAGATGCAAATGAATTCAATCGCATATCTATTTGCATTTCTGCTAAGGAAATCTGGGATAGACTTGAGGTTACCCATGAGGGAACAAATCAAGTCAAGGAATCCAAGATTAACATGCTAGTTCATAAGTATGAATTGTTTAAAATGGATGCATGTGAATCTATTGCTGATATGTTTACAAGATTTACTGATATAGTTAATGGTTTAAAAAGTCTTGGTAAATCTTATGATAATTCTGATCTTGTGAGAAAGGTTTTGCGTTCCTTGCCTAGGACTTGGGAAGCTAAAGTGACTGCAATACAAGAGGCAAAGGATCTAAGTACCCTACCCCTAGAAGAATTATTGGGATCCTTGATGACTCATGAGCTTCAAATTAAGCAACATGTTGATGATGATGAGTCAAAGAAGAAGAGAACTATGGCTCTTAAGATTTCTGAATATATGGAAGAGCCTCATGAATCTGAAGATGAAAGTGATGATGAGGACATGGCACTCATCACAAGGAAATTTAAAAGATTCATGAAGAAGAAGAAGTTTGAAAAGAAAAAGCCCTTTGCAAGAAAAGATGAGGACAAGGGCAAAGAAAAAGAAGTTATTTGCTTTGAATGTAAAAAGCCGGGTCACTTTAAATCTGAATGCCCTCAACTAAAGAAAGGCACCCGGAAGTTCAAAAAGAAGGCAATGATGGCCACATGGAGCGATTCGGAAAGCTCAAGTTCCGAAGAGGAAGAAAAGAGTGAAATGGCCAATCTATGCTTCATGGCGGACAATGATGAGGTAAGTCCGAGTTTTCTTGATGACTTCACTTTCGATGAATTGCATAGTGCTTTTTATGAATTAATGGATGATTTTGCGAACCTAAGTTCAAAGAACAAAGATTTGAAAACTCAAATGCAAAAACTATCCTTAGAAAATGAAAAGCATGTTGTAGATAAAGAACTTTTGATAAAAGAAAAAGAAAGTTTGAAAAATGAAGTTGATAGACTTAAGCCTATAGTTGATAAATTCACTCTAAGCTCTATCAAACTTAATATGATTTTGGATAATCAAAAAGCTATTTTTGATAAAGCTGGATTAGGATATAATCCACTTAAAAAGCAAAAATCTTTGAAGAATATTTTTATACATGCTGAAAAATCATCAAATATTACTTGTTTTAAATGTGGAAACAAAGGACATAAATCATATATGTGTAAATCTCCACATAATAAGAGAAAGATGATTTGGGTTCCCAAAGGAACAATATTTAATGCATCTAACCATGAAGGACCCAAGAAGGCTTGGGTACCTAAAATTAAGACATGAATGTTTTGCAGGAGTGTCTTGCAGCCATCAGACTGAAAAGAAAATGGTACCTGGATAGTGGTTGCTCAAGACACATGACGGGTGACAAAGATCAATTCATCACCCTTGAATCAAAAAGAGGTGGAGTAGTTACTTTTGGTGATAATGGTCAAGGCCATATCATGGGTATTGGTAAGATTCAAATTACTCCATCTACTCATATTGATAATGTTTTATATGTCGATGGACTTAAACATAATCTGATAAGTATTAGCCAACTGTGTGACAAAGGTTTCAAGGTTTCCTTTGAAGCTTCTGTTTGCACTGTTACTAATCCCATTGATAACAGCATTATTCTTGTTGGTAAACGCTATGGCAATGTGTACTTAATTGATTTGAGTAATTTATCTCCAAGTAATCATTGCTTAGTTGCTAATAATGCTAAGATGAATGAGATTGGTTGGCTATGGCACCGTAGATTAGGTCATGCAAGCACACACCTAATTTCTAAATTATTGAAAATGGATTTAGTTAAAGGTATTCCTAGCTTAAATTTTGAAAATAATCGAATATGTGATGCATGTCAATTTGGAAAACAAACAAGAACTTCTTTCAAATCTAAGAATGTTGTTTCAACTACTAGGCCACTAGAGCTACTACACATGGACCTTTTTGGACCTACTAGAACCACAAGTCTAGGAGGAAAGAAATATGGTCTAGTGATAGTAGATGATTACTCTAGATTCACTTGGGTAATGTTTTTGGCTCACAAAGATGAGACTTTCTCAATATTCATGAAATTCGTTAAGAAAGTCACTAATGAGAAAAACACTACCATAGTGTCTATTAGAAGTGATCATGGAACTGAATTTGAAAATCACTTATTTGAAAAATTCTGTTTTGAAAAAGGCATACATCATAACTTTTCTGCACCTAGAACACCGCAACAAAATGGAGTTGTAGAAAGAAAGAATAGGACTTTAGAAGACATGGCCCGTACCATGCTATGTGAAAGCCAACTTCCAAAATATTTTTGGGCGGAAGCTATAAACACAGCATGTTACATCTAAATAGAGCCCTGATTAGACCTATCCTTAAGAAAACTCCCTATGAACTATGGCACAATAGGAAACCAAATTTAAGTTATTTTCATGCATTTGGTTGTAAATGTTTTATTCATAACAATGGTAAGGATAATCTTGGGAAGTTTGATGCAAAGTCTGATGAAGGTATTTTCCTAGGATATTCTACATCTAGCAAAGCATATAGAGTATTTAATAAGAAAAGCTTAGTTGTAGAAGAATCCATTCATATAGTGTTTGATGAGTCTTTAGCATCAAGTTCAGATAAAATTGATGATGAGGAAGATACATCTTTGATTGAAAGAGATATTGAAAAATTAAATGTATCTTCAGATCAAGAACCTGAAGTTAAGGATGATGACTCACCTAAGGATGATGGTATTGATACTGCTCAAATGATAAAGATCTACCTAGAGATTGGAGATATGCTTATGGTCATCCTAAGGACCTAATCATAGGTGATCCATCTCAAGGTGTAAGGACTAGATCATCAATGAGAGATATCAATAATCATCTTGCATTTGTATCTCATATAGAACCTAAAACTATAGAGGAAGCTGAGAAAGATAGTTATTGGATGTTAGCAATGCAGGAAGAGTTAAACCAATTCACTAGGAACCAAGTCTGGACCCTAGTAGATAGACCTAAAAACCACCCTATAATAGGATCTAAATGGGTTTTTAGAAATAAATTGGATGAAAATGGATTGGTAATTAGAAATAAGGCTAGATTAGTTGCAAAAGGATATAATCAAGAAGAAGGTATAGATTTTGATGAAACTTTTGCACCTGTTGCTAGATTAGAAGCCATTAGGCTACTACTTGCATTTGCATGTCATATGAATTTCAACTTATTTCAAATGGATGTTAAAAGTGCATTTCTAAATGGTTTTATAAATGAAAAGTTTATGTTGAACAACCTCCTGGTTTTGAAGATCATGAATTTCCAAACCACGTCTTCAAACTACACAAAGCACTTTATGGTTTAAAGCAAGCACCTAGAGCTTGGTATGATAGATTAAGTAAATTTTTAATTGAAAATGACTTTTCTAGAGGAAATGTTGATAAAACCTTGTTTTTGAAAAGAAAAGAAAAGGATTTATTAATTGTTCAAATTTATGTTGATGACATTATATTTGGTGCTACTAACAATCTCCTTTGTCAAGAATTTGCTAAGCTAATGCAGGGAGAATTCGAGATGAGCATGATGGGAGAACTAAACTTCTTCCTTGGACTTCAAATCAAACAAGAGAAAGCGGGAATTTTCATTAACCAAACAAAGTACACAAAGGAAATACTCAAGAAATTTGGTATGGAATCTGCTAAACCTCTTGGTACGCCAATGAGTCCCTCATGCAAGCTGGACAAGGATGAAGAAGGTAAGAAAGTAGATCAGAAGCATTACAGAGGTATGATCGGATCACTTCTTTACCTAACTGCAAGTAGGCCAGATATCATGTTTTCTGTTTGCTTATGTGCAAGATATCAATCTAATCCTAAGGAATCACATTTATTTGCTGTTAAAAGAATCTTTAGATACTTAAATGGAACTAAAAATGTAGGATTATGGTATTCTAGAGACTCAACCTTAAAATTGATTGCTTATTCTGATTCTGACTATGCTGGTTGTAAATTAGATAGAAAGAGTACAAGTGGGGCATGCCAACTTTTAGGAAGTAACTTAATCTCTTGGTTTAGCAAGAAGCAAAATTCGGTTGCATTATCCACTGCTGAGGCAGAGTATGTTGCAGCTGGAAGTTGCTGTGCTCAAATCCTTTGGATTAAGCGACAACTTGAAGATTATGGTATCACACTTGATAAAATTCCTATTAAATGTGATAATACTAGTGCTATTAATCTAACTAACTAAAATCCAATTCAACATTCAAGAACTAAACACATTGAAATTAGACATCACTTTATTAGAGAACATGTAACTAACAAAGATGTTTGTCTTGAATATGTTAATACTAATGATCAATTAGCTGATATTTTTACCAAACCTTTGAGTGAGGAAAGATTTTGTTATCTTAGAGGAGAATTAGGAGTTTGTGATCCTTTAGAATGATTTTCTGAAACTCTTAAGGACAACAACTATCTAGACTTCATTAATTTCTTGAAAATCCTCTATGTCCAATAAGGAAATTTATCTAGAAATTTGATTCATTGTTTCCCCAATTGTTAAGGAACACTTATCTAGAGTTTGATGATTAATTTGATCAGTTTCAGATCCTTGAAATTTGAATTTTTCTCTGAAACTATTGTGGAGTCGACACCTGCAGTTTGTGGAGTCGACACCTTCATATTTTGATGTTCTGTCTGGGCAATTAGAGCCGACTCTGGCTTCTGTAGAGCCGACTCTAATTCGGGCGCTGACAGATTCTCTGGTTCGGAGCCGACACCTCGTTTTCGGGAGTCGACTCTAAGTGGAACTAGGTCAAAATAAAAAGGGCGGAGTCGACCCCAAACGAAACCTATCGTCTCCTAAACCTTTTAAAACTGTTCCAAACTGATTCCAACCCTCCAAATCCTCAAATCCTTGATTACTCATTCCAATCGAATCCCATGGCTCCCAAAAGGCGTGCTATCATTGGTGGTTCGACTGTTCCGACGAAGCGCCGTTCAAATCGGAGGCAACCTTCGTCATCTTCTTCATCTGCCACTCAAGATGACTCTCCACCCTCACCATCTTCTCCACGAGTTGACCAATTAGCGGGTAAGGCCATTACTACCGGAAGAAAAGTAGATTTTGACTTTTTTGTTTCGGAGGGCTTTGCTATTGGGCTTGTTGAAAGAAATGGGATGGGAGAAGGTCTGTTCTTTGGATGTCCCTACTTACCCTGCCCTAGTGAGAGAATTTTATAATGATTTATGTAGAGGAGAGGGAGGCTTAGTGAGTGTTGTAAGAGGAACTAAAGTAATCATCACAGCCGAACCCTTGGAAATCTATTGGAGATGCCTACCGTTGGTTTAGTTGAATATCAACATGAAGACAGAGGAGGTGCCCTATCAAGGATGTTAGGGAGAGAAGTTTCTGAGTTTGAAGAAATCTTGGCCAATCAACTTAATTTGGAACTCAGATTACTTCACAATATTTGTGGAAGAATTTTATTTCCTAAAATCGGAAGGTTTGAATATGTCTCGGAGCGAGACATCTTATTGATGGACTGCATTCTCACTGGAAGACCTGTCAATCTTGCTGGTATGATGATAGGCTATATGGCAGAGGCAGCTACTAAGAAGAGATCTTGCCATATGGTATGTTTTAACATTGGTATTCAGAAGCCAAGGTGTACTTATAATGGATAATGAGCCACTAAGAAAATTAAGGCATACAGATTACTATAGTGTCTCTACAATTCACCGGATGGGCTTCAGAAAAGAAAATGAAATTGGATAAAAAGAGGACATGAGGCCAGAGCTGAAGAGGTTAGAGTTGAGGAGGTCAGAGGAGAGGATTCCTGAACCATCTGCTGGACCTTCTTCTGCTGGACCATCTGCTGGACCCTCAGAGGCTGGACCTAGCTCTCACCCTCCACATCAGTCAGCATTGGCATCTGGAAGATTTTCTGAGGAGCAAATAGGTCAGCTCAGAGCTTTACTGGCTGAGTATGATAGTCAAAGGACAAATGATATGTGTAAATTGAGAGAGGAGTTCAATCAGTTGAAGGATGAGATCAATTCAAGACTTGACATGATTTCTTTTTCCATTAGCAATTCCGTAGAATCCTTTAGCACTGATCTTCATAAGATTTTTGAAAGGATGGAAGGCATTGCAGACGGTTCTGGAACTTATCTTCATGCTACCAGTCAACTAAAGAAAGATATCGACCTCGCCGTCTCTCAAATTGAAGCTTGTCTTGAAAGTTTTAAGAAGACTCAAAAAGATGATATTATGGAAATGATTGGACATTTAAAGAAAATTGTGTATAAGCATATTTGATTTTGATATCCTATCCTAGGTTGTATCTTAGGATTTCTTGCTTTCTTGCTTTCTTAGCATGTATCTAGGAATTACATACTTGAATATGTCATTTTGAAACACATGTAATGAATCTTGCTTTGGAATACAATTACACTTTTATTTCAAATTTGTCTATGATTGATTGATTGAATTTCAATGAATGAGTTTACTATCTTTATGATTAATTGAACCAACAACCCGCTCTGATAACATCTTTATTGCTTTTAAATTCACCTTATTGCTGATAACAAAAAAGGGGGAGAGATAATTGTATATGCATATAAGAGAAAGAAAAAGATAAGAAAGAAAATAAGAAGAAAGAGAAAATTTTGAGAATGAAAGAATTCAGTTTATCTACATAGGGGGAGTTATTCAATGCAGGGGGAGCTTAATAATTTCTCCATATAAAAGTTAAATCATCTTGATTGATGTCAATGTATTTTTTATTCATTTTGAATATTGGCATCAAATTCTCTGTTAGGAAGTCTCTAAAGCTTTAACAATGTCTATAATTCTCAATTCAAATGAATTTTTAATGCATATACTCAAAGTTTTTGTCATCATCAAAAAGGGAGATTGTTGACCCAATTGAGGATTTTGATGATTAACAAAACTATTTGAGTATAACATTTGAAGTTACTAATGATTTTGATTAAGTTTTTCAGATTATAAGTCGATTTGATAATCAAAATCAAGAGTCAAATCAAGTTCTGGTTCGAATCTAATGTCAAGGTAAGATTGCAGACATTAGAGTCGACACATGGAATCGCAGAGTCGACTCCGAAAAATGGCACAGACTTAGAGTCGACTCCGGGACTGTTAGAGCCGACTCCAACAGAAAAGACAGAACGATGGTTTTTCAGGCCACGACTTAGAGTCGACTCCCAGACTGTTAGAGTCGACTCCAGAAGAATTTTGTGTCGACCCCAGAAAAGTCAGAGACGACTCCAGATCGAGCGGATTAAAGAATTTCGAGTTAGAGCCGACTCCAGAAAAGTTAGAGCCGACTCCAGAATGTCAGACACGGCTCCAGAACTGTCAGAACGACTCTAAACTTTATCTTTATCTATTTTAATCCCAACGGCTATTGTTATTTATGGATCTAATCCTTCTTACACTTGTTTCTAACGGATAGTTTCAAACTATTTATGGATTAATCGGGATCTATAAGAAGAGGGTTTGTTGCATCCAAAAGAAGAGACAAGAGAGCAAAAAGAAAAGAATAGAGAAAATCTTTGAGATCTATCAGAAAAGAAAAGAGGAAAACTTGTAAGGAAAGATCATACTGATTCCCCAAAAGAAAAGAGAGAGATTCCAAGCTTTTGCTGTTCTATTTCGAAGAAATCTCAAGAGAAGAAGAAGCCCTAGTTTTCTGATCTTCTGAGTCTCAAGAGCATCTTGAAGGAAGATCCATTCAAAGGAAGAGAAGGAAGAAGCCACCAAGATCTGCGAATCAGGCTTTGATTCCTATCCTCTTATTATTGTTTCATTATTGTATATTTGCTCATTGGAGGAGCTGTTTATCTTGTAAAACAAATATTGTTTGCTGGGTCAATCTGGTGATTGATTCAGTTGAGGCTGTTAGCCTTGTGCAAGCATTAGCTTGTGGTGATAGGTTTTGTGCTGGTGAGCCTTGAAAACCAGCTGGGTTCGTTGTGCACCCGGAAAACAACAAGTTCGAGTTGTGAGCTTGCAAAACAACTCTGCTGTAATCAGTTTGATTATAGTGTGGACCCAAGAGGTACTTGGGAGTGGACGTAGGTGTAGGTACACCGAACCACTATAAAATCTCCTGTGTTTGCCGTGATTGTCTCTTTATCTTCAACTCTCTATTTGTGTTGTTCAGTTTTAATTTGTGTGAATCTAAGTTTTTATTTCCGCTGGGGGTTATCTTTCAAAAGAGTTTAAATTTTTGAAAAACCCAATTCACCCTCCTCTTGGGTTGCTATCTGGACCAACAAAAGGCATAACACGGTAACAATAAATACCTCGGTCGGTGATGAAGGCAGTTTTTTCTTCATCCTCAGGCGCCATCTGAATCTAGTTGTATCCCAAATAAGCATGCATAAAAGTAAGTATTTGGTGGCCCGAAGTTGAATCTACAAGCTGATCGATCTGAGAAAAAGGGAAGCTGTCCTTTGGGCAGGCTTTATTGAGGTCGGTGAAGTCGATGTAGATCCTCTATTTGCCATTTGATTTTTTCATCATAACCATATTCACTAGCCAGTCGGGATAATTGACTTCCCGAATGAAGTTGGCTTTAATGAGCTTGTCTACCTCTTCCTCGATAGCCTTTTGATGCTGGGGGGCGAAGCTTCTCTTCTTTTGCTTAATTAGCCGAAATGCTTCATCCACATTGAGGCGGTGGACCAAGACATCCGAGTTAATTTCAGGCATGTCCGATGCGGACCAGGAAAAAATATCAGCATTCTTTCGAAGAAACTCGACCAAGTCTTGCCGAGGCTTTTCCTTTAGTTGTGACCCAACTCTTATGGTTCGGTTGGGCCAAGCTTCGTCGAGTGGCACCTCCTCTAATTCCTCGGTTGACTCTCCTCACTGTTTGGCAAAATCTTCTCGAGCATCTAGCCCGTCAACCTCGAGCTTCCTGGATTAAAGGTCAGTGACAAAGCAATGCCGAGCTATAATTTGACTTTCTCGGACAATCCCCACTCCCCATTCAGTGGGAAATTTCATGGTGAGATGAGGAATGAAAGCGATGGCTTTGAGAGATATTTGTCCTGGTCTACCAAGAATAGCATTGTAAGGGGACCGGAGCTTGGTCACAAGAAAATCCATGAGCGTAGTAGCTACATTGAGCCAAGTGCCTGCTTGAACTGTTAATGTAATAACTCCTTCGGGGATTATGGAGTCGCCTATAAAACCTATTAGGATGGATTCTCTGGCCCGGAGGCTTTTCGCTAGAAATTTCAATCTCACAAAGGCATTAAAATACAAAACATTAACAGAACTTCCACTATCAATCAGAATGTGGTGTACATCATAGCCGTTCATATTCAAAGATACAACTAGGGCATCATCATAAGGATACTGTACCTCTCGGAAGTCTTCATTAGAAAAGGAGAGCTCATCAACTCAAGTCTTGTTTGGTGGATTCTCCTCTTCATCCAGCCGATTTGATGAAGGACCCAGTCGCCGCTATCATATTGATGTTCCCGATGACTGGGGGATTCGGTGGAGGGAGCGGGCAAGGCTCGGGCTGGCGATTTCCTTCATTGTTCAGCCTTCTAAATTGGTCCAGCCTGCCCTATCGAATTAGCTATTCGATTTTATTCTGGAGCTGCTAGCACTCCTCGGTATCATGGCCATGGTCCTGATGGAAGCAGCAATACTTGGTCATGTTCCGTCAAGTCGCGTTGTTCCGAAGAGGAGGAGACCGAGGAACCTGGTGCTCAATTTTCATTAGGATTTGTGCTCTCGGCATAGTGAGAGGAGTGTATCGATCAAACCTCTAAGCCGGGCTCTGGGTTCGGTCTTGAGGAGGCAGTGGAGGGGCTCTTTGGCGACGAGGCTGGCTGGTACGATGGAAGGATCGATGTTTCTCCAAGCCCTTTGCCTCCTTCTTCTTCGATTGTTTGACTCGAGCCAACCTTCGCGATTCTTCGACTCTGGCATACTTATCTGCCAAGGATATCATATCAGAGAGGCTCTTCGGGTAATTAACTTCTAGAGCCAAGTAGAAGTCCCCTTCCTTCGATACTCCTTCTACCAAGATAGACATAGCTATCTCGTGATTGAGGTGGTTGACTTCCAGAAGGGTCGTGTTGAAATGGCCAAGGTAGTTCTTCAGAGATTCCCCCTTCCACTGCTTGACTTCAGAGAGGGAATCAGATCTCTATCGTTGGCGATGGCTGCTGATGAACTGGCTGATGAACAAACGACTCATCTCATCAAAGGAATCAATGGAACCTGGATTTAGGCTATTAAACCAGGTTCTAGCAGATCCCCCGAGAGTAGAGGGGAAGGCTCAGCAGAGGATCGCGTCCGATGCTCCATGAAACATCATGATGGATCTAAAACTACTCAGATGGTCGTCGGGATCAGTAGATCCATGATATGGCTCGATGGCAGGGAGCTTTACATAAGGAGGGATCACTTCCCGTATAATATCCTTAGAGAAAGGAATGTCCTGCTTCGCCCTTTGCTGGGACGGAGGGGCTTGCCTAGCAGCGTCCAGCTCCTGACGCCATTCTCGATGCATCTCCTACATCTGCTGCCTAATCCCTTCATCCAGAGTGATAGGAGGGATTGGGCGATGGGAAGATGGCAATGGCATCAAATCTTGAGAAGATGCCGGAGAAAGAGAACGAGCTCATCGAGATCTGATCGGGCTCTTCTCTCTAGCCCACTGTGGCGCTGGCTTGGCCTTTGCAGGTTGGTGAAGATAATCCGCAGCCTCAGGCGTATTGGAGGAAGAAATCGTTGGCGGGACGGGAGCAGCTGCCTTCTCACGAAGATGCGAAGCAGGAGCAGCTGGACGGGAAACCCCCTGGAGTCCTTGGACCAGCTGGGTCAGTGTCTGGAGTTGCTGAACCAGGGTAGCAAACTGGTCCAGCATCACCACCATCGCCGATAGCGAAGGGGTCTCAGCTGGCGGTGGTAGCGAAGGTGCTACACTACTGATTGGATTAGGCCTCTAAGAGGCGGCCTGATCTTGAGTGTCAGATGTGGCTCTCTTTCGATTGGCCATTAGAGGATTCTTCTTCTGGTTTTGAACCTTGTCTCCTGGATTACAAGTTTATGGGACTTGAAGTCCTTCCTCTAGTGCCAATCTGGTACCACGAAAATTTGCTCTCCGACTCGGGTGCAGCTCATTTTTGAACCTGGACACTGATCTCTCGCTCGGCTGAAACTTGCAAGACAGTCCTCGTGCAGAGAGTATTTGGGTGGCCCTCTGTGGAAGACCCTCCGATGCCCAAGTCGGTGAAAATTCATAGCAAACATATGTGAGAAGAAGGCTCTCGCAGAAGAGTTCCTCAAGATGAATGGCCTCTCCAGAACTTAGAGCTCTACTTAAGCTTTAATAAAGTTTTTAGTTAGAGTATTAGTGAAAAAGCGTATCTGAGAGACTTCAGGACTAAGGTATTTATAGACGATCACCTGATTCTTTGGGCACGTCATAGGGGGTCCGAAAACCGTTCAGATTCGAATCGGATTCGAATCAAGTTTGTTACGAGGCCGGTAGGATCAGTATCTAGTTAGTTAGAGGATCGACGGCTATGAGAGTTGGTTGATGCTTTGAGATTCAGCGATTCTGTAGGCCCTAGGCCACTATAAAGTGCACTCACCCCTGGTCTTGGAGTTCATCATATGATTGAATCGCAAGAAAGTGTCGGCTCAATAGTAATGTGTAATGCTCATGTTATAGCATAGTTTATAGGATGATCAGCCTTATAGCTATCGATGGCGGAAAGGAAATGGGTTCCATCAGGGGTTTGGAGAGCGACAGAGGGAGACAGAGGAAGGGTAGGGAGAAAAGAATGGGATAAGGATATAAATAGAGAAAGGGGACCGTGCAAGCACCGCGGCCCATGCAGGATTAGCTTAACATGGGGATTAGCTTAATCTGGAAATGTCTTTGTGCACCGCCTCCGATGCACGAAGGCCCATTCTCGGGCAAAGACTTTTTCTTGTTCGCTACCCTCAGCTCAAGTCACATGTTCGTTGGACCAACGTTGTTATTCTATTCTGCAGCGCAAGTCCAAAACCCATAATTTTGTAATCTCCTTGCATCCATTGTAACTTCTTCTTTGTCATAAATATAGCTTTGATTCTAATAAATGCCGTGGGGGAAGGATCTTTCGATCTCCTCATAAGCTTGGACCTAAGGATGTAATAGGTAAACATTATTACATCACCCTCCAATTGGTGGTCCTGGACTTTGAGTGGAAGCTAAACCAACAAGTTGTCAATGAGGTAAAAGAGTGTCATTTGGCATGAATAGAAAAAGGAACAATAAACAGTGATCATCTTTAGTTTTGTTCAGTGAGAATCATGTTGGATTATTTTGGTCTGATAAGTTTAATCAAACTACGTAAGCTTTATGGATCTTCTAAATGTTTCCACTAAAAGCATAATAAACTATCATTCATTAATCTGTTAGAATAAACCCAATTCAAGATATTTGCCCCCCCCCCAAAACAAATGATTTTTTTAAGATCAATTTATAAATAATGGTAAGAAGAGATTATTATATATGATATTGATAAATATTGGATGGTTGCTGTCCCAAAAGCATGTTAAATGAAACAAAACTTTATTGACTAGATTGGCTTAGTTTTGTCACTCCAAAAAAAGATAAACACCAACCATATCTGCAAACACTAAATATGGCTAGGACTATGCCATGTAGAGTTGCAGGCTTTTAACCCTCTTGATTTAATACATCCAATCACACTAACATTAAGCTAAAAGTTTATATAGATTTGATACATCTGATCAATTATCAGACTAGTATGAGCTACACATTGATAGCCAAGCCCGGTACTCATACCCAGGGTTACCCCACTCTTAAAAAACCAATCTCAATGTCAAATTTACTTATTGGGTTGATTTTTTTTCTCATTTATATTATTTTAATATATAAATCTACAAAATTTCTCAAGCTAAATTGGGTTAAATTAGGCTATTTTTTAATTTCTCTGGCCTGATTCTTAAATCAGACCTTTTAAATGTTTAAAATCATTTCATGGGTCTAATATTCGTATCTGTAAAATTTGGGTCTAATATGTTATTTGGCCCATGATTAGATGATGAAGGGTACTAAGATCAAGTGCCCCAATATATATATATATATATATAACTCCCTCACAAATAAACAAACAAATACACAAGAAAAAAGGGACGCAAATTCGTATTAAGGCGCCAAACAACTGCATCGTGTTCACGTAAACCCTCCAACCTCGAACGCATCTGCTTAAATCTCCAAATTCTAAGGTCGGTCCGGCCACTCGCCAGTCGCCCCCTGTCACGTTCCGGTGCCCCTCGGGCGCGGCAAATAATAAACCTTTCCCGTCCTTTCAAGCAGGGTCCGTTCCTTTTTTTTTTTTTTGCCGGTCTAAAGAAGAGTCCAAAAGGGAAGGCGAAAGGACTCGAGTTTTTCTGAATCCTCTGGTCTCTTTAGCTACCGGCCTTTAGACTCCCTCACCTCGCAGTTGGAAAAAGGAAGCATATAGATAAGAGCCCCTCAACTGCCAGTTTAAACAACACTGGTCCTTCCTCCAAGTTTCAGTGCTTTGGTTATTATTGTGATTCCAATGAGGATGGTGGTGCATTGGTATTAGAGGTGGAGGAGGAAGGGAAAGGAGGAGATGATGGGCTGAGGACTGTGGAGTGTTTGAGGGGGAGGCTGCTGGCAGAAAGAGTCGCCTCCAAAGCTGCCAAGGAGCAAGCAGACAACATGGCCAAAAGGGTCCGCTTTCTTCCCTCCCCACCTCCCCCATCATCATTCTTAACAGGAATCCTACTCATATTCCTCTTCTCGTAGTCTAGATTTTTTTGTTTTCTTTCTTTCTTTATTTTAATATTTTATTGTTAAATAAGTAGTTGGAGGAGCTGGAAAGGAAGCTGGCTGAAGAGATCGAGTCAAGGGACAGAGCTGAAAGGAGGCTCGAGCATGCTTTGAAGAAGCTGGAATCCTTGAAGATTTTGGAAGCTCCGGGAGCAGTTGGTTCACCGACGGTGGATTCGGGAGAGGTGGCGAAAGAGGCGCCAAGCCTTCAAGGTTCGGAGGATCTTCTTGGTGATGATCTCTCCGGTCGCTCATCGGCCGATTCACCTCATCAGGAAGAGGGGAGCTGGAGTTCGGGAGGGAAGGCAGCATCTCATAACAAAGGAGAGCCTTGTGGGGATGAGAGCAACAAAGGTGGCAGCCCCCAAGTGTCGATTGCTGGTTCTGTAAGGTATGTTAATGTGCAGTGGACTCTGCACTAAATTTTTTGGCAATTTTGATCGTGGGTTTCTTACTGATATATTACTTTACTACAATGAGTAACACTTGGATGCTGGTACCTCAAGGAACCTACAGTACTTCAATTCTCATTGATTCTTTTCAAGTGTTTTGATGAAGGTTGGCATGATTCTAAATCGAACATACTCAGAAGCTTTCAAAAGACCAGTTAACACATAATTTCGTTATACTTGAGTCATAGAGTTGAGTTTGTTGGTCTTTGTCCAAGTTTTATAACTCTGAGAAGCCTGAACTTGTCTGATTACATCAGTATTCAAAGAAGGGAAAAAGCAAAAGTGTTCAGTCTTATGTCTATGAGTTCCAGAAATGTACCATATAAAAAGATGAGAAAAAGTAACATGAGGCTGAAAGTCACTTAGTAGAAGCACTGGATCAAAATTAGAAATTGCTCTAGTGCTACAGGCCATGGTTCTGAAAACAGAGCCTTGCTATTGCTGCATCTACAATTTTATGTCTTGTATTGCAAGTTGGCGTATTCTTTTTTTTACCTGCTTTATATTTGAGTGAATAAGGTTCATCTCCACATCTATTCACTTGATTGCATTTGATGACCTACTGTTGAGACTTTGCAGATATTTTGATTTCATCATCTAAGGTTATGGTCTCTCCACCCTTTTCACTGTCAAAAGTTGCTTACACCTTGTTCGCGGTGGCAAAATGCCAAGTTTTTTCTACTGAAGTAAGCGCAGCATTTGGTAATCTGAAAAAGGTGAGTTGCAATAATGTGAGTGTCTGGGTGGACGAGAGAGAGAGAGAGAGAGAGAGAGAGAGAGAGAGAGAGAGAGAGATACTGGAGTGATAAATTATGAACCTAAGAAAGAAAATGCCTTGAGCAACACTATGCTCATCCAGGATTGAGCTCTTTGGTTGGTGATTCCTGATGCCAGAATTGTAATAAACTAAACTCATGGAGATAGTAATATTCTAATGAAAATATTTGTCTAATAATAGCACAGAAATTCAGCTAACTGCCTTGGGCAGTCTTAGGCAGTGATGTTTGTAGAAGCCTTGGTGAAACTTAGAGGTGGTTGGGCATCTAGAGTTGAGATAACCTCACTATTTCATTAACTTTTTATTTAGATATTGTTTAAGTAATAAGAGTTACAAGAAGCCCACACATTCATATAGAAGAGTTTTTTCCTTTCTATTGATTTATTAGAAGAATATAATAATGTTATGACATGACTTAATTTTAAGTTATTGTGATAGAACAACTTACTAATCAAGATAAAGGTTATCAATATCTATGCTAAGCCACTGGCCAGAACACTACACAATCATTAGGCCTTCAGGTGCCTGGACATGCAATGCAATGGGGTTGCCAGGTATGCAGGTGGGACTGCCTTGGCACTTATGTGGCTACCTGTTACAACTGAAGTTTTGTTTCTGAAAAGGATAAAAAAATCAAAATATATTTTGGTAGAGAAGAGGAAGTCAGCTAACTGCAATTATCAGGCAAATAGAACGAGGGAAAAATATCAAAAAAGTCACAAGATGAAATTGATAGCTATGCCAAATGCAGTCCTTCACCAAGAAAGTAGTTATCTTGATTTCTGCACAAAAACCCTGCACTTATTTTTCTAAGTGCAGGATGACAACTGACAGTAACCTCATGTATGCTAAGAAATATTCCTTTAGTTGCATCTTAGCTGTTATTTTCTTCGACAACATACTCCTAATATTCAGAAATATTTTGTTTTCTCTAATCATCGTCTGGTCATTTCTGTCTTTCCACTTCCATGAAATGATGATGAGGAATCCTTCTGTAATTACCAACTCAACTATATACAAACTACAAATAGGCCATCCCACAGTGGATTCATCCATTTGATTCTTCATTTATCAACCAACTCTGTAGTTCTCAAGAAATCCCCTAGCTACCAAATAGATGAGCATCCTTTTCCACTCACTCACAACTTGTAGCAATGATATATAGTTTTGCTGCGCATTACTATGTAGACAATAGTTAAATGAATGTAAATATGCTGACCTATTTTGTATTATATACATTTAGTTTATGGCATTTATCTCTTTCTTATGTCAAGTTGAATTCCTTTTTTTTTTTCTCCTTCATGACCTTGCAAATATCACTAAACTCATGGGCGTAGGAGGAGAGACATTAGAACTTTCTGCTTCATGATTTTTTCCCAAGAAATATATGATTAGCTGTAAGGAAAAGGAACCAACTGAGGAAGGAAAAGAATCTAAATCCATGTTCATAAATGTCTTCAAGAATTGGATCATCAAAAGAGATATGGCCAACAATATCAAAGGAAAAAAAAAAAAAAGAAAAACTGGCTGAAAATATTTAACATCCCGCGTTTTCTCTTTGATCAGAAGTGGCTAAGAAAAGCAAACTTCATGACTGAAGAATTTAATATTAACCTTTTGGGTCTAGAATTTGAACAAATCAGACAGAACATCACGCCTTCTGAGGAAATGGCAGTTTATAAGATAAGATTGAAGCTAATGTGATATAGCAGTTTATAAAAATAAAAGCAGTAAGCACACCCATAGTCTCAAATGTATTAGGATTTCTAATGCTACGCATTAGTCAAAGAACTACTAAGTCTACTTTTATTCCTCTTGCACATTTTGATTATTCTGCACGAGGTCTCTCTTTTCACTTCTGAGCCACACCATTCTACATGGGGAAAAGTACTTTATGTTGACTTTGTCTTCAAAATATATATATGCACGTTAACCAGCTTCCCTGGTTGCATCTTGTCAAACCCTGATGCAGTTTATCATCCTTTGCTCTCATTTAGTCAGTCTGGATGACATGTTAATATATGTATTCGATTGATATATTCAGAAAAATCAGATATAATTGAAGACAATAAATATTACAAAAAAAAATGTCAAAAAGAATCAGATTTCAATGGCATTTGTCATGAATCAACAGGAAATTGCTACCATGGGATTGCTTATATGACATCTTGTCACGCACATGACATTGGTGAAAACCTACACTTCACAGGTACAACTTCTTCCCACTAACCAAATTTCATCCCATCATGAACATGTATAACACACATGCACATGTTCATCGTGAACATTTGTTATTTGCCTTGCATGGACAAAGGCACTGAGTTGGCATTTTAAGAATTACTATTTGTTGTGCAATAGTCAACATAGACTGATGACACAGCAGGTGTATGTTCCATGTCTATGTCTAGATCTATATTCCATGACCACCAAAAGATCTTGATATATTAATTAAGTGAAGAAACTAGCTAGTTTTCAATGGATATATTAGCAGCAAAATGAGTCGAAACTGTTTTGCAACGTAAATTCACTCTTTGGAGAGAGCAGCAACATGCAAGCTGGAATAAATGATGCTTGTCCAAGCACGTCAGAATGAGTGCAGAAAACCTATTTTCTCTTTCATATATATGTGTATAGATATAAAAAGACAGTAGTTTATCTTTATACACTCGAGAAGAATTGAGAATGGTTCATGAACATAAATGAAATTTGAAGCCATGAACTTGAAATGTGAGAATTTATTGTGCTTTTTCTCTCCCAGCCAGTGTTAAACTTGTATCTTTTCCCCCTCCAAAAATTGCTTATCATAAATTCAATAAGCTTACATGTTTTATATCTTGGACCAGACAATCTTCTTTCAGTGATGACAAGCCGAACGTTGTTGAGAATCAGAATGAAGAGGTAGTCACTGCATTGGCTCTAGTTCCAGTAAGCCTGCAGCCCAATTTGGAGAGATGCAGACCAGAAGCCAACAACAACGTGCAACGTGTTCTTATTGCCCTAAGATATGTCAAGGAGCAGTTGCAATATTCCATGGGGAGAAGAACTGGCGTTTGCTCTCCCGAAGGGCTGTACGGCTGGTGAGGGAGATTGTCAAGAGGGTTTTTTTTTTTTTTTTTAATCCCATGGATCTATTATATTTTCAGTAGGTGGTGTTGTAAAGAAGATGGAAGGCCTGCTGATCAACTTCTTATAGGGTTTTTGTTCTGGCTAGTTGATGATATCATATATTACTAATAAAGCATTAATCTTCAAAGACTCATCCTCCTTGTAGAGTGCAGCTCGTGGTTTTTCTGATGGATAAAAATGACAGCAGAAGCTCTGATCAAAAGCATTATAATCTGCAAATGCTCAACTGATATGGGGTGGAGGGCAGGGGGAGAGTTTCTGATCTCGCCCAACTTTTTGAGGTATTATATTCATAGTTCAAGTGGACACCAATCTCAGCCACTAGGATCCAAACCCTGGTAGTTTTTACCAACGGAACAAGTTGGCAGCCAAGCTGTCATGCTGTTGTTGCCTATTCCCTTCAAGGAAAATAAGGCAAGTTCATTGCAAGAAATTACTCGCTGGTCGTTTGGTAGTTCTCAATCTACCCTTGAGTGGCATCACGAGATAGTTCGTTTCAAGTTCTTCAAAGAGACCTACAGCACTATAATTACCCACCTAGGTCCAAATAATTACCCAAACAAATTCATTAAGGTTACGTTTGGTAGCTGGTAATCCATCCAAATTACCGGTAATTTAAACTGGGCCCACCGGATAGCTGTGTTTGGTATACATTTTTTTGGGTAATCTATCTTGCAATGGTAATCTGGATTACCTCATTACCTCATGAGAGGTAATCCAGATTACCTCAGGGGGAGGTGTCTATCCAGATTACCGGACTGATAAACTTTTTTTTTTGACAAAATTATCCCTGTCACCTCATCTTCCTTTTAAATGAGATAAATAAGGAAAGAGAATAAAAAGAGAGACCGTGAGCAAAAGGAAAGAGGAAAGGTGGAGACGCCAACAAATCCGATCGATTTCAAAGGTAAATTATCATCCTTTTATTCAAACTTTGTAGGCATGGAACGATTGTTTGTATGTAACAATATTTCAAAATTATCCTTTCCCAAAAAGCCAAGAAAAGGCTCATGTTTATCTTATTTTAAAAGGATAAATAACAAAAAATGCTCATATTTATATGATAAATAAACTTTTATATTAGTTATTTTTTTTCTTTCTCTATCCGTTTCTTTTTTTTAAGTAGCTGTTATCAGTTTCTTTGTTTTGCTACTAACGGAAGAGGCTGCTTTTTTTTTATCAATTTTTTTTGTTACGGCCATTCTTTTTTTTTTTCAGTTTCTTTTTTTATAAACGGAAGAGGCTGGTGCATTGTAGATAATATTAGGCTGGTGCATTGAAGATAATATTTGGATATTTAAGTATCAATATTTCTAAACAGAGAGTATGGGTGATTTTTCAAAAGATTAACTCATTCATCATCGTACATCAGTTACCATTTGCGACAGAAACGTATGGCCGGTAACCTAAAAAGTTTTTAATAAGATACATTTGATTTAAATTCAAAGATTCAGTTATGCTTTTTTATAAAAAAAATCAAGAAAATTGATCAGATTTTTCAGGTCAATCAGTGCCAGTTAACTTCACAAATCAATAGTTAAGCAAGTAGCTCTAGACTTCCTGACATGAGCTTTCACTTCACTAATTATGAATGGCTTTATCATATTAAACGAGGTAGAAGATCTGTGGTTCCCAATCTACCAAACTTATCAACATTATCTTTTAGCATCTTGCTTCGATGAATTCTTGAGAACAAAATTCCTTCCATCTTTCAGCAATAGAAAAAAAAAATGATTCTTCGTAGCACAGAATTGTCTCTACATCTTTAAAAAGATTCTTCTGTAAGATATCTATACCTAATGACCAAGTTTCTTTAAAATACAGAGATTCATAGGAAAAGTAAAATTCATAGGTGAATGCTGGGGAGGCATAATTGGCTGAGTTTTTCATCCAGTACAGAGCAGAGGGTTCTACACCTTCAAAGCTAACTAATCTTGCCATGTAATTTTCCTCTTTCCAGCACGGTTTGCTCCATTCCCAACATCTCGACAGATAAATAGCTTCAGATCATTTGCCACAGGGTCACCCTCTGTTGGATGAATGGCTCTAAGTTTGATTTAATAAGGTGCAGAACTTATATAAAATATACGCTGCAATCAAGTACTTAAATTCTGATGAATAAGCTTAGCAGAATTCATATTATATGTAAAATAAATTTAATACTAACAAAGATGATCTCTGCTCTATATCAAATGGTTTGCTTAGGCAATAGATTGAGCAACTATTTTATAAACTATTATAGTATAGGACATGTTGTGGCATTTTGGGAGATTTGGGGGTATTCTCTCCTTATGTTTTGTAGATGATATCAATTTATTTCATGAGCTGATGATTACCTGTGCATACTAAACACAGTAATCAGCATTACTGGCAATCTATCCAATGGTAATCTATCTTGTAGGTAATCCATATTACCATTCAGGATTACCTGGCGATGCACCAAACGCCCCCTAAGTGAATTCAAGTTAAGCATGCCTTCAAACCCAGACTCAGAGATTGGATGCCTCTTTATTATGAACATCTCCATGCCATCAATTCCTGTCGGAGGCTTAGTGTGTTTTAAACGGAAAGCTCCAAATAAGGCGGTTCAAGTTAGATCAGGATTTACAAATACCAACAAAATAACCAATATTGTAAAAAATAACCAATAGAATCTCCGAATTATAGTTACAATATTCTCTGAATTTTTAATTTTTTAATTATCTTCTCTCTCTCTTAATCCAATGATTATCCAAATTATTCTCTAAATATAAATCGAACCAGAACTAATCAATTATTTTTAAATTATACACAAATTTTATGATTTATTCATAAATTAGTGACGAATAAATATTTTTTTATGTTACAGCTTAATGATACTATATATTATTTTTTTGCTATCATTTATCAATTTTATTGATTATTTATTCGATTTAGATGCATTTTAGAAACTTCATTTTTTATTTTTTGTAATCCTTTATTATTTGACACTCTCCCTAACCTCATTTACTTTTGGCAAATTTTCCCGAATTTTATCCAAAATCCCAATCATTATATACAACTTAATTATTCCCAAGCACCTAAATAGAGAGACCGTACCCAACAAATCACAATCAAACGCATCGAGGAAATTTGTCCATGAACTGTGAGTATATCAAAAGCTCTAGGATCGAATAGGTTCGGATTAAGTGGGTATATGGTCAAAGATTAATCAATCCAACATGTTGTCTTTCTAAAGGATTTTACGTCTCCTGTTCAGCCTTAATATTTTCTAAGAGCAAGGAAATTTTAATTGATATGGATATATAGAGTATGGGCACCAAGGAAACAAACCATGAGCGCCACATGGTGCGTTGGCCACACCGACCATAAAAAAGCTTCAACCTGAGTCCAGCGTGAGAATTGCAAACCAGCAACACTTTAATTTATTTTATCATATTTATGATATGCCATGATGTTAAGAGTAACAACAAGCTAGGGTGAATCACCTGTTTCATCCTGTGAGAATGTACTCGTACCTTGAAATAAGCATCCTTCATCTTACTTCACCAATAAATACATAACAAACAAGATTTGCCACATATTCCATAGCGTTTGAAATGAAGCTAAAGCAGCAACGGTCTCCATAATTTCAAATACATGATGATTTCCAGCAACTGTTGAACCTCCGATGCTGAAAAAAAAGAAAAGCAAATGCTATACCTGTTATTTGAGTTCTTTGAGCTATACCTGTTATTTGAGTTCTTTGAAAATAACCCAAACAAATTTTACAACCTAGAGAGGAAGTTACCTCAGAGATTGGCATTCTAGTTCTTTCATTATCTGTGTTTGATGTTAAAAGCATTCAAGATTGCATGATAACCCCATCACAAGTTACTAAGGCTACAATTCAATGCATGGTTCATCACAAAATAGCTGCATGTGATCATCATGCAGTCAAGTCTAATAGAGTATTGTCATAAACAAAGAAAAGGCAAATATACAGGAATATATTTTCAATATCAATAGCTTTTAACATCAGAAAGCAGCTGAAATAATGAAATTTTAAAAGCACGTTCACAGATAATCTAGTTATTGTGAATCAATAAAAAAAAAAAGTACGGTAAATCTTAAATAATTCAAGAAATTCATTCACTAGATATTTCATCAAAAATAAATAAATAATAAGATGGCTAAAGAAAAGAAAAAAAAAGAAATTGGAGACGGAAGCGTTTAACATCCGTCTTGGCGAGGGATGTTTGTTATCATGATAACCCATACACACTAACTAACTACCCATTCGCGAATACAAAAAAATAATCATATAGATTCTTGCACAATAAAAAGATAAAAGAAAACTTTTATTGCAGCCGCTAACACCCAATTGAGAAGATCACTTGCTACAGATGAGACCTTAAAGAGGTCCCAGACGAGTGATCAATAACCAAGGGGATACCAAGAAACAAGAACCCATTACATTTTATTACTTCTTTCTAACAGACATAGAAGGCCTCGTCGTTCGTCAATCATGCTCATGCGGGGAGGTGCCGCCGATGCTGCAGACAACGAGCTCGGCCGAACACGGCGATCGCTAGTGGTAGATTCCTTGACGTCCTCGAAGGTCATGTTGAACATCAGTCCGGAGAAGGTCGGAGAAGTAGCCAGAGGAGGGGGAGAGAAAGGATCCGAAGAGGAAGATCGACCAAGGCTAACATAAAGAAAATTTAGATGTCGCGATGGCGAAGAAATAATTGGATGTGGGCATTGCGATGGCGGAATAAGGAGCTCAATGAGGAAATAGGTTCCATTGAGGGTTTGGAGAGCTACAGTGAGGGAGGCAGAGGAGAGGAGGGAAAAAGGAATAGGATAAGAATATAAATAGAGAGAGAGAAAGAGGGCGCGCGCCGTGGCCCACGCGGGATTAGCTTAACATAAGGATTGATGTGGCTGGTCTAGCACCGTCATGGTTAACGGTAAGGGAGACTGACGGAGCCCCGTCTCGGCCTCCGAGACACCCTCGGCCTCGAGCTCCAGCCTCAGCCTCCGAGGCACCTTCGGCCTTGAGCTGGGCACTCTCGGCCTCCGAGGCACCCTCGGCCTCGAGCTCCACCTTCAGCCTCCGAGGCAGCTTCGGCCTCGAGCTTCAGCTTCGGCCTCGGGCTTCAGCCTCCGAGGCACCCTCGGTCTCGAGCTTCAGCCTCGGCCTCGGGCTTCAGCCTCCGAGGCACCCTCGGCTTCGAGCTTCCACCTCGGCCTCGAGCTTCAGGCTCGGCCTTGGGCTTCAGGCTCCGAGGCACCCTCGGCCTCGAGTTTCAGTCTCAATCTCGAGCTTCATCCTCCGAGACACCCTCTGCCTCGAGCTTTAGCCTCAGCCTCGGGCTTCAGCCTCCAAGGCACCCTCGGCTTCGAGCTTCCGCCTCGGCCTCGAACTTCAGCCTCCGAGGCATCCTCGGCCTCGGGCATCTATCATGATCCGGCCCTGGGACTAGCAACATATTGCCTTGATCCACCTAGCACGCCCATATGGTCCACCACTCACCTGTAATAGTATGTGGACATACCCCATAATGGCGTATGGTCCACTACTCACCTGTAACAGCACATGGCCGTACCCCATAACGACGTATGGTCCACCACTCGCCTATAACAACACGTGGCCATACCCCATAACGGTGTATGGTCCACCACTCGCCCATAACAACACATGGCTGTATGGCGCGCTCCTGACGCAACCAGAACCACCTGGCACCCATGGTGCTATGCTCGGTAGGTGGTAGGCGAGGAGGGACACCTTTGACAGACAGTTGTGACTCGTCACTATCAGCCATGCCTCTCGTCCGTTACTAGACAACGGCACCTTAGAATCAGCGATCTTCTGGAAACGAAGAAGAGGGAAACCCTCAAATAGGTATAAAAGCACACACTCTCGCGATAAGGGAGAGGGCCAAAACTCTAGTTTTCTAGCTTCTTTCTGCTAGTTAACTCTTATCTGTTCCCAAGTGACTGACTTGAATATCGGAGGGTCCCTACCGAAGCATCCGGTCTCCGGGGACTTTTCTTGCAGGAGCTCTCCATGGAAGATCTTTGTTTCCCTGGCATTCAAGGAAGGTGACTTGGCGTCAACAGATTGGCGCGCCAGGAAGGGGGATCAAGAGAGAAGAGCTTCAAACCAGTCAGCGATAACCTCTCTTCCCCTGAGCTCTCAAGCCATGGTGACGACCCGAGTGCGGGAAGTCTCCACCAGTCACGCTGGGGGGCAGTGTCAAGGTGCTGACCCGCTAGCGGTTGGCCCACCTGCTCCCCCGGCCGACGTACCTGCACCACCACCACAACAGCTTCAAGAAGACCGCCTCGCTGCCTTGATCGTGCAAGTCCAGTCCTTAGTGGCGGTGGTTCAAGTCCTGCACCAGCTACAACCGGCGGCTGCGCAGCAGCCGGAGCCACTCCCATCAGTTCCAGGAGTGATCCAACCTAGCCAACACTCTTCTCAAAGGAGGTCTCCCGTCTGAGAAGCTCGCCACTACCGCGCTTCGCCCAAGCCTCACCGCCGAGAAGCCTCCAAGAGGCCCCGGTCACCTTCTCGCCATGCCAGCGCATCTCCCAAGCGGCGATATAGGATGGAGGCGGAGCGCCCTCGTCAGCATTGCCGTCACTCTTCCCCCTCCTCAGAATCTTCGAGGGAGGGGTCCTTCGACGGTCGAATCGCTCGTCGAGCTGAGTGCCGGCTTGACGAGTACAACCAGTGGCTGGAGGAGCTCAGCCGCCGAATCACCAACCCGTCGGAGACGGAGTATGACAGCCAACCGCCGCTGTCCCACCACATCATGGAGGAACCGATATCAACCCGGTTTCGCCTTCCTCAACTGGACCCGTATGATGGGACTACGGACCCCCTGGACCACTTGGAAAGCTACAAGGTCCTCATGCAGGTCTAGGAGGCAACCGATTCGCTCTTATGCATCGCCTTCTCCGCCACTTTGAAGAAAGCTGCTCGAGCTTGGTACTCCCGCCTACCGCCACAGAGTATCGACTCCTTCCGCCAGCTGGAGAGGGCCTTCTTGGCCTATTTTGATGCCTACTAGAAGATTTCAAGGGTGGCGGACAGCCTTTCTCCGTCCAGCAGAAGAGTGGCAAGTCCCTGCAGGACTACGTCGCTCGGTTCAAAGAAGCAGCCCTGGAGGTCTACAATCTCAAAGACTCGGTGGCCACCCTGGCCTTGAAGCGATGGTTCCGCCCCTCTCGCTTCACGTACTCCCCCGACAAGAAGCCGCCGGCCTCCTATGCCGAGCTCTTGAGCCAGGCCCAGAAGTACATCAGCGATGATGAGGTTGATTCCTCCCGATGCGAGGTTAGCGGAAGCACCACAAAGAAGCCGGCCTACCCAGAACCTGCTGAAGCTCGCCCTAAGAGGCATGAGCCTCCCCGCCGACCAGACAATCATCCTCGAGCTCCTACACCGAGGGACCGGCCCTACACTCCTTTGCTCGCCCCGATATCGTACATCCTGCTCAAGATCGAGGGCGAGCCCTACCTTTAGCGCCCTCCTCCACTGAACCCGAAGATCCCTGCAACAAGAGCCTGTACTGCCGCTACCATCGGGACCACGACCATGACACTGACAATTGCCGCCAGCTAAAGAAGGCGATAGAAGACCTTATCCAACGTGGCCACTTGGGGAAGTTTATTCAGAGGAACAATCCGGGTGCTCCTGGCCCGCCAGCACCTACACCGCCGATGATCGATAATGCTCCAACCGAGAAAACGGTGGCTATAATTTCTTGGGGGGCAGGTGGCCCGTCCAAGAGGCCGAGAGGGGAGGGAGAGTTAGTGTTGGGGAGTTTGTTGAAAAACTTTATGCCCCAATCCTTTTGATTTTGATGATTACTAAAAGCCATGAGTATGATAAAAGATGCAATGAGTTTATTTACATGTGCAATGAATTTATTTTGAACAATCAATGAGAATGTTAAAGTTTGACATTAATCATTTTGAAAGTAACTTTAAGCTCAATGTTTAAGCTTTCAAAAAGAAATTTTATAATTCATATTAATCAATGAGTTTTTGGAATACTTCTTGAATTAATTCTTAATGTCAATTTTATTGAATTCAAGTCAAAAAATGATTTAAAATGAATCTGGAATGATTTTAAAGTCAATCAGAAAACTTTCTGATTTTTGATACGTTCCGGAGCCGACTCTTGAGTTTCAGAGTCGACTCCACTCAGAGAACAGAAATGTCTATCTGTCTCGAGTCGACCCACGTAATTTCATGAGTCGACCCCCGATTTTGTCGAGCCGACTCCATGACTGTGCGAGTCGACTCCGCTCAGACACCAGAGGTGTGTTTTTCTGAGCACTTCGCGAGTCGACCCCAACTTTTCATGAGTCGACCCCCGACTTTCAGGAGTCGACACTTTACTTTTGGTGAGTCGACCCCATGACTTTCTAAACATTTCTATTTTTAGTATCACGAGCTCGAGCCGACTCGGGAAAGCATGAGTCGACTCCAGCAAATCTGGGCGAGATTTTTACGGATGCCAACTCAGCTCCAACGGTAAGATTTTTGATTAACGGCTATTTTTCTTTGTCTCTAACGGCTATATTTTTGCAGAATCTATAAATAGAGAAGGTTTTCAAATCAAAGAGAGACGAATAGAGAGATATTTATTTCAAAGAAAAAGAAGAGAAAAATCAGAAAAACAGAGCTTCAGTTGAAAAAATCCGTGATTCAAAATAGAGTGAAAGAAAGAGTGTGAAATCAAAGGAAGTTCCTTCTGTGTTCAAGCTCAAATCCAAGGAAGCTTCTGAAGAAAATCCAAGTGCTATTCAAGAGTATCTCAAGAGATTTTCAACACTCAAAGAAAAGAGGAAAAGCCCAAATCAACTCCAACACATCTTCCGTGAAGAATCCAAGCTGAGGCCTGGTTCTACACTTCAAAGGAGTTGAAGAAAAGAAGAAAAGCTCAAAGCCAACCAACTGCAAATCAGGCTTATCTAAACTCTATTCTTACATTTGTTTATCTGCTCATTAAGGAGCCTTGTAACTAAACAAACATATTTCTATTCTTTGTGTCTAGCTCAATCTGGGGGATTGAACTAGAGGAGGTAGTCTTACCTCAGTTCAAGCTTGGTTAAGCTTGGGTTAAGGGTTTTTGTGCTGGTGAGCCCTTGAAAACCAGCTGGGTTCGTTGTGCGCCCGGGAAAACAACAAGTTTGAGTTGTGAGCTTGTAAAACAACTCTGCTGTAATCTAGGGTGATTATAGTGTGGACCCAAGTGAATCTTGGGAGTGGACGTAGGTGTTGGATACACCGAACCACTATAAAATCTTTGTGTTTGCCGTGTTCTATTGTCTCTTTCTCTATCTCTGTTTTATTCACTGCAATTTATTTACTTTGCATTTGCCTTCATTCATCTCAAGCTAAATAATTTAAAAGGCTAATTTTTTAAAGAACCCAATTCACCCCCCCCCCTCTTGGGTTGTCATCTGGGCCAACAATTGGTATCAGAGCTAGTGCTCATTAGATTTTGATCACACGATCAAGAGCTAAAGTTCCAAATGGCAACACAAGTTGGTTCTTTTGCTGAAGGTCATTCTACGAATAGACCTCCACTTTTTAATGGCTCAAATTATTCTTATTGGAAAGCTAGAATGAGGATATTCATTCAAGCTTCTGATTATGAGCTATGGGGTGTTATAATCAATGGACCTAGTACACCCACACATGTTATAGATGGCACTATTGTTCCTAAGCCCGAAAGGGACTGGAATGATAATGATAGGAAAATGGCACAGCTTAATGCTAAGGCCATGAATGTTTTATATTGCTCCTTAGATGCTAATGAATTTAATAGAATCTCCACATGTAATTCCGCAAAGGAGATTTGGGATAGATTAGAGGTTACCCATGAGGGTACCAACCAAGTAAAAGAATCTAAAATTAATATTCTTGTTCATAAATATGAATTATTTAGCATGGAACAATCTGAAACCATTGCATGCATGTACACTAGATTTACGGATATTGTAAATGGTTTGAAAAGTCTTGGTAAGACATATACTAACTCTGAACTTGTTCGGAAAATTCTTAGGTCATTACCAAGATCATGGGAAGCAAAAATGACTGCAATCCAAGAAGCTAAGGACCTCAACACTTTACCCTTAGAGGAGCTTCTAGGATCCCTTATGACCCATGAGCTGACTATGAGGCAGCATGTTGAGGAGGACTCAAAGAAAAAGAAAGTTATTGCCCTCAAAGCTGCAAAAGAAGAAGAGAGCAGCAGTGATGATGATGATGATAATGATGAAGAGACTGCTCTCTTAGCAAAGAAATTTAAAGATTTATGAGGAGAAAGAAACCCTTCCACAAGAAAAAATTTGGAGCTAAGTGGGAAGGAGAAAAGGATAAAAATAAGGACAAGGACAAAGAAAAAGAGAAAGACCCCTTGACTTGCTATGAATGTAATAAACCGGGGCACTTTAGAAATGAATGTCCTAGATTGAAGAAAGCCTACAAAAAGAAAAAGAAGGCTTATATGGCGACTTGGAGTGACAGCGAGGAATCTTCTTCCGAAGAAGAAGAACAAAAGGAAGTCGCAAACGTATGCTTTATGGCGGACGACAACGATGAGGTAAGTTCCGACAACCCTTGCGATGAATTTGCTTTCGATGAACTTTTTGATGCCTTTAATGAACTTGTTGGGGATTTCAAAATTTTGAAAAAGAAATACAAGTTTTGAAAAATGAAAACTTAACCTTCATTCAAGAAAAAGAAAATCTTAACAATGAAATTAAGAAACTTAAATCTGAAAATGAAATTTTAATGAATGAAAAGGAATCAATCTCAAATGAAAAAGATAAACTAAAGAATGAGGTTGAAAAACATAAAAACATAGTTGATAAGTTTACATTAAGTTCAATTAAATTAGACATGTTATTAAATAGTCAAAAAGCAGTTTTTGACAAAGCCGGATTAGGATATAACACTTTAAGAAAACAAAAATCACTTAAAAATATTTTTGTAAGTGCTGGCCAAAGTAATTTTACATGCTTTAAATGTAATCAAAAAGGACATAAATCTTATGAATGTAAAATTCTGAAACCTAATAAAAACTTAAATGTTAAAGGAAAGAAAATATGGGTTCCGAAAGGAACAATATTTGTTGGTACTAACCATGAAGGACCCAAGAAAGCTTGGGTACCTAAACATAAAGTCTGATTTCATTGCAGGAATGTCTTGTGGCCAAGAGATCAAAGAGAAAGTGGTATCTTGATAGTGGCTGCTCAAGACATATGACGGGTGACAAAGAAGAATTCATCACCCTAGAAGAAAAGAAAGGAGGAGTTGTTACATTTGGCGACAATGGCAAAGGCCAAATCTTGGGGTTTGGTAACATTCAAATAACTCCCTCCACATTTATTGAAATGTACTTTATGTTGATGGTTTAAAACATAACTTAATTAGTATAAGTCAATTATGTGACAAAGGTTTTAAAGTATCTTTTGAATCTTCTTTATGCACTGTAGCTAATCCCATTGATAATAGCATTGTTTTTATTGGAAATAGAAATGGCAATGTATATATGATTGATTTAGACAAATTGTCTACTAATAATCATTGCTTAGTTGCTAATAATGCTAATATGAATGAGATTGGTTGGTTGTGGCATCGAAGATTAGGTCACGCAAGCACACACCTGATTTCAAAACTAATTAGAATGGATTTAGTAAAAGGTTTACCTAAATTAGATTTTGAAAATAACAAAATATGTGATGCATGTCAGTTTGGAAAACAAACAAGAAGTTCTTTCAAATCTAAAAATATTGTTTCAACTTCTAGGCCATTAGAGCTACTTCACATGGACCTTTTTGGACCAACTAGAACCACAAGTCTAGGAGGAAAGAAATATGGTCTTGTGATAGTAGATGATTACTCTAGATTCACTTGGGTAATGTTTTTAGCTCACAAAGATGAGACTTTCTCGATATTCATGAAATTCTTCAAGAAAGTAACAAATGAGAAAAACACTACCATAGTGTCTCTAAGAAGTGATCATGGAACTGAATTTGAAAATCACTTATTTGAAAGTTTTTGCAATGAAAATATTAATCATAATTTTTCTGCACCTAGGACCCCACAACAAAATGGTGTAGTTGAAAGAAAAATAGGACTCTAGAAGACATGGCCCGTACCATGCTATGTGAAAGTAAACTCCCGAAATACTTTTGGGCGGAAGCTATTAACACAGCATGTTACATCTTAAATAGAGCTTTAATAAGACCTATTTTAAAGAAAACACCTTATGAATTATGGCATGATAGAAAACCCAATATAAAATATTTTCATGCATTTGGTTGTAAATGTTTTGTTCACAATAATGGTAAAAATAATTTAGGCAAATTTGATGCTAAATCTGATGAAGGAATATTCTTAGGATACTCAATAACTAGTAAAGCATATAGAGTATTTAACAAGAAAACTTTAGTTGTTGAAGAATCAATTCATGTAGTTTTTGATGAATCTTTAGCTACTCGTTCTGAAAAATTTGATGATGATGAAGATACAAACATAATTGAGAAAGATCTTGAAAAATTAAATATTGATGTATCTTTAGATCAAGATCAAGAGCTAAAGATAATGATTCACCTAAGGATGATGATACTAACGCTAATCATAATGATGTAGATCTACCTAGGGATTGGAGATATGCTTATAGTCACCCTAAGGAATTGATTATAGGTGATCCATCTCAAGGAATAAGAACTAGATCATCCATGAGAAACATTAGTAATCATCTTGCATTTGTATCACAAATTGAACCTAAAACTATTGAAGAAGCTGAAAAAGATAATAATTGGATGTTAGCAATGCAAGAAGAATTAAATCAATTTACAAGAAATAATGTATGGACCTTAGTTGAAAGACCTAAAAATCATTCGTTATAGGATCAAAATGGATATTAGAAATAAACTAGATGAAAATGGCATAGTAATTAGAAACAAAGCTAGATTAGTTGCAAAAGGATATAATCAAGAAGAAGGTATTGATTTTGATGAAACCTTTGCACCAGTAGCTAGATTAGAAGCCATTAGGCTATTACTTGCATTTGCATGTCATATGAATTTTAACTTATTTCAAATGGATGTAAAAAGTGCATTTTAAATGGATTTATAAATGAAGAAGTATATGTAGAACAACCACCAGGTTTTGAAGATCACGAATTTTCAAATCACGTTTTTAAATTGCACAAAGCATTATATGGTTTGAAACAAGCACCTAGAGCTTGGTATGATAGATTAAGTAAATTCTTAATTGAAAATGATTTTATAAGAGGAAATGTTGATAAAACTTTGTTTTTGAAAAGAAAAGGTAAAGATTTATTAGTAGTTCAAATATATGTTGATGATATATTTTGGTGCTACTAACAATATTCTATGTCAAGAGTTTGCTAAGTTGATGCAGGGAGAATTTGAAATGAGCATGATGGGAGAACTCAACTTCTTCCTTGGACTCCAAATCAAACAAAGCAAAGAGGGAATCTTTATCAACCAAACAAAATACACAAGAGAAATCCTAAAGAAGTTTGGTATGGAATCAATTAAACCCCTCGGAACACCAATGAGTCCTTCATGCAAGCTGGACAAAGATGAAGAAGGTAAGAAGATTGATCAGAAATATTATCGAGGTATAATCGGATCCCTACTTTACTTAACTGCAAGTAGACCAGACATAATGTTTGCTGTTTGCTTATGTGCTAGATTTCAGTCTGAACCTAAAGAATCACATTTAATTGCTGTTAAAAGAATACTAAGATATGTAAGTGGAACAAAAAATGTAGGTTTATGGTATTCTAGAGACTCCACATTAAATCTGATTGCATACACTGATTCTGATTATGCTGGATGTAAGTTAGATAGAAAAAGCACAAGTGGTGCATGCCAATTCTTAGGAAGTAACTTAATCTCATGGTTTAGCAAAAAGCAAAATTCAGTTGCATTATCAACTACTGAAGCTGAATATGTAGCAGCTGGAAGTTGCTGTGCTCAAATCCTATGGATTAAGCGACAACTTGAAGACTATGGTATCACACTTGATAAAACACCTATAAGATGTGATAACACAAGTGCAATTAATCTAACAAAGAATCCAATTCAACATTCAAGAACCAAACACATAGAAATTAGATATCATTTTATAAGAGAACATGTTGCAAATAATGAAATATGTCTTGATTATGTTAACACTGAAGAACAATTAGCAGACATATTTACAAAACCTTAAGTGAAGAAAGATTCTGTTATCTTAGAGGAGAGTTAGGGATTTGTGATCCATTAGAATGAATTTGAAACCCCTAAGGAAATTTTATCTAAGATTCTTTCAAATCCTTGATCTTTAAGGAAATCTTATCTAGAATTCATATCTAATTGATCCATTCATATTCAATGATTATTTTATCAATTTTCATGATCAAATTCCGGACACATTTCAGAAATTTCATGTTTTTGCTCTGAAATGGTCTCGGAGCCGACTCGGTGAGTATCGGAGTCGACTCCTGGTTTCGACTGAAACTCTCGGGTCGACCCCTTCTCGGCGCGAGTCGACTCCACTTCGGGATGGTTTTCTGTGACTGTCCGGAGTCGACCCCTGCTTTGCGCGAGCCGACTCGAAGTGGTCCCAGGTTGATTTATCTAGGGCAGAGTCGACTCGCCGTTCATTTCAAACTTTCCAATCTCTCAAAATACTCTCTCCAAAATATCTCCAGACCTTCCAAATTCCCAAAATCACTGATTAATACTTCCAATCGACCAATGGCACCCAAAACTCGAGGTTCCAATCTTGCTGCGGCCGGTGTGAAGAGGAAGCGAGCCGTGAGGAAGACGGTGAGGCGTCCGGTGCGTGAGCCTTCTCCAAGCACGGATTCCACTTCATCATCTTCAACCCCCAATGCTTCTCCAGCACTGCTCCTCTCAGGTAGATAGATTAGCAGATAGAATCATAACCACGGGTAGGAAAGTGGATTTTGAACTTTTTGAAGCAGAGGGATTTTTATTAGGGAGACAATTGATAGAGATGGGATGGGAGAAGATATGTTCACTGGATTGCCCTACTTATCCCTCTCTGTAAAGGAGTTTTATAAGAATTTGTCTAGAGGAGATCATGGTCTCATAAGCACAGTGAGAGGAAATAGGATCTCAGTGACTGTAGAGCTTCTGTCTAGACTATTGGATCTACCCTTATCAGGGACTGCCACATTTTCTTCTGAAGACCGAAGTCCTGCTCTTGCTAGATTATTAAACCGGGATGTTGTCGGTTTTGAAGAAGTTTTTGCCAACCAATTATCATTAGAACTGAGATTGCTTCATAACATTTGCAGTAGGATACTTTTTCCAAAGATAGGAAGATTTGATTATGTATCTGAAAGAGACATTTTTGTGATGGATGCTATTGTTACGGGCAAACCTATAAACCTTCCCAGTATGATTCTTTGGTACATTGCTGACTGTGGAGGAAAAAGGAAATCTAGCTTGCCCTATGGTATGATCCTCACCAAGATCTTCCAGAGTCAAGGAATTGTTATTCTGACAGTGAGCCAATGAGGAACCTGAGGCATACAGACTTTTATAGCTTGGCCACCATTCATCGGATGGGTTTTATTAAGAAAAATGGAAAATGGGAGAGGAAAGGATTAGTAGAAGATAGAGCTAGGATGTTGAGGCACCAGGTCCATCAGTTAGACACTATTCACCTGCACCTCCGAGCCCTCCTACTTCTGCCCTGCTCCTACCCCCGCTCAGTATTTGATCAAGCTTCATCCTCTTCTGCTGGCTTCTCAGATCTACAATTAAAGCAACTCAAAGGATTTGATGATCAGTCAGAAAATTAAATCAGAGTTTGAAATAAGTTCATGAACCTAAAGGAGACTCTATACTCATTGGATGATCGAATCACTAAAATTGAGTCTACTCTCAGCACTTCTTCAAAATCTTTAAGTGGAGATCTCAAGAACATTTTTGAAGAGCTTAAAGATATTTGCGGAGATGGCGAAACCTACTCTAAATGCAATGCGGAGCTACAAGATAAAATTTTGACTGCTTGCACCTTTGTAGATGAGACTAAAAGACTATGTAAAAATCCAATCAGATGGAATGAAGAACATAGTTGATCATTTGACTAGGATTGTTAGAACTCATTTCTAATGTATTAGATTTTCAATCCTTGCTATGTATTGAAATTATTGTTATGTTTTACATTTTGATATCAATGTATTAAACACTTTGATGTATTAGACTCTTTGATGAAATGAAATGTCAATTTTGATTACTCAATGTATTTCTTTCTATCAACGAATGAATGAATGTTTATGCTTCTCTACCTTTTTGTTGATAACAAAAAAGGGGGAGAGTTTTATAGTTTTATGATTGAATATGCATATGAGAAAATCAAATTAATCAATGAGATAATTAATTGAATGATTAAGTTTCATAGGGGGAGCTACCTCATTCAGGGGGAGCCTAAGCCTATTTATGAAATCAAAATAAATTCACAAATCAATCATGCATAAACTCAATGTTTTTGTCATCATCAAAAAGGGGGAGATTGTTGGGAGATTATTGAAAAATTATATGCCCCAATCCTTTTGATTTTGATGATTACTAAAAGCCATGAGTATGATAAAAGATGCAATGAGTTTATTTACATGTGCAATGAATTTATTTTGAACAATCAATGAGAATGTTAAAGTTTGACATTAATCATTTTGAAAGTAACTTTAAGCTCAATGTTTAAGCTTTCAAAAAGAAATTTTATAATTCATATTAATCAATGAGTTTTTGGAATACTTCTTGAATTAATTCTTAATGTCAATTTTATTGAATTCAAGTCAAAAAATGATTTAAAATGAATCTGGAACGATTTTAAAGTCAATCAGAAAAGTTTCTGATTTTTGATACGTTCCGGAGCCGACTCTTGAGTTTCAGAGTCGACTCCACTCAGAGAACAGAAATGTCTATCTGTCTCGAGTCGACCCACGTAATTTCACGAGTCGACCCCCGATTTTGTCGAGCCGACTCCATGACTGTGCGAGTCGACTCCGCTCAGACACCAGAGGTGTGTTTTTCTGAGCACTTCGCGAGTCGACCCCAACTTTTCATGAGTCGACCCCCGACTTTCAGGAGTCGACACTTTACTTTTGGTGAGTCGACCCCATGACTTTCTAAACATTTCTATTTTTAGTATCACGAGCTCGAGCCGACTCGGGAAAAGCATGAGTCGACTCCAGCAAATCTGGGCGAAATTTTTACGGATGCCAACTCAGCTCCAACGGTAAGATTTTTGATTAACGGCTATTTTTCTTTGTCTCTAACGGCTATATTTTTGCAGAATCTATAAATAGAGAAGCTGTTTTCAAATCAAAGAGAGACGAATAGAGAGATATTTATTTCAAAGAAAAAGAAGAGAAAAATCGAAAAATAGAGCTTCAGTTGAAAAAATCCGAGATTCAAAATAGAGTGAAAGAAAGAGTGTGAAATCAAAGGAAGTTCCTTCTGTGTTCAAGCTCAAATCCAAGGAAGCTTCTGAAGAAAATCCAAGTGCTATTCAAGAGTATCTCAAGAGATTTTCAACACTCAAAGAAAAGAGGGAAAGCCCAAATCAACTCCAACACATCTTCCGTGAAGAATCCAAGCTGAGGCCTGGTTCTACACCTCAAAGGAGTTGAAGAAAAGAAGAAAAGCTCAAAGCCAACCAACTGCAAATCAGGCTTATCTAAACTCTATTCTTACATTTGTTTATCTGCTCATTAAGGAGCCTTTGTAACTAAAAAACATATTTCTATTCTTTGTGTCTAGCTCAATCTGGGGGATTGAACTAGAGGAGGTAGTCTTACCTCAGTTCAAGCTTGGTTAAGCTTGGGTTAAGGGTTTTTGTGCTGGTGAGCCCTTGAAAACCAGCTGGGTTCGTTGTGCGCCCGGAAAACAACAAGTTGAGTTGTGAGCTTGTAAAACAACTCTGCTGTAATCTAGGGTGATTATAGTGTGGACCCAAGTGAATCTTGGGAGTGGACGTAGGTGTTGGATACACCGAACCACTATAAATCTTTTGTGTTTGCCGTGTTCTATTGTCTCTTTCTCTATCTCTATTTTATTCACTGCAATTTATAATTACTTTGCATTTGCCTTCATTCATCTCAAGCTAATTAATTAAAAGGCTAATTTTTTAAAGAACCCAATTCACCCCCCCCCCTCTTGGGTTGTCATCTGGGCCAACAGTTAGATTATGTAATCTCTTTTTCTAAAAGGGACCTAGAGGAGCTGGTCAACAAAAATGATGACAACGTCGTTGTGTCCATGACGATCACTAAACACCCTATAAAAAGAATTCTGGTTGATAGGGGAAGCTCGATGGATGTTCTGAGATATGATGCTTTTGTTCGCATGAACCTATCTCCCAGCCTGCTTCGACCTGTCGTTACGCCCCTGATGGGGTTCACCGGAGACTCCGTGAAGGTCGAGGGAGAGATCACTCTCGCTGTCACAGCTGGAATATCCCCGCGTCAAAGTACCATTTTGATGAGCTTCCTGGTGGTCCGGGTGCCCCTTGCCTGCAATGCCGTACTCGGAAGGCCCGGACTTAACCTCCTGGATGCTGTCATTTCCACCAAGAGGCTCCTGGTGAGGTTCCCCACCAGCGAGGGGGTCAGAGAGATACGGGGGAAGCAGAACCCACCACCACTTTGCTGCCACATGGCCCCTAGTCCTTATGGGGTGGTATCTGCACCTGCACCAGAAATGCTGGACCCCCAAGAATCGGAGAGGAGGGGAGAACCGGTCGATCACCTGCTAGCCTTTCCCCTAGGAGAGGACCCGGCACAGACTATCCAAGTTGGAGCCCTGCTTCCGGAGGAGGCCCCCAACCAGCTCCTCGCCTTTCTGCGAGCCAATGCTGATATCTTCGACTGGTCGGCATCCGACATGCCAGGCATCTCGGAGGAGGTGATTACCCACCAACTCAACATCAAGCTGGAGTGCCGACCCGTTCAGCAGAGGAAGAGGAGCTTCACTCCAGACAGATAGAAGGCCATAGACGAAGAGGTGCGCAAGCTGACGGTGGCCGGTCACATTCGTGAGGTGCACTATCCCGACTGGCTGGCAAATGTCGTGATGGTCCGCAAGGCCAGTGGGAGTTGGAGGACGTATGTGGAGCATCTACAAGTCCCAAGCATTGAAGCAGCAGAGGAAGCACTGTCGATCGAGCAAGAGCCCTCTTGGATGGATGCCTACATCCGATATTTGACCAATGGCACCCTCCCTGAAGACCCGGCTGAGGCCAGACTGCTCAGGAGGCGGGCCCCGAAGTTCTTAATCATGGATGGGAAGCTCTACCGGAGATCATTCTCATACCCGGTCCTCAGGTGCGTCAGTCCCACTGAGGCTAATTACATCCTGCAAGAAATTCATGAAGGCATCTGCGGGAGTCATCTGGGGGGTAGAGCCCTAGCGTACAAGGCCCTGCGGCAGGGGTATTATTGGCTGACCATGAGGGAGGATGCAGCCGAGCTTATCAAAAAGTGCGACAGTTGTCAGTGCCATGCCAGCATCCAGTGGCAGTCGGCATCTCAGCTGACCCCCCTGGCGGCACCCTGGCCCTTCGCCCATGGGGCATGGACATTTTAGGGCCGTTCCCCCCAGCCTCTGGACAGCACAGATTCTTGCTAGTGGCCATCGACCACTTCACCAAGTGGATCGAGGCCGAGGCACTCGCCAAGATCACCGAGGGCAAGGTGAGGTCTTTCTTCTGGAGGTCCATAATATGCCGGTTCGGGCTGCCGCATACCCTCGTCACCGATAACGGCCGACAGTTCAACAACGCACACTTCCGAGGATTCTGCACCGAGCTCGGCATCCATCAGCGGTTCACCTCCGTAGGGCACCCATAAACCAATGGAGTGGCCGAGATGACTAACCACATTATTCTTCAAGGACTGAGAGCCCGTCTGGATGACTGCAAAGGACGGTGGGTAGAGGAGCTCCACAACGTGCTATGGGCCTACCACACGATGCCACGAGCCCCCACTGGAGAGACCCCCTTTAGCCTCGTCTTCGGATCCGAAGCCGTCATTCCTATGGAGATCGGCACCCCGAGCCCCAAGGTGAAGGCATACAGTGAAGAGGACAATCCGAACCTGTTGAGGGCCAACCTCGACCTGGTGGAAGATGTACGAGACCGAGCGCAACTCCGAATGGCAGCCTACGGACAGCGAGTAGCTAGGTATTACAATGCCCGCGTCTGTCCAAGGACCTTCTTGCCGGGGGACCTCGTCCTTCAGCGAGCCGAAATCTCAAAACCGACGGAAGAAGGTAAGTTAGCACCAAACTGGGAAGGATCCTACCGAGTCACTAAGGCACTCCGCCATGGAGCATGCAAAATTGAAGGACTGGAGGGAGGCCGCTCCCGCGGACTTGGAACGCTGATAACCTCAATCAGTATTATCAGTAGCGTACCCTCTCTTTACATTAAATTTCACATCTGTATTCTTTTGGGGCTCTCGCCTCGCATTTGAAATTAATAAACAAGAGTTTAAGTGTTGGCCCAGATGGCAACCCAAGAGGGGGGGGGGGTGAATTGGGTTCTTTAAAAATTAAGCCTTTTTAAGTAATTTAAACTATTGATGAGAGGATGTAAATTTAATTCAAGTTAAAGCACGATAGCAAGAGAGAGAGATAAATAAGCACGGCAAACACAGAGATTTTATAGTGGTTCGGTGTATCCAACACCTACGTCCACTCCCAAGCTCCACTTGGGTCCACACTATAATCTCCTCGATTACAGTCGAGTTGTTTTACAAGCTTACAACCCAAACTTGTTGTTTTCCGGGATCACAACGAACCCAGCCGGTTTTACACGGGCTCACCAGCACAAAACCCAACACACAAGCTATCCTTAGCTTGTGACGAGGTACACTACCTCCACTAATTCAACCCTCTGATTGAATTAGCAAACACAAGATAAAATATGAGTTTAATACAAAACAGCTCCTTTAGAGCAGATATTTCAAAATAAAAGCAAGGTTTAGAAGGGCCTGTTTAGATTTGATTTGAGTGCAGGCTTTTCTTCTTTTCCTCAACTCCTTTGAAGTGTGGAATCGGGCCTCAGCTCAGATTCTTCACGGATTGAATGTTGGAGTTGATTTGAGCTTTCTCTTCCTTTCTTTGAATTGAAAATCTCTTGATTTGATCTTGAATGGCTCTTGGATTTTCTTCTAAAACTTTCTTGGATTGATGAACTTGAACACAGATGAAGTCTCCTTTGATTTCACACCTTTTCTTTCACTCTATTTTTGAATCTCGGATTTTTCAAATGACGCTCTGTTTTTCCTCTTTTTCTGAAAGATTTTTCTTTTTCTCTCTTGATTTGTATCTTTTTGATTTGAAAACGGCCTCTCTATTTATAGACTCTGCAAAAATATAGTCGTTAGAAACAAAGAAATCTAGCCGTTATTGAAAAATCTTACCGTTGACGCTGAGTTGGCATTCAGAAAAAATCACGCCCAGATTTGTTGGAGTCGGCTCCAACTTTAGGCGAGTCGGCTCGAAGACGCGATGCCAAAAATAGAAACATTCAGAAAGTTAAGGGGTCGACTCAACGAAAATAAGGTGTCGACTCCTGACAGTCGGGGGTCGACTCATGAAAAGCAAGGGGTCGACTCGAGAAGTGCTCAGAAAAACAACTCTCTGGTGTCTGAGCGGAGTCGACTCACACAGTCATGGAGTCGGCTCGACAAAATCGGGGGTCGACTCGAGAAATCACAGGGGTCGACTCGAGACAAACAGACATCTCTGTATACTGAGTGGAGTCGACTCTGAAACTCTAGAGTCGGCTCCGGAACGTATCAAAAATCAGAGAATTTTCTGATTGACTTTGAAATTCGTTCCAGATTAATTTTAAATCAATTTTTGACTTGAATATAATAAATTGACATTAGGAATCAATTCAAGATATGTTCCAAAAACTCATTGATTGAGATATGAAGTATAAAAATTTCTTTTTGAAAGCTTAAACATGGAGCTTGAAGCTACTTTCCAATTGATTAAAGTCATACTTAACATACTCATTGATTATGATAAATAAATTCATTGCTCATGTAAATAAATTCATTGCATCTTTTAATATACTCATGGCTTTTGGTAATCATCAAAATCAATAAGATTGGGGCAACAATTTCTCAACAATCTCCCCAACAATCTCCCCCTTTTTGATGATGACAAAAACATTGAGTATATGCATGATTAATTAAAGAATTTATTTTATTTTCATAGTTAGGCTCCCCCTGAATGAGGTAGCTCCCCCTATGAAACTCAAATAAATATCCATTCATTCAATTTAAGCTTATACACAATTTAATGTCAAAATTCAGCCTTTTCATCTAAATTGCTTTTTCATTCATTCACTGTATGTGTAATGTTTAATTATTACTTCCTTTTCTCTCATTCAATTATTTATTATATGCATATATAATAACATTCGTTTAATTTCTCCCATGCATATACAGTTATGTATAAAACTCTCCCCTTTTTTGTTATCAACAAAAAGGTAGAGAAGCATCAAACACAATCACATTCACGATTTAAGATATGCTTTAACAAGAACTGAGATTCATTGATAAATAGGAGAAGTACATTCAAACTCAGACTACATTGAACATTCAAAACTGACTTTTCATTACATCATTGTATCAAAATGTAAAACATAATATAAATTTCATTACATTGCAAAGACTAAACATCTATTACATCAAAAATGTGTCCTTACAATTCTTGTTAAGTGATCTATAATGTTCTTCATTCCATCAGTTTGAAGCTTAACATAATCTTTCAGTCTTTCATCCACAAAAGTACAAGCAGTTAAAATCTTGTCTTGAAGTTCGGCATTGCACTTTGCATAAGTCTCACCATCTCCACAAATGTCTTTAAGTTCTTCAAAAATATTCTTTAATCACCACTTAAAGACTCAGTAGAGGAGCTAAGAGTAGATTCAATCTTGGTGATCCGATCATCTAATGAATAGAGAGTTTCTTTAAGATTCATGAATTTATTGTCAAACTCAGTCTTCAATTTATCCGCCTTGATCATCAAGAAGACTCTTGAGCTGCATTAACTGAAGATCTGAAAAACCGACTGATGAAGAAGATGACTGATCAACCATCGGAGCAGGAGAAGGGGCCGGAACTGGAACAGAAGAGCTAGGAGGTACAGGTGATGAATGTCTAACTGAAGGTCCAGGTGCCTCAACATCAGCGGCTCTATCTTCCAACATACTTTTCCTTTCCCATCTGCCATCCTTCTTCACAAATCCCATTCTATGAATAGTAGCCAAGCTATAGTAATCAGTGTGTCTCAAATTTCTCATTGGCTCACTATCGGAAATGATTATCCCTTGGCTTTGAAAAATCTTAGTTAATATCATGCCATAGGGTAGACTAGATTTCCTCTTGCTCCCACAGTCAGCAATGTACCAAATTATCATATTCGGAAGATTGATAGGTCTTCCAGTCACTATAGCATCCATAACAAAATATCTCTCTCAGAACATAATCAAATCTCCCAATCTTAGGGAATAGAATCCTACTACAAATGTTATGGAGAAGTCTTAATTCCAAGGATAGTTGATTTGCATGGACTTCTTCAAAACCAACAATTTCTTTATTTAGCAATCTTGATAGAGCTGGGCTCCTATCATCAGGTGAAAAAGTAGAAGTACCAGACACTGGAAGTTCCAAAAGTCTTGAGAGTAAATCCACTGTCACATTTATCCTATTTCCTCTAATGATGCTGACCAATCCATTATCTCCTCTTGACAGATTTTTATAAAATTCTTTAACCAGGGCTGGGTAGGTTGGACAATCTAAAGAACATATTTTCTCCCATCCCATTTCAATTAACTGTCTCCCCACAAGAAAACCTTCTGCCTCAAATAGTTCAAAATCAACCTTTCTCCCGGTTGTAATCACTCTATCGGCTAGACGGTCTACCTGAGATGTGGCCGTAGTAGGAGAAGCACTCGGAGTTGAAGAGGATGAGGTGGAATCCATGCTCGGAGAGGGTTCGCGAGCGGGACGCCTCACAGTCTTCTTCACCGCCTTCTTCCTTTTCATCCGGCCGCTCCAAGGCTAGAACCACGGGTTTTAGGTGCCATTTGATTTAGTGGAAAGGTTAATCAAGGATTTCTAAGGATTTGGTAGGTTAGGAAAAATTTTGGAGAGAGTATTTGATGATTTGAGAAGATAGAAGTGAACGAGGAGTCGACTCTGCCCTAGATAAATCGACCTGGGACCACTTCGAGTCGGCTCCCGCAAAGTGTGGGGTCGACTCCGGGTAGTCACAGAAATCTATCCCGAAGTGGAGTCGACTCGCACAGAGATGGGGTCGGCTCCAGAGTTTCAGCAGAAACATGGAGTCGACTCCGATACTGACCGAGTCGGCTCCGAGACCATTTCAGAGCAAAAACATAAAGTTTCAGAGAATCTGAAATGTGTCCGGATATTGATCATAAAAATTGATAAAAAATCATTGGATTTTAATAGATCAATTAGATATGAATTCTAGATAAGATTTCCTTAAAGATCAAAGAGTAGAAAGAGTTCTAGATAATTTTTCTTAGGGGTTTCAAAATCATTCTAATGGATCACAAATCCCTAACTCTCCTCTAAGATAACAGAATCTTTCTTCACTCAAGGGTTTTGTAAATATATCAGCTAATTGATCTTCAGTATTAACATAATCAAGACATATTTCTCCATTCGTTACATGTTCTCTAATAAAATGATATCTAATTTCTATGTGTTTTGTCCTAGAATGTTGAATTGGATTTTTTGTTAGATTAATTGCACTTGTATTGTCACATTTTATAGGTGTTTTGTCAAGTGTGATACCATAGTCTTCAAGTTGTCGCTTAATCCATAGGATTTGAGCACAGCAACTTCCAGCTGCAACATATTCAGCTTCAGTAGTTGATAATGCAACTGAATTTTGCTTTTTGCTAAACCATGAGATTAAGTTACTTCCTAAGAATTGGCATGCACCACTTGTGCTTTTCCTATCTAACTTACATCCAGCATAATCAGAATCAGAATATGCAATTAAGTTCAATGTTGAGTCTCTAGAATACCATAAGCCTACATTTTTTGTTCCATTTAAGTATCTTAGTATTCTTTTAACAGCAATTAAGTGAGATTCTTTAGGTTCTGATTGAAATCTAGCACATAGACAAACAGAGAACATTATATCAGGTCTACTAGCAGTTAAGTAGAGTAGAGATCCGATTATACCTCGATAGTACTTTTGATCAACTTTCTTACCTTCCTCATCTTTGTCTAATTTGCATGAAGGACTCATTGGAGTTCCAAGGGGTTTCATTGAATCCATACCAAACTTTTTGAGTAGTTCCTTTGTGTACTTGGTTTGGTTGATGAAAATCCCTTCCTTTTCTTGTTTGATTTGGAGTCCAAGGAAGAAGTTGAGTTCTCCCATCATGCTCATTTCAAACTCACCCTGCATCAACTTAGCAAATTCTTGACATAGAAGATTGTTAGTAGCACCAAAAATAATATCATCAACATATATTTGAACTACTAATAAATCTTTACTTTTTCTTTTCAAAAATAATGTTTTATCTACATTTCCTCTTATAAAATCATTTTCAATTAAGAATTTACTTAATCTATCATACCATGCTCTAGGTGCTTGTTTCAAACCATATAATGCTTTGTGCAATTTAAAAACGTGATTTGAAAATTCATGATCTTCAAAACCTGGTGGTTGTTCTACATACACTTCTTCATTTATAAATCCATTTAAAAAAGCACTTTTTACATCCATTTGAAATAAGTTGAAATTCATGTGACATGCAAATGCAAGTAATAGTCTAATGGCTTCTAATCTAGCTACTGGTGCAAAGGTTTCATCAAAATCAATACCTTCTTCTTGATTATATCCTTTTGCAACTAATCTAGCTTTGTTTCTAATTACTATGCCATTTTCATCTAGTTTATTTCTAAATACCCATTTTGATCCTATAACAGAATGATCTTTAGGTCTTTCTACTAATGTCCATACATTATTTCTAGTAAATTGATTTAATTCTTCTTGCATAGCTAACATCCAATTATTATCTTTTTCAGCTTCTTCAATAGTTTTAGGTTCAATTTGTGATACAAATGCAAGATGATTACTAATATTTCTCATAGATGATCTAGTTCTTATTCCTTGAGATGGATCACCTATAATCAATTCCTTAGGGTGACTATAAGCGTATCTCCAATCTCTAGGAAGATCCATATCATTATGATTAGTGTTAGTATCATCATCCTTAGGTGAATCATTATCTTTAGCTTCTTGCTCATGATCTGAAGATACATCAATATTTAATTTTTCAAGATCTTTCTCAATTATGTTTGTATCTTCCTCATCATCAAACTTTTCGGAACGAGTTGCTAAAGATTCATCAAAAACTACATGAATGGATTCTTCAACAACTAAAGTTTTCTTGTTAAATACTCTATATGCTTTACTAGTTGTTGAATATCCTAAGAATATTCCTTCATCAGATTTAGCATCAAATTTGCCTAAATTATTTTTACCATTATTATGAACAAAGCATTTACAACCAAATGCATGAAAATATCTAATATTAGGTTTTCTGTTTTGCCATAGTTCATAAGGTGTTTTCTTAAGTATTGGTCTTATTAGGGCTCTATTTAAAATGTAACATGCCGTGTTTATAGCTTCCGCCCAAAAATACTTTGGTAGGTTGCTTTCACATAGCATGGTACGGGCCATGTCTTCTAAAGTCCTATTTTTCCTTTCTACAACACCATTTTGTTGTGGGGTCCTAGGTGCAGAAAAATTATGATTAATACCATTTTCAGCACAAAAATTTTCAAATAGGTGATTTTCAAATTCAGTTCCATGATCACTTCTTAGAGACACTATGGTAGTGTTTTTCTCATTTGTGACTTTCTTAAAGAATTTCAGGAATATCGAGAAAGTCTCATCTTTGTGAGCTAAAAATAATACCCAAGTGTATCTAGAGTAATCATCTACAATCACAAGACCATATTTCTTTCCTCCTAGACTTGTGGTTCTAGTTGGTCCAAAAAGGTCCATGTGAAGTAGCTCTAATGGCCTAGAAGTTGAAACAACATTTTTAGATTTGAAAGAACTTCTTGTTTGTTTTCCAAATTGACATGCATCACATATTTTGTTGTTTTCAAAATCTATTTTAGGTAGCCCTTTAACTAAGTCCATTTTAATTAGTTTTGAAATTAGGTGTGTGCTTGCATGACCTAATCTACGATGCCATAACCATCCAATTTCATTCATATTAGCATTATCAGCAATTAAGCAATGATCACTCATAGATAATTTATCTAGATCAACCAAGTAAACATTGCCATGTCTATAACCAGTAAATACAATGCTATTATCAATGGAATTAGATACTGTGCAGAGAGAGGTTTCAAATGATACTTTAAAATCTTTATCGCACAATTGGCTTATACTAATTAAGTTATGCTTCAAACCATCAACATAAAGTACATTATCTATAAAAGTGGATGGAGTTATACGGATTTTACCAAGGCCCATAATCTGACCTTTACCATTATCACCGAACGTAACAACTCCTCCTTTCTTTTCTTCAAGGGTGATGAATTCTTCTTTGTCACCCGTCATATGTCTTGAGCAGCCACTATCAAGATACCACTTTCTCTTTGATCTCTTGGCCACAAGACATTCCTGCAATGAAATCAAACTTTATGTTTAGGTACCCAAGCTTTCTTGGGTCCTTCATGGTTAGTAGCAACAAATATTGTTCCTTTTGGAACCCATATTTTCTTCCCTTTAAAATTTAAATTCTTATTTGGTTTTTGTAAATTACATTCAAATGATTTATGCCCTTTTAAATTGCATTTAAAACAAGTGATGTTACTTTGGCTAGCACGTACAAAAATATTTTTCAAAGATTTTTGTTTTCTAATGTATTATATCCTAATCCAGCCTTATCAAAAACTGCTTTTTGACTATCTAAAATCATGTTTAGTTTAGTAGAACTTAAGGTGAATTTATCAACAATATCTTTGTATTTTTTAACTTCTTTCTTTAGAGATTCATTTTCTACAATGTGCTGTTCATTTTCCAAAGATAGAGTTTGCATTTGCTTTTTCAAATCTTTTGTAGATTTTCGTTTTCAGATTTTAGTATATTAATTTCATGAGTAAAATCATCTTTTCTTTAAGAAACATTTCCTTTTTATCTTTTGAATCTTTAATTGCAAGCATCACTTCATTTTTCTCTTTAATTAAGTTTATGTTTTCAGTTTTCAGAGATTTATATTTCTTTTTCAAAATCTTAAAATCATCTACAAGTTCATTGAAGGCTTCAAATAATTCATCAAAAGCAAATCATCACAGGGGTTTTCAGTACTTACCTCGTCGTCGTCATTCGCCATAAAACAAATGTTGGCAACCTCTTTTTGTTCTTCTTCTTCGGAAGAAGATTCATCACTGTCGCTCCAAGTTGCAACATACGCTTTCTTCTTTTTCTTGAAAGTCTTTTTCAATTGCGGACAGTCATATCTATAATGCCCCGGTTTCTTACATTCATAACAGATCAAGGGGTCTTTCTCTTTGTCCTTGTCCCTATCTTTTTCCTTTTCTCCTTCCATCTTATTTCCAAATTTCTTTTTGTAGAAGGGTTTCTTTCTCCTCATAAATTTCTTAAACTTTCTTGCTAGAAGAGCTGTGTCTTCATCATCATCGCTGCTGCTTTCTTCAACTTTGCAGCCTTGAGGGCAATTGTCTTCTTCCTTTTGCTATCCTCCTCCACATGTTGCTTCATTGTCAATTCATGGGTCATAAGAGATCCAAGAAGCTCTTCCAAAGGTAGAGTGTTTAGATCTTTGGCTTCTTGAATGGCTGTCATTTTGGCTTCCCATGATCTTGGTAATGACCTAAGAATTTTGCGAACCAATTCAGCATTAGTATAGGTTTTTCCAAGACTCTTCAAACCATTAACAATATCAGTAAATCTAGTATACATGCATGTTATGGTTTCAGATTGTTCCATGCTAAACAATTCATATTTATGCACAAGTATATTAATCTTAGATTCTTTAACTTGGTTGGTTCCCTCATGGGTAACCTCTAATCTATCCCATATCTCTTTAGCGGAATTACAGGTAGAGATACGATTAAATTCATTAGCATCAAGAGAACAATATAAACATTCATGGCTTTTGCATTAAGCTGAGCCATCTTCCTATCATTTTCATTCCAATCCCTTTCGGGCTTAGGAACTATAGAACCATCAACTAAGTGTGTGGGTGTACTAGGTCCATTAATTATGACACTCCACAATTCATAATCTGAAGCTTGAATGAATATCCTCATTCTTGCTTTCCAATATGAATAGTTGGAACCATTAAATAAGGGTGGTCTATTTGTGGAATGGCCCTCAGCAAAACTTGAGCTGGCTTGTGTTGCCATTTGGATCTTTCGCTCTTGATCGTGTGATCAATCAAAAACAAATGAGCACAAGCTCTGATACCAATTGTTGGCCCAGATGGCAACCCAAGAGGGGGGGTGAATTGGGTTCTTTAAAAATTAAGCCTTTTTAAGACAATTTAAACTATTGATGAGAGGATGTAAACAATTAATTCAAGTTAAAGCACGATAGCAAGAGAGAGAGATAAATAAGCACGGCAAACACAGAGATTTTATAGTGGTTCGGTGTATCCAACACCTACGTCCACTCCCAAGCTCCACTTGGGTCCACACTATAATCTCCTCGATTACAGTCGAGTTGTTTTACAAGCTTACAACCCAAACTTGTTGTTTTCTCGGGATCACAACGAACCCAGCCGGTTTTACACGGGCTTACCAGCACAAAACCCAACACACAAGCTATCCTTAGCTTGTGACGAGGTACACTACCTCCACTAATTCAACCCTCTGATTGAATTAGCAAACACAAGATAAAATATGAGTTTAATACAAAACAGCTCCTTTAGAGCAGATATTTCAAAATAAAACAAGGTTTAGAAGGGCCTGTTTAGATCCGATTTGAGTGCAGGCTTTTCTTCTTTTCCTCAACTCCTTTGAAGTGTGGAATCGGGCCTCAGCTCAGATTCTTCACGGATTGAATGTTGGAGTTGATTTGAGCTTTCTCTCCCTTTCTTTGAATGTGAAAATCTCTTGATTTGATCTTGATGGCTCTTGGATTTTCTTCTAAAACTTTCTTGGATTGATGAACTTGAACACAGATGAAGTCTCCTTTGATTTCACACCTTTTCTTTCACTCTATTTTTGAATCTCGGATTTTTTCAAATGATGCTCTATTTTTCTTCTTTTTCTGAAAGATTTTCTTTTTCTCTCTTGTTTTTGTATCTTTTTTTTTGATTTGAAAACGGCCTCTCTATTTATAGACTCTGCAAAAATATAGTCGTTAGAAACAAAGAAATCTAGCCGTTATTGAAAAATCTTACCGTTGACGCTGAGTTGGCATTCAGAAAAAATTATGCCCAGATTTGTTGGAGTCGGCTCCAACTTTAGGCGAGTCGGCTCGAAGACGCGATGCCAAAAATAGAAACAATCAGAAAGTTAAGGGGTCGACTCAACGAAAATAAGGTGTCAACTCCTGACAGTCGGGGGTCGACTCATGAAAAGCAAGGGGTCGACTCGAGAAGTGCTCAGAAAAACAACTCTCTGGTATCTGAGCGGAGTCGACTCACACAGTCATGGAGTCGGCTCGACAAAATCGGGGGTCGACTCGAGAAATCACAGGGGTCGACTCGAGACAAACAGACATCTCTGTATACTGAGTGGAGTCGACTATGAAACTCTAGAGTCGGCTCCGAAATATATCAAAAATCAGAGAATTTTCTGATTGACTTTGAAATTCATTCCAGGTTAATTTTAAATCAATTTTTGACTTGAATATAATAAATTTGACATTAAGAATCAATTCAAGATATGTTCCAAAAACTCATTGAATGAAATATGAAGTATAAAAATTTCTTTTTGAAAGCTTAAGCATGGAGCTTGAAGCTACTTTCCAATTGATTAAAGTTATACTTAACATACTCATTGATTATGATAAATAAATTCATTGCTCATGTAAATAAATTCATTACATCTTTTAATATACTCATGGATTTCGGTAATCATCAAAATCAATAAGATTGGAGCAACAATTTCTCAACAATCTCCCCAACATTAAGCATCTCAGTTTTTCAACAAAAGCCCGACTCCGGTCAGCACTTAAAAGCCCAGTGTACCACTGGCAGACCGGTGTACCATCGGCTCTCAAAAGCCCAAGGCCAGCTCAGCATAAAAAGCCCAATGTACCATTAGCACCGAAGACCCGATGTACCATCGGATTCAAAAAGCCCAAGGCCAGCTCGGCATGAAAAGCCCGATGTACCATTAGCACCGAAGACCCAATGTACCATCAGATTCAAAAAGCCCAGTGTACCACTGGCAGACCGGTGTACCACCGGCTCTTAAAAATCCCAAGGCCAGCTCGGCATGAAAAGCCCAATGTACCATTGGCACCGAAGACCCGATGTACCATCGGATTCAAAAACTCAGTGTACCACTGGCAGACCGATGTACCATCGGCTCTCAAAAAGCCCGAGGCTAGCTCGGTATGAAAAGCCCAATGTACAATTGGTACCGAAGACCCGATGTACCATCGGATTCAAAAAGCTCAGTGTACCACTAGCAGATCGGTGTACCACCGACTCTCAATAAGCCCGAGAACAGCTCAGCATGAAAAGCCCAATGTACCATTGGCACCGAAGACCTGATGTACCATCATATTCAAAGAGCCTAGTGTACCACTGGCAGACCGGTGTACCACCGGCTCTCAAAAAGCTCGAGAATAGCTCGGCATGAAAAGCCCAATGTACCATTGGCACCGAAGATCCGATGTACAATCGGATTCAAAAAGCCCAATGTACCACTGGCAGACCGGTGTACCACCGGCTCTCAAAAAGCTCAAGGCCAGCTCGGCATGAAAAGCCTAATGTACCATTGGCACCGAAGACCCGATGTATCATCGGATTCAAAAAGCTCAGTGTACCACTGGCAGACCGATGTACCACCGGCTCTCAAAAGCCCGATGCCAGCTCGGCATGAAAAGCTCAATGTACCATTGGCATCGAAGACATGATATACCATTGGATTCAAAAAGCCCAATGTACTATTGGCAAACCGGTGTACCATCGGCTCTCAAAAAGCCTGAGGCCAGCTAGGCATGAAAAGCCCAATGTACTATTAGCACCGAAGACCCGATGTACCATCAGATTCAAAAAGCCTAGTGTACCGCTGGTAGACCGGTGTACACCGGCTCTCAAAAAGCCCGAGGCCAGCTCGGTATGAAAAGCCCAATGTACCATTGGCACCAAAGACCCGATGTTCCATCGGATTCAAAAAGCTCAGTGTACCACTGGCAGACCGATGTACCACCGGCTCTCAAAAAGCCCGAGGCCAGCTCGGCATGAAAAGCCCAATGTACCATTGGCACCGAAGACCCGATGTACCATCGGATTCAAAAAGCCCAGTGTACCGCTAGCAGACCGGTGTACCACCGGCTCTCAAAAAGCCCGAGGCCAGCTCGGCATGAAAAGCCCAATGTACCATTGGCACCGAAGACCCGATGTACTATCGAATTCAAAAAGCCCAATGTACCACTGGCAGACCGATGTACCATCGGCTCTCAAAAGCCCGAGGCTAGCTCGACATGAAAAGCCCAATGTACCATTGGCATCGAAGACCCGATGTACCATCAGATTCAAAAAGCTCAGTGTACCACTAGCAGATCGGTGTACCACCAGCTCTCGAAAAGCCCGAGGCCAGCTCGACATGAAAAGCCCAATGTACCATTGGCACCGAAGACCCGATGTACCATCGGATTCAAAAAGCCCAGTGTACCACTGGCAGACCAGTGTACCATAGGCTCTCAAAAAGTCCGAGGCTAGCTCGGCATAAAAAGCTCAATGTACCATTGGCACCGAAGACCCGATGTACCATCGGATTCAAAAAGCCCAGTGTACCACTGGCAGACCAGTGTACCATCGGTCCCCAGAAGCCTGAGTCCTCCTCGGCAATCCAAGGCCGATGTCCCATCGGTCCCCAGAAGCCCGAGTCCTCCTCGGCAATCCAAGGCTGATGTTCCATCGGTCCCCAGAAGTCTGGCCCTACACAACTAAGCCATGGTCACGAGAGCTACCCCTCTGCCGACGCAGCCACTAAGGGTCCCACGTCGGTGAGCTAGGGGCTTAAAAGAACATAGCAAATAAAAAATTATACTTCATTGATATCGGTGTTTACAAAATGCCGGCTAAGCCAGACTTGGCACAAAAATAGAGGAAACAAAGGAAAAATTACAACACAAGCTATTGATCGGCCGTAGGCTCATCATCTAGGGGGGCCTCCTCGAACCCTTTTCTAGCTCGATGTCCATGGCCTTGGGGAGGTTCAAAACTCGAGCTACCTTTTCTCTGGCATCACGGAACCCCTGGATGTAGGAATCCGCATTAGCCTCAACCAGCTCGTGGGCAAAGTGCTCCAATGCCTTGAATTCTTCCACGGCTGCGATAGCCCTAGCCTCAGTGGCCTGCACCTCGGCAATCCTGGCCTCCCTCTTCGAGGCCAGGGAGGCTGCCACCGTTCTCTCGACCTCTTTGGCATGCTCCACCTCCTCTTCGGCATGCCTTGCCCTATCCTCGGCCTCCTGGATGGCCGAGTTCAACTCAGCGATGTGAACGTTCCGGGCTTCGATGGCTCTCTCGACCTCGGAAAGTTGACTGAGTGCCACTCACAGTCGGTTGGCTTCGGCCTCTGCTCTGCTCTCAGCCCTCTTTATTTCGTCGGCTCGGTCGGTCCTCGCCGATTCCAGAGCCTTCTCTGCAGCCTCGGCCCGGGCTTGGGCATCCTCGGCATCTTGCTGGACTTGGCGGAGGACGGCCTCCCCTTCACTGATGGCCTCCCGAGTGAGCACCAGGGAGTTCATTACCTGTACTCGAGATGTTAGCCACGCAAACTATTAGAAATTTCAAGGTAAGGGCAAGGAAGATAACTTACTCGGACCAGGGTTGAGAAGACCTCCCTGAAGAACCTGGTCGCCACCAGGTTCCAGAGTTCCTCCTGGAATTCAGGCTGAACGACCTGGGACATAAGCCATTCCGCTCGGCGTCCGTCGTTCATTAGGGAAAACCTACGGGGGGTCAGTCCGGCCCCACTTCCCTCGGCGGCCTCAGCGCGCTTGGGCTCATTGCGTGGGAGGTTGCCCGCCGGCGTTCCCTTTCGAGGCGGGCTTGCTGCCACCGGAGGCTCGGTGCTTGGGCCCTGCTTTGCCTCCGCCGGGGCTGGTTCGGTAGGCACTTGGGGCTCCTCGGTTGCCCCCTCGACCCTTGCCCCCTCCGGCGGGGTGTCGGCCATCAAGTCCACCGCCGGGGGAGGGGGGTGGAGACTCTCGCTGCTCGTGCGGCTAGGATACCCACACCGTCAGATGCTTGGGGGCCGGCGCCTGCTGCCCCTCTCTCAGCCCCCCTTGGGCCCTCATCCTCTTGGCCGCGGCCTTCCTGAGCATGGCGGTCGAGGCTTCATTGCTGCGCAACATCGGTCGGAGTTTAAAAAAAAACCAAAACAAAAAAAAACAAAAACAAACAGAAAAAAGAGAGTGCAATTTGGCTAAGTATGGGATGCCTTCTACTCACCGCTCTGGGTGGTGATGCCCGCCATCCGGAGGTTGTCCTTCGATAGCAGCAGGTTGTACCAGAGAATGTCAGCGGTCAGGAGTTGCCCTAGTGCCTCCTTGTCCCCCGGAAGGACGGTCGAGTTGGAGTTGGACATGATATCCGGGTCCCCCCACCCGGTCTTGACTTGGTCAATGTCGGCAAAGAAGAATCGGGATTTCCATCCCTTGACAGAGGAGGGGAGAAGCAGCTTAAAGACATGGCCGGGTTGGGGCTGGAGCAGCCACCAGCCCGCCTGTGCCCGGAGGATGTAGAAAGAGCGAAAAAGAGAGATTCTAGGTGTAATGGAGTGGAAGTGGCAGAGGATGATGAAGGCGCAGATGGTTCGGAGGGAGTTCGGGACTAGTTGGGTGGGGGTCAAGGACTAGTAGTCAAGGAGATTGATAAAGAAAGGATGGTAGGGTGGGTGAAGGCCTAACTTAAGGGATATCTCATAAATGGCCACTTTACCGGGCCGGGATGAGACCACCCTGTCTTTGGGGGTTGGAAGGAAGAGCCCGATATCTCGGGAGATTTGGTAATGGGCCCTGATGTTCGCCAGGTCCTGGCCCATTACCGTGGAGGCGGTCCCCGTTGGGGATTCCGCCCCTACCCTGGAGGAGGTGCCGGCCGCCGTCCGGTGCCTCCTCGCTGGAGCCCTACCGACGGCCATCGGGCATCTCCTCGCTGGAGCCCTACCGATGACTTGCCGCTGGGCAAGAGGAAGGCGGTCCTCCGGATCGAAGGACCACGAAGGAGGAGGAGAGGAAGAGGCACGAAGCCTCGAGAAGAGACTCGATCCTCGGAATCAGCCCCCGAGGATCAGGAAGGAGAAGAAGCCATGGGAAATTTTGAAGAGAAAAGAAAATGGGTTTTGGGAAGACGAAGCTAACCTGTAGCAGAAATGGCTGAAACTGGTCTCAGGTTGCAGGGAGGTCAGGAGGGGGGAAGACGATGACAGTTGAGGCAAAATAACGAGATTCAGCTTTTGCCCAGGTTTTATCAGATTTCAAATCGTCCCACCCTATTTACCTAGCCATGCGATCCCTGCTATAGGCTGGGTCGCCTTGGTAGGCGTCCGGCGCATGAGACGATCCGCCTCCGGCCAATGATGGGACGCCGCTGATGTCATCATCATGATGGCAATGATGGCGGCCACTTTTTGTGGATTTCAAGAGGACGACCTCGCCTCGAGGACGATCGCTGCAGATTGGGTGGACGGCAGTGGCCGTCCCTCCACATCCCCTACGTCGCCCGCGTAAAGTCATTGTAGCGCCCAGAGACATATGTTCGGGAGCTATTGGCAACGGATGGGGATCAGCCACTGGGGAAGTAACACCCTTTCGCCTTGCAGAGATGGGCCCGCATTATCTCAGGGGCAAGAGGGCATCTGATGTGGCTGATCTAGTACCGTCATGGTTAACAATAAGGGAGACTGGCGGAGCCCCGCCTCAGCCTTCGATGCACCCTCGGCCTCGAGCTGCAGCCTCAGCCTCCGAGGCACCTTCGGCCTTGAGCTGGACACTCTCGGCCTCGGCCTCGGGCTTCAGCCTCCGAGGCACCCTCGGCCTTGAGCTTCCGCCTCGGCCTCCACCTTCAGCCTCCGAGGCACCCTCAGCCTCGAGCTTCAGCCTCGGCCTTGGGCTTCAGCCTCCGAGGCACCCTCGGCCTTGAGCTTCAGCCTCGGCCTTGAGCTTTAGCCTCAGCCTCGGGCTTTAGCCTCCGAGGCACCCTCTGCTTCGAGCTTCCGCCTCGGCCTCGAGCTTCAGCCTCGGCCTCGGGCTTCAGCCTCCGAGGTACCCTCAGCCTCGAGTTTCAGCCTCGACCTTGAGCTTCAGCCTCCGAGACACCCTCGGCCTTGAGCTTTAGCCTCAGCCTCGGGCTTCAGCCTCCGAGGCACCCTCGGCTTCGAGCTTCTGCCTCGGCCTCGAACTTTAGCCTCCGAGTCATCCTTGGCCTAGGGCTTCCGTCATGATCCGGCCCTGGGACCAGCAACCTATTGCCTCGATCCACCTAGTACGCCCACGTGGTCCACCATTTGCCTGTAACAGCACGTAGTCGTACCCCATAACGGCGTATGGTCCACCACTCGCCCATAATAGCACATGGCTGTACAGCGCGCCCCTGACGCAACCCAAACCGACTGGCACCCATGGCGCTACGCTCAGCAGGTAGCAGGCAAGGAGGAACACCTCTGACAGACTGTTGCGACTCATCACTGTTAGCCATGCCTCTCGTCCATTATCGGACAACGACACCTCGGAATCAGCGATCTTCTAGAAATAAAGAAGAGGGAAACCCTTAAACAGGTATAAAAGCACACACTCTCATGATAAGGGAGAGGGCCAAAACTCTATTTTTCTAGCTTCTTTCTGCTAGTTAACTCTTGTCTATTCCCAAATGACTGACTTGAGCATCGGAGGGTCCCCACCGGAGCATCCGGTCTCCGAAGACTTTTCTTGCAGGAGCTCGCTGTGGAAGATCTCTGTTTCTCTGGGTTCAAAGAAGGTGACTTGGTGTCAACAGGGATTAGCTTAATCTGGGAAGCATCTTTGTGCAACACCTCCGGTGCATGAAGGCTCGCTATCTCTCAGCTCAAGTTGCATGTTCGTTGGACCAACTAACGTAGTGAAAGTCCAAAACCCATAATTTTGTAATCTCCTTGCATCCATTGTAACTTCTTCTTCCTCAAAAATATAGCTTCGATTCTAATAAATGCCGTGGGAGAAGGATCCTTCTCCTCATAGGCTTAAAAGACCTGAGGATGTAATAGGTGAACATTATTACATCACCCTCCAATTGGAGGTCCTTGACTTCGAGTGGGAGCTAAATCAACAACTTGTCCATGAGGTAAAAGAGTGTCATTTGGCATGAATAGAAAAAGGAACAATAAAGAGTGATCATCTTTAGTTTTGTTCAGTGAGAATCATGTTGGATTATTTTAGTCGGATAAGTTTAATCAAACTACGTAAGCTTTATGGATCTTCTAAATGTTTCCACTAAAAGCATAATAAACTATCATCTATTAATCTGTTAGAATAAACCCAATTCAAGATATTAATCTGTTAGAATAAACCCAATTATCAGACTAGTATGAGCTACACATTGATAGCCAAGCCCGATACTTATTGCAGCGGAAATCCATTCTTCGATTCGGGTGCGCTCTGGCTTCAGATCTGGACGCTGGTCTTTCATCCGGGGTGAACCTGCAAGACAGTCCTCACGCAGAGGGTGTTTTAGGGGTGGTCCTCTGCGGAAGACCCTCGATGCCCAAGTCAGTGGAAGTTTACAGCAAGAAAAATGAGGAGAAGCTCTCGCAAAGAGTTCATCTATATGGGTGTTCTCTTGAGAGCTCAGAGCTCTGCTCAAGCTTTAATGGAGTTTTCAGTGTGAGAATTAGTGAATGCGTACCTGAGAGACTTAGGGCTGCCGTATTTATAGGCGATCACCTAATTCCTTGGGTGCATCAAGGGGGTCTGAAAGCTATTGAGATTCGAAACATATTCGAATCAAGTTTGTTACGAGGCCAGTAGGATCCGTATCTTATCAGTTAGAGGATTGATGGCCAGGAGAGTTGGTTGATGCCTTGAGATTCAGCGATTATGTAGGCCCTAGGCCACTTCTATGGCCCTTAGGCCACTTCTATGGCCCTTAGGCCACTTCTGGCATGATTCATTTGGAATCTTATTCAGTTATCGTGAATTTGAACTCTCCTGCGCTAGATCCTACAGATGTGTTGAGTGCCTCGATCAGGCCGAGGTGAGGGAAATTGGTTTTCGAGGTATAGGAGGGCTCGGTTTGTTGGGGCATGAGGATGGCTCGGTTTGCCGAGATAGAAGATGGCTCGGTTTGCCGAGGTAGATGATGGCTCGGTTTGCCGAGGCATAACAATGGTTCGGTTCATCGGAGCGACCCGACTCTACTGAAGGCGATTCGGCTTCACCGCCCTGCGGATGTGATAGCTGGCCGACAGGATGTTGGGATTGGTCTCGACCAAATTATCGATGTGCATGGGCATTAATGCAATGATAATTTTACCCCTCATCATATGCCCCCCACTCCCTAGTCCGAAGTGTAAATTCGGATGTAGGGAGTAGAATTTTGGAATAATCTCATTCGAGGGATTCAAAGGGGCAGGCAATGATAGTCTCGTAAATGACAGGTCGCTGTTTCGTCATCATTTTTTACCACAACACGAGGAGGAAACGCTTTTTTCTAGCAAGCCGCGATTGTGGGAGTCCCACGTGGAGGCTCCTGTATTTATGGTGCCCATATCAGAAATTTTAGCATCTCGGGCTTTCTTTCTGGAGTGCTATTTAAAGAGGGAAAGGGGTCAGGGCGGCGTTCCTTCTGCAACACCTTCTCGTTTCTTTCTCGAAGATTTTTCCCTTCCTTCCCCAAAACTCTTGTGAACTTGTCTATGCTTCGTCCCTCAATTTGACAATATGAAGGGCCCGAGTGATGTAGCCTCGGAGATAACTCTCGAAGATTTGGATAGAATCCGCCGCCATTACAGAGTTCCTCGGGATGTTGCCCTATGGCTTCCGAGGGCTGAGCATAGGGTTTCGACGGAGCTGAGCCATGGGGTATTCTTCTACGAGGAAAGCCTGAGGGTAGGTCTTCGGTTCCCTCTTCACCCACTAGTGCAGGAGGTAATGAGGTTTTACAACATATGCTCGACAATGGTGGCTCCGAACAGCTGGCGCAACCTCATCGGGTTCATCTCGATGTGCAGCCGTGTTGGGGTGACTGCGACCCTCCCCATATTCCGAGTCTGCTACAACCTGGTTTCCAGAAGGAACTCCGAGTGGCCTATATTGGTCCCCAAAATCATTTAAAATGATTTCAGATAATCCGTCGTCGATAAAGGAGTGGAAGTCCCGATTCTTTATTGTTGAGGGAACATTGGTTTGGATTTCCTTAGGACATGGGCGAGCTACATGAAAGATCCTGAAGCACGCCCGGAATTGTCCGAGCAGGAGAAGAGGATTTGATAACCCTTTGCAGTGGTCGGGTGCTATCGACTAGCACTCTGTTATCATAGGACACCCTTTTTGCCATCGGGTTGAGCTCCATTGATCCTCAGGGTGAGTTTCTTTCCCCTTTTTCTTGCAAGCGGCACCTAGATAGTTTTATTGTGGTCTAATTGATTGTTTGCTGTGTTTTCAGCCGAGAGGTCGGCATTTGTGGGTCAAATGAAGAAGGAGCTAGGCAAACGCCATAGGGGCTCCAGCTCTGGTGACAAGCATAAGTCTAAAAAAAGGTCCCGCCTTTCTGCCCCCCACTCAAAGGAGCTAGGAAGGACAACGCCGGTCACCATTCCTCTACTCCGAAGAAGGGAAAAGTGGGTGCACCGGCCACGGTGGATGAGCCCTCTCTGCCGAGGGAGGTGTGGTAGCGGAGGAAAGAGTCATCGGGGGAAGTTGGAAGGAGCTATTGAAGCTTCCCCCCTCCAAACAGTAATTGTGTCAGACGACGCTGAGAGATGTCGCTAGTTCATCCGGTAATCCCCTTGCCCGAAGCTAATCAGCCTCATTTGTTAGAGGTTGGTAATCCTTTAGTGCTGCGCGCGGAAAGGGAAGAGACCCCTGCTTTGGTTGAGGGGGCAAAAGAGGTAGTTGCTGCCGCCGAAGCTCAAGTGGAGCTGCCCGAGGGGGAACGGCGGTGGTTGAAGGCTTTCTGTCGGAGGGCTTTCTCCTGAGGTATTGGGGGAGCCGCGGAGGAAACGAGGTTTGGGTGGAGTCTGCTGGGGATGAAGCAGTTCTTGGAGAGGAGGAGGAAGAAGAAGAAGAAGAACCACTGAGCGGAGGGGATGCTCGGACCGAAATTCCTTCAGCTGGAGCCAAGGCATCCAAAGCTCCGCAGGTTAGAATTCTAATGGAGGAGGCTAGACGGATGGCAGTTCCTCAGGCAGAAGCCTCTCAGGCCGACTCTTCGGCCTGAATTTCCTTATTCACAGTCCTGAGGTAGAAGATATGTTTGCCACTTTGATGCGGTCCGTGCGCAGCACGAGAGAAGGTTCCTCGGATGAGCCCGCTGTAACGTTAGATGACATCGTCGAGGTGGCTTTCGGGCACTCGGAGCGCCGAAGGATGTCTACCTTCTCTCTGAGATCAGCAGCCCCGCTCTTATGAAGATTGCCACAAACTATGCCTTTCGAGTAAGTCATTGTGTCAAGGTAACAATTTTTAGTCGGTTGGCTCGGCCGCACTTTCTTACTTATGCTTTTTCTGCAGAATGCCTTAATTATGAGGGCGCTGAGTTGGCGCCTAAACCTGGCCATGGGGGCCTGTGCTCAGCCAGGAGGGAGGCCGCCGGTCTTCGAAAAAGAGTGGATTCAACTAGTAAACTCTCCAGGGCCTTGTCATCTATTCAGTAGGATCTCGAGAAGATGAGCAAGTCCTACCTAGCTACCGCTGAGAGAGCCTCTCGGCTCGAGATCCAAGTTAAAGAACTCCATGGCTTTCGCGAGCAATCGGACAAGGCCTGTTTGGAGTTATCACAGATCAAGTCTAAGCATGCCGATGAAGTCAAGGCTATGCGGCAGCATTTCGACGAGAGATGGGGCGAACTGAAGGATAGCTTCGCTGAGGAGAAAAAGAATTGGAGCAAAAGGCTTGATAAAGAGGAGCGCAGGCATCGGCGGCAACAATATCAGCTCGCTAGCCTGAATAGGAAGCTCGCTGATAGGGAAGATCGACTGAAATGGCAGCACGATCAAATCGCCAAACTCACCGCTAACCTTGATCAGTCTCGCGGAAGGTCAAAGAAAATAGTCCAGGATTAATGACCTCAAGGAGGGTCTCCAGCAGAATAAAGTGGCTAAATTGAAGGCCCTTGAAAAGGTTCATAAATTGAACGAAAAAATGGCTCGGCTAGAAGAAGAGGTATTGTGTCTTCTTACTTATTTCTAGTGCCTTTTCTTTCAGCCATAGTCTCAAACGATCCGATGTTTGCAGATAGGCAGAATCGGGCTCGAGGTTCAGGACCAGTTCAAAGCTTTGAGAGCGGAGTTGGCCTCAAGCCACCAAACAAATTCCAAACTAGGGGGTCAATTGGCTGAGGCTAACAGACGAGTCTCTTTGGCCATGGATGAGTACAAGAGTTATGCTCAATTCTTCGAGGAGCACAAAGTGGCTTGCGCCGATGCATTTCGGTTCAGCAAAGAGGAGACACGAACGAAGATCTCTGGGTATACCCAGAGCTGGATATATCTTTTCTAGAGGCCGAGTTTTAATACTCGTACCCTAGAGGCAAAGAAGCTGAGTATGAGGACATTTTGGATATTGACCTCGAGACCATCCTGGCACTGATGGAGTCGCGGCTCCAGAGGAATGTCCTCAGCCTAATGCCGAGGAACCTGAGGTCCCCCTCCCACTATATTCGAAGTAGGTGAACCAAGTCAAATTCCTCCAGATGTTACCGAGGGGGCCTCTGGAACTATTTGAATCCTGACCCTTGAGGGTTGCTTATGTATTTTTTTTTTCACTTGTAATTCAATCGAATCTTAATGAATGAATCTTTTGTCTCCTTCTATATGTCCTTTTGCTTTAGTCATCGTTTTTCGAACGATCTTTTTATCAGAAGTTTTTTCCCACTCATAGCTCATCGTAAACGAATCGTACTTTAAGATTGGATTTGCTTTTAGCAGTTTTGAATCAAATGCTCTGCTTAACTGAAGCTAAGTTAGCTAGGTTTCTCGATGTAACTGTTTGGTTTTGCTGAGAAATATTATCCCGGCCTCATTTAAAGTAAGACAAATAGTTTGAAATGCATAAGACAACTCGGTTCGCTGAGGCTTAGGATAGCTTGGCTCGCCGAGGAAAAGAGCGGCTCGAAATGGCCGAAATAAGAGAAGTACTTTGGCTGGGGCCAAGGTAAGGTGGATAGTTTAGTTTATCGAAGCAAGAAGTGGTTCGCTTCCTACCGAGGTAGATGAATCGGCTCGCTATTTGCCGAGGGATACCTCATTTTTCCCTAGGCATTTATTCCTTGGCCTTTTCCAACGTAAGTCCTTTAGCGTATGCGTTAATTATTCGATCGTCATTGGACGACATCATTTTCGAAGGGGATCTCTCAGGTATGCCCATATCTCAAGGACCCACAGACGGTTTTCTGCATTTAAGGCTCTTGATTCAATATCATAAGGAGATCTTCTGCCTTTCATCACGGCCTGGGAGCATGCTCAGTGCGCCTTGGGATGCCCCCTTTTTTCTTAGTGCGCCATGTGGTAGTGTGACCCTGGCGTTTCAAATTTCGGGGCCCTCTTCCTTAATGGTTGCTCCTGGTTTGTTTGCCTATAAAAAGGGGAGAGCAGACTCTGTTTGAGAATCTCCCGAAATCTTCTCTTTCTGTGAGTTAGAGAGGTTTTCATGGCACCTGTTTTACTGACGTCGAGAATGGAGAGATCGAGCTTCTCTTTTGAAAGCTGGCTCGTCCTAGATAGCTGGGGTGATGGAGGAGCTGCTGAAGAGCAAGTAGTCCTCAAGAAGGAGTCCCGGGGTCATACGGAGAGTGCATGGGGACAGTTACAGGGGTCATACTAGGAGCGCATGCTCCTTGTATGGCCTCTTTGATATGTCGTGGGGCCTTACAAACCACTGGAAATGTAAACATCTAGGGCCCTATGGCTTACATGGATTTCCCTCCCCCCTCAGTTTGGATTTCTTAATTCATCCGCCTGAGGGGTCCTTCCAACGAGGAAGGAGGTAGGTAGTACTGGTCTCCTGTCTATGTTGTTGGATAGTGGCTAGCAGCCCAGCATCCCACTCAGGGGCGGGAATCCTTAGCATCGGCATCCACGGGCCTTTACCCAACTTGGATCCCTTAGTTCATCCATCCTAGGGATCCATGGATGGCCTACTTTGTTCTTTGGCATTAACCAGCGACTCAACGGGCTGTCTGGTTTCTTTGATTTCTTGAGTCGGATGTAGAAACAGTGTCATCGACCGAAGCTACTTGCCCGAGCTTTTATTTTATTTGTCTTTATTTCCTGTGCTATGATGCACTTGTAATGCCTCTCAGGAGGTTGTAGTTTTTTATCAATAAAGAAAGCTCCCACTCTTTCTTTTTCAATGTGATTGTGTTGTTTGGTCATGAGGGTCGTTCTGTTTGTATCGCGCTTTCCAAATCGTAGCATAATTTACAATCACCGGCAGCACTTTAGTTTCTTTACTTTCGTTAGGCATTTTAGTAATACTTAGTCCTCTGTGGAGGAAGCATTCATCTCTGTTTAGGTCAGAGGAAGCCTAGGGGCCTTACTAATTTGCAATGTAAACATGGCCCTACTCAAGGGACGAAGTAGGTATTTCCTTAAAGAGAAATGACTCGCATAATTACTCTGGTGCAGAGAAAGAGGTTACTTACCTCCACCGAAGCATGATAGGATGTTTCAGTCATGCTAGAGTGATAAGTCTATTTATTATCCCAATTTAACTATTAAAATAAATATGAATTACTTTGAATTTATTAAATTAATACTTTTTATGGATGTTTGCAGGAAAGGAGCCTATAGATGGAAAGAGCTTGATTTTTGGAGTCCAATGATGCAGACGACACTCAAATCAAGATTCGGTTTGCCCAAAAAGGAAGAAAGAGATGATTTCGCATGATTTTCGGTGCAAACTAAGGCAGGAGGAAACCCTAGACGAGCTCTATAAAAGGAGGACCTCTTGCAGTAGTTGGGAGAAGGAGTTTCTACAAAGCTCTTTTTATTCTTCTTTTATTTAGATTATTGTATTTAGGCCTGGAGAGAAAAATTATGGAGGGGATGTTGGCAGCAGCAATGCGTGGCTGGATTCCTTCAACTTGGGATGATGATGAAGCCTGTAATCAGGTTTTATCTTTCTTTTTGTTCTTAAATTCTATGCAATAAAAATTATGCTCTTCTTTATTATATCTTTGAGTTATTTTTCTGATTGAGGTTTTGATCTGGCATACATGGCCTGTACCTCTATCGACGTATCATGATCTCAGGTATACGGTACGTGCCTAAGAGAGATAGATAGTATATAGATTAGACCCTTAACCTTGCAATTATTAGATAGTTTATACTCTAAGCAGACATGCGTGATCTCCTGATACGGTCCGTGCCTGACATGAGATAAATTATTCTAATTTTAAATTTATAAAATTATTACTATTGCAACATTAAAAAAAGAAGATAAAACATGTTTGCATGGTGGATTCGGATTCCTGGGTTGCTTCTCCTGCAATTTGAATTTTGTTAATTAATTAGTTGTTATCTTTTAATAACTGTTATTCTTAATATAATCCTCTATAGATAAATTTTCTTTTTCTCTTTCGTAAAATAATTGCTCTTGATCCCTGAGGATACGATCCGATTCACCACTAGCTATAGTAGTGAGTAGGTTTTATTTTTGACCGCCAACGACAGCAATTAAATTTTGGCACCATTGCCGGGGATCCAAGCATGATTAGTTCACGAAAAAAAAAAAAAAAAAAATATTATAAATTTTTTTAATTTTATTATTATTAATTATTTTTATTGTTTCATTATTGTTTATGCTTCTATAAAAGAAAAGAGTAAAAAAAATCTCTTTTGGTGAATAGTTATTGCTCTCTTTAGTTTATTGCTTTTTTAGTTACCTTAATTGTTAGATTTTCTTATTTTCTTTTTAACATAAAAAATTATTTCCTTTTTATCATAAATCCACTTTTAACCTAATCAACTTTTTTTTTAATTAACTTACCTTAAAAGAACCTAAAAGAAAACCCTAAGACACTTTCCATAAAATATAATTAATTTAAGAAAATAAAATAATAATAATAATACATAAATAAAAATAAAGTATAATAAAATAAAAATAAAATATTTTAGTGACTTAGGTAAATTTATTTTCTGCGAAACTTAAAATTTTTCATTGACATCTCATAATTTATTAGGAAATTAGAAACTTAATCACAAAAATCTTTAAAAAAAATTAATTTTATTTGATAATTTCAAGAGCCGGACATCTGCTTGTTGCATAGTATTTTCATAATTAACTTTAAGGGCACAAACCTTAATCAAGATAAGGTGGGGAGTTGATCACCCTTCCTTAGCCCACAAATCACATCTTCATTTTGCATTAACCCAAGCCTTTAACTCTAAAATTAACTAGACGTCAGCCTTAAGGAACTCGAGCTCAATAGGACAAGACACCCGAAAGAGTTGGACCGGGTCGGAATTGACTGCTTAACTGGTATCTAAAAAAGAAAGGAAAGTGGTTACTTAATTGGTTCCGTTCGCTTACCTAGTATTCGACGGGAGGACTCCCACTGACCTTATCCTTAACTGGCTAGTTAATCAGTTAATTTTTGACTTGGAGGGCTCCAAGGCAATCTTGGAAGTTAGAAGCTATTTAGATCTAGGTTAAACCTAGGGTAGAGAGTCTAATCTTTGTTAACTTGATTGCTAATAATTATTAAACCATAACTAAATTATTTTCATTGCTATTAGTTCTAGGAATCTTTTAGGATATTTTCTTTATAATCTTCTCCTTTCTCTTCTATTATATTAGTTAAAAAAAACTGAATTACTGTTTGCTTTAGAGTGTATTGTAGGGTATATGCTTTGTCACCGATCGTTACAATCCAACCTCAACCCTTAAACCCTGAAATAGAGAGAACTTGTAGAGTAAACAGAGTGCACATTATGGATCTTAATCAAGAAAATAATCTACCACGTCAATTGAAGGAGTACTTCGCTCCTTCACAATATACATATTCACCATGCATACAAGTACCCCCAGTAAGGCTGTCCAATATGAAATTAAGTCCAGTATAATCCAAATGTTACAGCTTTCCATGGATTTACAAATGAAGATCCCTATAAACACTTAGATGAATTCTAGGAAATTTGCTCAACTATCAAGATTCAAAATTTCTCCGATGAGGCACTTAGGCTTAAGTTATTCCCTTTCTCCCTAAAAGATAGAGCCAAGTATTGGTTAAATTCACTAGACATTATAATTTCAACTTGGGACCAACTTCATAGGGAATTTCTTAAGAAATACTTTCCTATAGAAAAAACGAATCAAATTAGGAAAGCCCTAACCAATTTTTCTGAGTTAGACGAAGAAATGTTTCATGAAACATGGGAGAGATTAAAAGAATTAACTAGGAAATGTCTGCACCATGTAATACCTAAATGGCAGTTAGTTCAATATTTTTATGATGGATTATCAGAAAGGCATCGATAAATGGTGGATGCCTCATGTGGAGGAACATTTATGCTAAAAAATGAACATGAGGCATGGCAGCTTTTTGAAACTCTAAGTGAAAATTCCTTGTATCACATATCTGCTGCCCGTAGAGATCCTTCCACAAAACCTAAGAGAGGTGGAATATACAACATAGGTCAGTCTATAAACATCTATATCAAAATTGATGAACTATCCCAAAAACTTGATCGAATTCTACAAGTTGGAAATACCTCTTTCACATCTACTCAATTACATTAGGTTTGTATAATCTGTTCGAGTCCGACCTATTCTATAGGTGAATGTCCAGCCGCATACCAATTTCCTGAGCTTATTCAAGAGCAAGCCTACCAAGCCCAAACCCAAATGGCTCCTAGACCAAAAAATGGTCCATATTCAAATACTTACAATCCTACCTGGCAAAATCACCCAAATTTTTTATGAAACCCCAACCTATCATCAGTCCAACATCAATTAGGCTAACCATCAAGAGACCCAATTTAGAAGCATGTCATATTCTCAATATCTAAGTGCTCCTCAACATTCACCAAATAATTATGATCCTACTTTCGAAGAGAATGTATTACAAGCATTGAAAGGGCTAGAAATGAACACTCAACTTCTTCACTCACACGCACAATCCATTACAAAACTAGAAACCCAGATAGGTCAACTAGCCACAACATTCAGTAAAAGAGAATGGGGTAAGCTATCGAGTTAGCCCGAAGCTAACCCTAGGAACCTAAACATTCAAGATCAAATCAAGGAGCCCAGATGAACCAACTAAGTGTCATTCATACATTAAGATCTGGGAAACAAATAGATAACCAGGTGGGTACTTATGAAGAAGAAGAATTAGAAGTCCCACCACTTGAACAACTTATTGAGCTGGGCAGCCCGAAACACCTGAGGCATCAAGTCTAATGTAATGGCCAACCCACCAGTTGAGCCCATGTCAAATCAAGATAAACTAAAAATTAGGGTTGTAGCACCATTCCTAAATAGACTTAAGTCCAATCAAAATTCAGCCCAATTTGATAAGATTTTGAAGGTATTTAAGCAAGTTAAAATGAACATTCCCTTACTGAACATGATCCAACAAGTTTCAGCCTATGCCATATTCCTTAAGGATCTATGTACCAAAAAGAAGACCATCAATGTGCCCAAGAGAGCCTTTCTGGCAGCCAGTGTGAGCTCTTACCTATCAAACCACATGCCAGTGAAATACAAAGATCCAGAGTCACCCACTATTTTATGCATTATGAGGAACACCCTCATAAATAAGGCTCTATTAGACTTAGGGGCAAGTGTTAATATATTACCATACTCTGTATATGAGAAACTAGGGTTAGGAGAACTAAAGCCTACCAAAATGATCCTACAACTAGCTGATCACTCTTTAAAGTACCTAAGGGAATAGTGGAGGATATATTGATCAAAGTTGGTAACTTTATCTACCCATTGACTTTGTGATTTTAGAAACTGAACCGGTGATAAACCCAAAAAGCCACATCCCAATGATTTTAGGTAGACCATTTTTGGCCATAGCTAATGCCCTAATTAATTGTCGAAATGGATTAATGAAACTTTTCTTTGGGAATATGCCAATTGATCTTAACATTTTTAATCTTACCAATACACATCAAACGGGCGACTCAAATTATGTTCAAGATATTGATTATGATCCAATTGACCTTAGTGATGAAAAGCTTGACCTCGAAACCTGCATAAACCAAGATGGAGAGCAAATTAATGAGGTTGCTATAATTGATGAAAAATCAAGATGGAAACTTCCAACTGAACCACTAGAGAAAGTACCTGAACCATTACCCAAACCATCAATAAAGAAAGCACCCACATTAGAACTAAAACCACTTTCCAAGCATCTTAACTATGCATATCTAGGTCCATCAGAAACCCTACCTATTATTTCAACCGATCTAGACTCCTCACAAGAAGGGGAACTATTGAATGAGAATAAAGAAGCGTTAGGATGGACCATGGCTAACATAAAAGGGATTAGCCCCTCGATCATTCAACATAGGATTCACTTAAGAGAGAAAACCAAGCCTATAAGAGACCTCCAAAGAAAACTTAAACCAACCATGAAGGAAGTAGTAAGGGAAGAGATCATCAAACGCCTTGATAATGGTAATCAAAGTGAGCCATGATGTCTGGCTGAAGACGTTAAACTTAGCGCTTTTTGGGAGGTAACCCAAAATTTTTATGTTCTAACCTTTATTTCATGATTCTTATTTTTAGGAATAAGATACTACTCCGCACGGTCACTCCTAACATTATACAAGGCATATCTCATACAGGTGGTATTTCTCCTAATTTTATTCTTCTTACATCATTGAGGACAATGAGAATTAAGTTGGGGGTAAGAGAAACCTGTTTGAAAAATATTTTGAAAACACCTTGGCATTTTTTAAAAATTTCAAAATTTTTATGCTATGAAAGAAATTCTTGAGCAAAATTGACTAGAAAAAGGTAATAGAGTTAGAAAGTATTGGCTAATTACTGTAGAGAGCCAAGGAGTAGACTAGCTGGTCAAACTTTTAGTAACCTACTTAGGTCATTTAAAGGCTATTAGCATTTCCATTGCACATGCACACTGACAAGGTAAATTAGGTATTAGTTATAAGGTAAATCGGAGATTCAATTATTACTGAAAATTGATAATTAATATACACCCCGAAAGAGCTACCTGCCTGGTTTTCTCATCGAGTAACCGGGCACCTTTGCCTAAGTAAGCGTTGTTGTTCGCGTCAAAAAATGGGCAATGTAAAGATATTGCTAAAAAAAAAATAATAAAAATAAATAAATAAATAATATATATCAGGCAGTGTGAAAGCTATCTTAGGTCATGTGCTTAATTTGAGGGTGTATAAAAGTTGCTCAAAGTAAGTGATAAGTGAAGATACCATTGTTTCTTACAAGCTAGTACCGAAATACTAAGTTAGCCATCACAAACAGAAGTGTTGTAGATCTATAGATGAACCCTAAGAAAGTTTCTGATAGTTCTGACAGCAAAATTTACTTCAAAAACTCAATACTTAGTTAGTGATACTGGCTATCTTCTTTCAACCTTAAGCCTAGAATTAATTTTGCAAAAAAAGAATTTTAGTGACGCATGGTTTTATTTTAATTACATTGCTAAGGGACTAGCAATGATTAAGTTGGGGGGTATGATAAGTCTATTTATTATCACAATTTAACTATTAAAATAAATATTAATTACTTTGAATTTATTAAGAATTGATACTTTTTATGGATGTTTGTAGGAAAGGAGCCTATAGATGGAAAGAGCTTGATTTTTGGAGTCCAATGATGCAGACGACACTCAAATCAGGATTCGGTTTGCCCAAAAAGGAAGAAAGAGATGATTTCGCATGATTTTCGGTGCAAACTAAGGCAGGAGGAAACCCTAGACGAGCTCTATAAAAGGAGGACCTCTTGCAGTAGTTGAGAGAAGGAGTTTCTACAAAGCTCTTTTTATTCTTCTTTTATTTAGATTATTGTATTTAGACCTGGAAGAGAAAAATTATGAAGGGGATGCTGGCAGCAGCAATGCGTGGCTAGATTCTTTCAACTTGGGATGATGATGAAGCATGTAATCAGGTTTTATCTTTCTTTTTGTTCTTAAATTCTATGCAATAAAATTATGATCTTCTTTATTATATCTTTGAGTTATTTTTCTGATTGAGGTTTTGATCTAGCATGCACGGCCTGTACCCTCTATCGATGTACCATGATTTCATGATATAGTACGTGCCTAATTGAGACAGATCGTAGTATGATAGATTAGACCCTTAACCTTGCAATTATTAGATAGTTTATACTCTAAACGAATGTGCCGTGATCTCCTGATACTGTCCATGCCTGACAAGAGATAAATTATTCTAATTTTAAATTTATAAAAATTATTACTATTGCAACATTAAAAAAAGAAGATAAAACCTGTTTGCGTGGTGGATTCGGATTCCTAGGTTGCTTCTCCTACTATTTGAATTTTGTTAATTAATTAGTTGTTATCTTTTAATAACCGTTATTCTTAATATAATCCTTTATAGATAAATTTTTTTTTTCTCTTTCGTGAAATAATTGCCCTTGATCCTTGAGGATACGATCCCGATTCACCACTAGCTATAGTAGTGAGTAGGTTTTATTTTTGATTGCCAACGATAGTGATCAAATTTTGGCACCGTTGCCAGGGATCCAAGCATGATTAGTTCACAAAATTTTTTTTAAAAAAATAAAAAAATTATTACGAATTTTTTTTAATTTTATTATTAATTTTAATTATTTTTATTGTTTCATTATTGTTCATGCTTCTATATAAAAGAAAAGAGTAAAAAAAAAATCCTCTTTTGGTGAATAGTTATTGCTCTCTTTAGTTTATTATTATTTTAGTTACCTTAATTGTTATATTTTCTTATTTTCTTTTTAACATAAAAAAATTACTTTCCTTTTTATCACAAATCCTCTTTTAACCTATTCAACTTTTTCTTTTAATTAACTTACCTTAAAAGAACCTAAAAGAAAACCCTAAGACACTTTTCATAAAGCATAATTAATTTAAGAAAATAAATAATAATAATAATAATAATAATAATACATAAAAATAAAGTATAATAAAAATAAAAATAAAATATTTTATTAACTTAGGTAAATTTATTTTCTGCGAAACTCAAAAGTTTTTCATTGACATCTTATAATTTATTAGGAAATTAGAAACTTAATAATAAAAATCTTTAAAAAATAAGTAATTAGATTAATTTTGTTTGATAATTTCAAGAGTTGGACATCTGCTTGTTGCATAGTATTTCATAATTAACTTTAAGTGCACAAACCCTTAATCAAGATAAGGTGGGGAGTTGATCACCCTTCCTTAGCCCACAAATCACATCTTCATTTTGCATTAACCCAAGCCTTTAACTCTAAAATTAACTAGACGTCAGCCCTAAGAAACTCGAGCTCAATAGGACAAGACACCCGAAAAGAGTTGGATCGGGTCGGGATTGACTACTTAACTGGTGTCTAGAAAAGAAAAGGAAAGAGGTTACTTAATTAGTTCCGTTCACTTACCTAGTATTCGACAAGAGGACTCCCACTAACCTTATCCTTAATTGACTAGTTAATCAGTTAATTTTTGACTTGGAGGGCTCCAAGGCAGTCTTGGAAGTTAGGAGCTATTTAGATCTAGGTTAAACCTAGGGTAGAGAGTCTAATCTTTGTTAACTTGATTGCTAATAATTATTAAACCATAACTAAAATATTTTTCATTGCTATTAGTTCTAGGAATCTTTTATGATATTTTCTTTAGAATCTTCTCCTTTCTCTTCTATTATATTAGTTAAAAAAAAAATTGAATTCTATTTGCTTTAGAGTGTAGTGGTAGGGTATATGCTTTGTCACCGATCGTTACAATCCAACCTCATACCCTTAAACCCTGAAATAAAGAGAACTTGTAGAGTAAACAGAGCGCACGTATTATGGATCTTAATCAAGAAAATAATCTACCACGTCAATTGAAGGAATACTTCGCTCCTTCACAATATACATATTCACCATGCATACAAGTACCCCCAGTAAAGGCTGTCCAATATGAAATTAAGTCCAGTATAATCCAAATGTTACCAGCTTTCCATGAATTTACAAATGAAGATCCCTATAAACACTTAGATGAATTCTAGGAAATTTGCTCAACTATCAAGATTCAAAATTTCTCTGATGAGGCACTTAGGCTTAAGTTGTTCCCTTTCTCCCTAAAAGCTAGAGCCAAGTATTGGTTAAATTCACTAGACATTATAATTTCAACTTGGGACCAACTTCAGAGAGAATTTCTTAAAAAATACTTTCCTACAGAAAAAATGAATCAAATTAGGAACGCCCTAACCAATTTTTCTGAGTTAGAGGGAGAAATGTTTCATGAAATGTGGGAGAGATTAAAAGAATTAACTAGGAAATGTCTGCACCATGCAATACCTAAATTTATTAAGAATTGATACTTTTTATGGATGTTTGCAGGAAAGGAGCCTATAGATGGAAAGGGCTTGATTTTTGGAATCCAATGATGCAGACGACACTCAAATTAGGATTCGGTTTGCCCAAAAAGGAAGAAAGAGATGATTTCGCATGATTTTCGGTGCAAACTAAGGCAGGAGGAAACCCTAGACGAGCTCTATAAAAGGAGGACCTCAGGCAGTAGTTGGGAGAAGGAGTTTCTACAAAGCTCTTTTTATTCTTCTTTTATTTAGATTATTGTATTTAGGCCTGGGAGAGAAAAATTATGGAGGGGATGTTGGCAGCAGCAATGCGTGGCTAGATTCCTTCAACTTGGTATGATGATGAAGCCTGTAATCAGGTTTTATCTTTCTTTTGTTCTTAAATTCTATGCAATAAAAATTATGCTCTTCTTTATTATATCTTTGAGTTATTTTTCTGATTGAGGTTTTGATCTGGCATACACGGCCTGTACCCTCTATCGACGTACCATGATCTCAGGATACGGTACGTGCCTAAGAGAGACAGATCGTAGTATGATAGATTAGACCCTTAACCTTACAATTATTAGATAGTTTATACTCTAAGCAGATGTGCTGCTATCTCCTGATACGGTCCGTGCCTGACAAGCGATAAATTATTTTATATTTAAATTTATAAAAATTATTACTATTACAACATTAAAAAAGAAGATAAAATCTGTTTGCATGGTGGATTCGGATTCCTGGGTTGCTTTTCCTGCTATTTAAATTTTGTTAATTAATTAGTTGTTATCTTTTAATAACTGTTATTCTTAATATAATCCTCTATAGATAAATTTTCTTTTTCTCTTTCGTGAAATAATTGCCCTTGATCCCTGAGGATACGATCCCGATTCACCACTAGCTATAGTAGTGAGTAGGTTTTATTTTTGACCGCCAACGACAGCGATCATAGAGTATCTGAGATATCAACTGGCTTTACTGCCATTCTGAATGAGTCATCCATTCTCATCATAACTTGATATATTGCTTGAAGACATCACTCGGCCTTGTTGAGGCTTGAAATATTATTCAGAGATATCACTCGGTTTGGCCGAGACTTCAGATATTATTCAGAGGTATCACTCGGCTTGGCCGAGGCTTCAAAAGATTATATTTAGAGATATCACTCGGTTTGGCCGAGGATTCAAATATTATTCAAGGATATCAGTCGGCTTGGCCGAGGCTTCAAAAGATTATATTTTACTTGGCACGGCCAAGGTACGAAGATATCACTCGGCTCGGCCGAGGCTTCAAAAGATTATATTTTACTTGGTGCAGCTAAGGTACAGAGTCCAACCTCCACAGGGATGACATCTTCCATACCAAAAGCCATCTTAAATGGAGTTTGGCCTGTGGGTATCCTTTCAGTAGTTCGGTAGGCCCACAACACGTGGTGAAGCTCTTCTACCCATCTGCCTCGTGCCCGGTTGAACCGAGCTTTAATTCCTTGTAGAAGAGTTTGGTTGGTTACCTCGGCCTTCCCACTGGCTTGAGGATGCTCGACTGATGTCAGGTGATGAAGAATGTCGTGATCTTTGCAGATTTCCTGGAACTTAGGATTATCGAATTGCTTTCCATTGTCGGTGATGATGGTGTGGGAAAGGCCAAAATGGCAGTTGATAGACCTCCATACGAAGTCCTTAGCCCAAGCTTCTGTTATCTGGGCGACTGCTTCGGCTTCGACCCACTTGGTGAAATAGTCAATTGCGACAAATAAGAACTTTCTTTGCCCTATTGCGAGGGGGAATGGACCGAGGATATCCATTCCCCATTTGGCAAAAGGCCAGGTGGATGATGTAGAAGTCAGGTGAGCAGAGGAGAGCCTTTGGACATTTGAGTGTCGCTGGTATGAATCACAGGCTCGGACAAGGTCATCAGCATCTCTCTGCATCATTGGCCAATAATACCCTTGGCGCAACACTTTGTGGCACAGAGCCCGATCGCCAAGATGATTACCACAGATGCCTTTATGAACCTCCCGAAGAGCATAATCAGTTTCCGATGATAAGAGGTATTTGAGTAACGACATAGAGAAGGATCACTTATACAGCCGATCATCAATCAAAACATAATGAGATGATTGCATTTTTAGTTTTCTTGCTTCTTTTCTGTAAGTGGGTAGTAACCCTTCTTTGAGATATTTGTGCAGGAGATCTATCCAAGATGGTTTGATGTCGACCTGCATCATCTAATCAGCATTGGCAATGCTGAATTTCTCCAGGACTTCCAAGTGGAACCTCCGCTCAAGGTCCATCGAGTCCATAGTCGCCAGGTGGGACAAAAGGTCGGCGCACGCATTTTTATCCCTTGGGACCTGAATAATCTTAAATTCAGCAAAGTAGAAAGATAGATCGCACACCTTTTGAAGATATTGAATCATGTTCGGCTCTCGAGCCTCGAATTCTCCTTGCACCTGGCCTGCCACTAACTGAGAGTCAGTGTAGGCATTAAGCTTTTCGACTTTGAGCTCGCGGGTGATGCAGAGTCCGGCGAGCAAGGCTTCACACTCTACTTCATTGTTTGAGGCCAAGAAGGAGAAGCGGATGCCATATTTGAAAGTTACCCCCTCCATGCTAGTGAGGACTAGACCGACACCAGAACTGCTCGCGCTGGAGAATCCGTCGGCAAGAAGACACCACGAGGCGCTGGGCTTTGGTTGCCCAGGGTGTCCGAAGCAGAACCATCCTTGGGTATGGTGCATTCAAGGAGGAAATCCGCTAGGACCTAGGCTTTAATGGCTGGACGAGGCTGATACTGAATGTCATGTTCACTCAGCTCGACAGCTCATTTGGTCATTCTTCCCGATGCTTTCGGACGATGGATAATTGACTTGATGGGTTGGTCGGTCAAAACTGTGATAGTGTGCGCTTGGAAATATGGTCACAGCTTTCGGACGGATGTTACTAGGGACAAAACCAACTTCTCAACTCGAGTATACCTCATTTCGACATCTTTGAGCAATTTGCTGACATAATAAATAGGCTTTTGGACCTTGTTCTCCTCCTTGATCAGCACAGAGCCATCAACGCTCTCAGAGACCGCCAAGTATAGACTCAACGTTTCCCCTGGGTTCAGACTGCTGAGGAGAGGTGGCGAGCCAAGGTATTTCTTGAGATCTTCAAAGGACTTTTGACAGTCTGGGGTCCAATGGAAATTTTTGGCCGACCGAAGTGCTTTGAAGAAGGGAAGGCACTTTTCGGTTGACCAAGCAATGAAGCGGTTGAGGGCCGCTATCCTTCCTATAAGACGTTGCACGTCTTTGATTGACCCCGGGGGGGCCATCTGCTGCAAGGCTTGGATCTTCTGTGGGTTTGCTTCGATGCCTCGCTGAGAGACCATGAAGCCCAAGAACTTTTTGGAATTGACCCCGAAAGCACATTTGGTCGGGTTGAGCTTCATTGATACTTTCAAAATGTTGCGAAGCTTTCCGCAAGGTCCTCAACATGTTGGGATGCCTCCTTGCTCTTCACCAGCATATCATCAATATACACCTCCATATTCCGGTCGATTTATGTTGGCCCAGATGGCAACCCAAGAGGGGGGGTGAATTGGGTTCTTAAAAATTTAAGACTTTTTAACTTTATTTGATTAATTAGCAAGATGTGCAAGTGAGAGGCTAACTAAAAGCAATACACAAGCAAAAGAGAGATAGAGAGAGAGAAATATATCACGGCAAACACAAGATAATTTTATAGTGGTTCGGTGCAACCAACACCTACGTCCACTCCCAAGACTCACTTGGGTCCACACTATAATCTCTCTAGATTACAGCCGAGTTGTTTTCCAAGCTCACAACTCAAACTTGTTGTTTTACCGGGTGCACAACGAACCCAGCTGGTTTTAACTCGGGCTTACCAGCACAAAACCCTACACGTTGTTTTTCACGGGCTCACAACTAACCCAACACAAGCACTCCGGCTTGTAACGAGGTATGCCAACCTCCACTGATTCAATCCACTGATTGAATCAGCAAAAATAAGAATGATAGTGTTTGAACAATGAAGTGCTCCCCTTGAGCAAATATACAAATGAAGTACAAAATAATAAAAGGTTAGAAAAGCCTGATAGTATTGCAGATGGTAGTGGCTTGGGCTTTCTTCCTTCTTCTCTTTAACTCCTCTTGAAGTGTTGAATCACGCCTCAGCAGATTCTTGACCGTTGAAGACTTTGGAGTTGAGATGAAGCTTTTTCCTCTTTTGAAAATCCTCCGATTTGACCTTTGAAATGCTTGTGGATTTTCTTTGGCTCTTGTGGATTGATGAGAAGGAGCAGACGAAACTTCCTCTTGGATTTCACTCCTTTTGAATCACTCTTCTTTGAGCTAAATGATTTTTCCAATATGCTCTGTTTTTCCCTCTTTTCAAAGATATTCTTTTCTCTCTTTTTGATTTTCTCTTTGTTTTGATTTGAAAAGAGCTCCTCTATTTATAGAATCTGCAAAAATATATCCGTTAGAGACAAGGAAAAATAGCCGTTATTCAAAAATCTTACCGTTGGGGCTGATGTGTCATCGTTAAAATCGCGCCCAGATTTGCTGGAGTCGACTCATGCTTTTCCCGAGTCGGCTCGAGCTCGTCTTACCAAAAATAGAAATATTTAAAAAGGTTAGGGGTCGACTCCTAAAAGTGAAGTGTCGACTCCTGAAAGTCGGGAGTCGACTCGAGAAAGACTTGGGGTCGACTCGCGAAGTGCTCAGAAAAACACTCTTCTGGTGTCTGAGCGGAGTCGACTCGCACAGTCCAGGAGTCGGCTCGACAGAATCAGGGGTCGACTCGACAATTTCGTGGGTCGACTCAACACAGATGCACATTTCTGTACACTGAGGAGTCGACTCTGAAACTCAGGAGTCGGCTCCGGAACGTATCAAAAATCAGAAACTTTTCTGATTGACATTAAAATCATTCCAATTCATTTTAATTCATTGTTTTGACTTGAAATCAATAAATTAACATTTAGAAGTGATTCAAGAACTAATCCAAAACTTTTTGAATAAAACATGAATTATAAATTTCTTTTGAAAGTTTAATATTGAGCTTAAAGTCACTTTCAAAATTGATTAAAGTTAAACTTGAGCATTCTCAATGATTGTTCAAAATAAATTTGTTGCTCATTTTCATAAATTCATTACATCCTTTAATAAACTCAATGGCTTTTGGTAATCATCAAAATCAAAAGATTGGATCATATATTTTTCAATAATTTCTCAACAATCTCCCCCTTTTTGATGATGACAAAAATATTGAGTTTGTTCATGATTGATTAGTGAATTAATTTTGTTTTCATAGTTAGGCTTAGGCTCCCCCTCAATGAGGTAGCTCCCCCTATGAAACTTAATTAATTATTTAATTTTATCACAATCATAGACAATCATAAACTATAAAATTCTCCCCCTTTTTTGTTATCAACAAAAAGATAGAGAATCATAAACATTCATTCAAATTTCATTCATTCATTGAAAAGGAAATAGAGAATTCATTTCATTCAAAGTCTAGTACATCAAAATGTTCAATACATTGATTTCATAAATGAAAGCATAAAAACTTCAGTACAAAACAAAGATTGAAACTCTAGTAACTCAAAAATGAGTTCTTACAATTCTAGTTAGATGATCAACTATTTTTCATTCCTTCAGATTGAATTTTTACATAGTCCTTGAGCTTTTCATCAACAAAGGTGCACGCACTCTGAATTTTGTCTTGAAGCTCTGCGTTGCTCTTGGCATATGTCTCTCCATCTCCACATATATCCTTAAGTTCTTCAAAAATATTCTTGAGATCACTACTTAAGGATGCCGATGAAGAGCCGATAGTGGATTCAATCTTTGAAATACGATCATCAAGAGAATAAAGAGTCTCTCTCAAATGCATAAATTTATTCTCAAATTCAGTTTTAAGCTTATCAGATTGATCTTCAAGTAAGGCTTTGAGTTGCATAATTTGTTGATCTGAAAACTAGCAGAAGATGAAGTCTGAACAAAGATGGAACTGGGGCTGGAGCAGGTAGAAATCAAAGGGCTCGGAGGTGCAGGCGAAGGATGTCTAACAGAGGGTCCTGCAGCCTCAGTATCTGTAGCTCTTCTCTGTCACTCCTTTCCTTTCCCATTCCATTCTTTTTGACAAACCCCATCCGATGAATAGTTGCCAGACTATAAAATCAGTGTGTCTTAATTCTTCATTGGTTCATTATCAGAAATCACCACACCTTGGCTTCGAAAAATCAAGTAAGGATCATCCCATAGGGCAGACTGGATTTCCTTTTCCCTCCACAATCTGCTATGTACCACAAATCATGCTGGGAAGATTGATGGCTTGCCTGTCACAATGGCGTCCATTACAAAACATCTCTTTCCGAAACATAGTCAAATCTACCGTTTTAGGAAATAGAATCCTACTGCAATATTGTGTAGCAATCTCAACTCTAAGGATAGCTGATTAGCAAAACCTCTTCAAATCCAACCACATCCCTGTTCAATAATCTGGATAAAGCTGGGGCGCGGTCATCAGAAGAAAAGGTGAGGTGCCAGACAAGGGTAATTCAATAATCTAGACAAGATCTCGGGAGTAACAGAAATTCTTACCCTCTCACATTGCTAATAAGCCCATGGTCTCCTCTAGACAAATTCTTGTAAAATTCTTTAACCAATGAGGGATAAGTCGGGCATTCAAGAGAACAAACTTTCTCCCATCCCATCTCAATTAACTGTCTCCAAAAGAAAGCCCTCATTCTCAAATAATTCAAAATCCACCTTCCTACCAGTGGTGATGATCCTATCTGCTAGACGATCTACCTGGGAGGACGTGGCAGCAGGAGCAGCAGCTGGAGAGAAGCAGATGAAGTGGATCCGAGCTTGGAGAAGGTTCACGCACCGGACGCTTCACCGTTTCTTCACGGAGCGCTTCCTCTTGATGCCACCCGCCACAACACTAGATCCTCTAGTTTTAGGTGCCATTTGATGATTGGAGGTGATAATCAGGGATTAGGAGTTTGGAGGGTTTGGAGAGAGTGTGGAGAGAGTATTTTGATTGGGGTCGAAAGAATGAGCGTCGAGTCGACTCTGCCCTAGAAAAATCAATTTGGGACCACCTCGAGTCGGCTCGCGCAAACTCAAGTGTCGACTCGGCACAGACACAGAAAGTCCGTCCCGACATGGAGTCGACTCGCCAGAGGGGTCGACTCGAGAGTTTCAGTTGAAACCGGGAGTCGACTCCGATACGCATCGAGTCGGCTCCGAGACCATTTCAGACCAAAAACATGAAATTTCTGAAATGTGTCCGGAAAATGATCATAAAAATTGATAAATAATCATTGGATATGAGTGAATCAATTAGATGAATTCTAGATAAGATTTCCTTAAGATTGAGGATTTGAAAGAATCTTAGATAAAATTTCCTTAGGGGTTTCAAATTTTCTAAAGGATACAAATCCTAACTCTCCTCTAAGATAACAAATCTTCTTCATTTAAAGGTTTAGTGAATATGTCAGCTAATTGTTCTTCAGTGTTTACATAATCTAAACAAATTTCATCATTAGCTACATGTTCTCTTATAAAATGATATCTAATTTCTATGTGTTTTGTTCTTGAGTGTTGAATTGGATTTTTGTTAAATTGATTGCACTAGTGTTATCACATCTTATGGGTGTCTTATCAAGGTGATACCATAGTCTTCAAGTTGTCGCTTAATCCATAGGATTTGCGCACAGCAACTTCCAGCTGCTACATATTCAGCTTCAGTAGTTGATAATGCAACTGAATTTTGCTTTTTGCTAAACCATGTGATTAAGTTACTTCCTAAGAAATGGCATGCACCACTTGTGCTTTTTCTATCTAATTTTACATCCAGCATAATCAGAATCTGAATATGCAATTAGGTTTAATGTGAGTCTCTAGAATACCATAAACCTACATTTTTTGTTCCATTTAGATATCTTAAGATTCTTTTAACAGCTATTAAATGTGATTCTTTAGGTTCAGATTGAAATCTAGCACATAAACATACTGAAAACATAATATCTGGTCTACTTGCTGTTAAATAAAGAAGGGATCCGATAATACCTCGATAATACTTTTGATCAACCTTTTTACCTTCTTCATCTTTGTCCAGCTTGCATGAAGGACTCATTGGAGTTCCGAGGGGTTTCATTGTTTCCATACCAAACTTTTTGAGTAGTTCTCTGTGTATTTTGGTTTGGTTGATAAAGATTCCCTCCTTGCATTGTTTGATCTGGAGTCCAAGGAAGAAGTTGAGTTCTCCCATCATGCTCATCTCGAATTCTCCCTGCATCAACTTTGCAAATTCTTGACAAGAGAATCGTTAGTAGCACCAAAAATAATGTCATCTACGTATATTTGTACTACAAGTAAATCTTTACTTTTTCTTTTCAAAAAAAGTTTTATCAACATTTCCTCTTGTAAAATCATTTTCTATTAAGAATTTACTTAACCTATCATACCAAGCTCTAGGTGCTTGTTTCAAACCATATAAAGCTTTGTGCAATTTAAAAACGTGATTTGAAAACTCGTGATCTTCAAAACCTGGTGGTTGTTCTACATAAACTTCTTCATTAATAAATCCATTTAAAAATGCGCTTTTTACATCCATTTGAAATAAGTTAATGTTCATATGACATGCAAATGCAAGTAATAAGTCTAATGGCTTCTAATCTAGCTACAGGTGCAAAGGTTTCATCAAAATCAATACCTTCTTCTTGATTATATCCTTTAGCAACCAGTCTAGCTTTGTTTCTAATTACTATGCCATTTTCATCTAGTTTATTTCTAAAAACCCATTTTGATCCTATTACTGAATGTTTTTAGGTCTTTCAACTAAAGTCCAAACATTATTTCTTGTAAATTGATTTAGTTCTTCTTGCATTGCTAACATCCAATTATTATCTTTTTCAGCTTCTTCTATAGTTTTAGGTTCAATTTGTGAACAAATGCAAGATGATTACTAATATTTCTCATGTATGATCTAGTCCTTATTCCTTGAGATGGATCGCCTATAATCAATTCCTTAGGATGACTATGTGCATATCTCCAGTCTCTTGGAAGATCTACATCATTATGATCAATATTGACATCATCGTCCTTATGTGAATCATCATCTTTAGCTTCTTGCTCATGATCAGAAGATACTTCAATATTAAGTTTTTCAAGATCTTTTTCAATTATGTTTGTATCTTCCTCATCATCAATCTTTTCAGATCTAGTTGCTAAAGATTCATCAAAAACTACATGAATGGATTCTTCAACTACTAAGGTTTTCTTGTTAAAGATTCTATATGCCTTACTAGTTGTTGAATAACCTAGAAAAATTCCTTCATCAGATTTAGCATCAAATTTTCCTAAGTTGTTTTTACCATTATTATGAATGAAACATTTACATCCAAATGCATGAAAGTATTTTATATTTGGTTTTCTTTCATTCCATAATTCATAAGGTGTTTTCTTTAATATTGGTCTTATTAAAGCTCTGTTTAAGATGTAACATGCTGTGTTAATTGCTTCCGCCCAAAAATACTTTGGTAAGTTGCTTTCACATAGCATGGTACGGGCCATGTCTTCTAGAGTTCTATTTTTTCTTTCAACTACACCGTTTTGTTGTGGAGTCCTAGGGGCTGAAAAATTATGATTAATTCCATTTTCAGTGCAGAAATTTTCAAATAAGTGATTTTCAAATTCTGTTCCATGATCACTTCTTAGAGATACTATAGTAGTGTTTTTCTCATTTGTGACTTTCTTGAAGAATTTCAGGAACATCGAGAAAGTCTCATCTTTGTGAGCTAAAAACATTACCCAAGTATATCTAGAATAATCATCTACAATCACTAGACCATATTTCTTTCCTCCTAGACTTGTGGTTCTAGTTGGTCCAAAAAGATCCATGTGAAGTAGCTCTAGTCCCCTAGAAGTTGAAACAATGTTTTTAGATTTAAAGAACTTCTAGTTTGTTTTCCAAATTGACATGCATCACATATTTTATTATTTTCAAAATCTAATTTAGGTAAATCCTTTAACTAAATCCATTTTAATTAGTTTTGAAATAAGGTGTGTGCTTGCATGACCTAATCTACGATGCCACAACCAACTAATATCATTTATGTTAGCATTGTCAGCAATTAGGCAATGATCACTCTTAGATAATTTTGTCTGTGTCAACTAAGTAAACATTGCCATGTCTATAACCAGTAAAAACAATGCTATCATCAATAGAATTAGTTACAGTGCATAAGAAGATTTAAATGAAACATTAAAGTTTTTATCACATAATTGACTTATGCTAATTAGATTATGCTTCAAACCATTAACATAAAGTACATTATCAATAAATGTAGATGGAGTTATGCGAACTTTACCAAGGCCCATGATTTGACCTTTACCGTTATCGCCAAACGTCACAACTCCACCTTTCTTTTCTTCTAGGGTGATGAATTCATCTTTGTCACCCGTCATATGTCTTGAGCAGCCACTATCAAGGTACCACTTTTTCTTTGATCTTTTGGCTACAAGACATTCCTGCAACATCATTCAAACTTTATGTTTAGGTACCCAAGCTTTCTTGGGTCCTTCATGGTTAGCAGCAAAAATTGTTCCTTTCGGAACCCATATTTTCTTAGCTTTAATATTTAACTTGTTGTTATTATTTAACGTTTTGCATTCAAAGGATTTGTGACCTTTTTCATTACATTTAAAACAAGTTATATTACTTTGGTTGGCTTTTACAAAAATATTCTTTAGTGATTTTTGTTTTCTTAATGTGTTATATCCTAAACCAGCTTTGTCAAAAACAGCTTTTTGACTATCTAGGATCATGTTAAGTTTAGTTGAACTTAAAGTGAATTTCTCAACAATGTCTTATATTTTTTAACATCTTTCTTAAGAGAGTCATTTCTTTAGCTTGCTGTTCTTTATCTAAAGCTAAAGTTTCTATTTGATCTTTTAAATCTTTAGTTGAGTTTTTAGTTTCAGATTTTAACAAATCTTTTCTTGATTAAGATTATCTCTTTCTTTCCTAAGTTCTTCTTTTTCATTAGTTAAGTTCTTAACTTCTAAAGCTAATTCATTTTTACTTTTAGCTAAACTAATGTTATCATTTTTCAAAGATTTAATTTCTTTTTCAAGGATTTAAAATCAATCATAAGTTCATTGAAAGCCTCAAACATTTCATCAAATGTAAATTCATCATCGGAGGTTTCGGAACTTACCTCATTGTCGTTGTCGTCGTCGTTGGCCATGAAGCAAATATTGCAACTTCTTTTTGTTCTTCTTCTTCGGAAGAAGACTCATTGCTGTCAGTCCATGTTGCCATGTATGCCTTTCTTCTTTTTCTTGTAGGCCTTTTTAAGTAAAGGACAATCATATCTAAAATGCCCTGGTTTTTTACATTCATAACATACTAAGGGCTCTTTCTCTTTGTCCTTTTCCTTTTTCTTTCCTTTTTTTTCTCCTTCCATTTTTTTCCAAATTCTTTTTTGGAAGGGCCTCCTTCTTTCATAAATTTCTGAACTTCTTGGCCAAGGAGGCAGTTTCATCATCATCATCATCTTCATCATCGCTGCTGCTCTCTTCCAATTCTGCAGTCTTTGAGGGCAAAAGTTTTCTTCTTTTTGTTTCCTCCTCAACATGCTGCCTCATTGAAGCTCGTGGGTCATGAGAGATCCTAGAAGCTCCTCTAAGGGTAGGATTGAGGTCTTTGGCTTCTTGGATGCTGTGACTTTTGCTTCCCACGATCTTGGCAAGTGACCTAAGTATTTTGCGAACAAGATCAGCATTAGTATAAACTTTTCCAAGACTTTTCAAACCATTCACAATATCAGTGAATCTAGTGAACATGCATGTGATGGTTTCAGTTTGTTCCATTGTAAACAATTCATATTTATGAACCAAAATATTTATCTTTGATTCTTTTACTTGGTTTGTTCCTTCATGTGTTATTTCCAACCTATCCCAAATTTCTTTTGCGGAATTACAAGTTGAGATTCGGTTGAATTCATTTGAATCTAAGGAACAATATAAAATATTAATGGCTTTAGCATTAAGTTGAGCCATTCTCCTATCATTATCATTCCAATCCCTTTCGGGCTTTAGGAACAATAGTGCCATCAATAAGGTGTGTGGGTGTACTAGGTCCATTTAATATAACACCCCAAAGCTCATAATCAGAAGCTTGAATGAATATCCTCATTCTAGCTTTCCAATAAGAATAGTTTGAGCCATTAAATAAAGGAGGTCTATTCGTAGAATGACCTTCAGCAAAACTTGAACCACTTTGTGTTGCCATAATGATCTTTAGCCCTTGATCGTGAGATCAAATTCTAAATGAGCACTTGCTCTGATACCAATTGTTGGCCCAGATGGCAACCCAAGAGGGGGGGGTGAATTGGGTTCTTAAAAATTTAAGACTTTTTAACAATTTGATTAATTAGCAAGATGTGCAAGTGAGAGGATTAACTAATAAGCAAAGCACAAGCAAAAGAGAGATAGAGAGAGAGAAATTAGGCACGGCAAACACAAGATAATTTTATAGTGGTTCGGTGCAACCAACACCTACGTCCACTCCCAAGACTCACTTGGGTCCACACTATAATCTCTCTAGATTACAGCCGAGTTGTTTTACAAGCTCACAACTCAAACTTGTTGTTTTACCGGGTGCACAACGAACCCAGCTGGTTTTAACTCGGGCTTACCAGCACAAAACCCTACACGTTGTTTTTCACGGGCTCACAACTAACCCAACACAAGCACTCCGGCTTGCAACGAGGTATGCCAACCTCCACTAATTCAATCCACTGATTGAATCAGCAAAAATAAGAAGATGTGTTTGAACAATAAAGTGCTCCCCTTGAGCAGATATACAAATTAAGTACAAAATAATAAAAGGTTAGAAAAGCCTGATATTTTGCGATGGTAGATGCTTGGGCTTCTCCCTTCTTCTCTTCAACTCCTCTTGAAGTGTTGAATCACGCCTCAGCAGATTCTTGACCGTTGAAGACTTTGGAGTTGAGATGAAGCTTTTTCCTCTTTTGAAAATCCTCAGATTTGACCTTTGAAATGCTTTGGATTTTCTTTGGCTTTGTGGATTGATGAGAAGGAGTAGACGAATCTTCTCTTGGATTTCACTCCTTTTGAATCACTCTTCTTTGAGCTAAAGATTTTTCTAATAATGCTCTGTTTTTCCCTCTTTTCAAAAGATATTCTTTTCTCTCTTTTTGATTTTCTCTGGAATTGTTTTGATTTGAAAAGGCTCCTCTATTTATAGAATCTGAAAAATATATCCGTTAGAACAAGGAAAAATAGCCGTTATTCAAAAATCTTACCGTTGGGGCTGATGTGTCATCGTTAAAATCGCGCCCAGATTTGCTGGAGTCGACTCATGCTTTTCCCGAGTCGGCTCGAGCTCGTCTTACCAAAAGAAAAAAAAGGTTAGGGGTCGACTCCTAAAAGTGAAGTGTCGACTCCTGAAAGTCGGGAGTCGACTCGAGAAAGACTTGGGGTCGACTCGCGAAGTGCTCAGAAAAACACTCTTCTGGTGTCTGAGCGGAGTTGACTCGCACAGTCCAGGAGTCGGCTCGACAGAATCAGGGGTCGACTCGATAATTTCGTGGGTCGACTCAACACAGATGCACATTTCTGTACACTGAGCGGAGTCGACTCTGAAACTCAGGAGTCGGCTCCGGAACGTATCAAAAATCAGAAACTTTTCTGATTGACATTAAAATCATTCCAGATTCATTTTAATTCATTTTTTGACATGAAATCAATAGAATTAACCTTTAGAAGTGATTCATGAACTAATCCATAAACTTTTTGAATAAAACATGAATTATAACATTTCTTTTCGAAAGTTTGAATATTGAGCTTAAAGTCACTTTCAAAATTGATTAAAGTTAAACTTGAGCATTCTCAATGATTGTTCAAAATAAATTTGTTGCTTCATTTTCATAAATTCATTACATCCTTTAATAAACTCAATGGCTTTTAGTAATCATCAAAATCAAAAGGATTGGATCATATAATTTTTCCATAATCTTTCAACAATTTGCTCCTTGAAGACTTTATTAACTAGCCTTTGGTAGGTGGCACCTGCATTTTTTAAACCAAAGGGCATAACTCGGTAACAATAAATACCTCGATCGATGATGAAGATAGTTTTTTTCTCATCCTTGGGCACCATCCGAATCTGGTTGTAACCTGAATAGGCATCCATGAAAGTCAACATTTGGTGGCCCGAAGTTGAATCCACAAGCTGATCAATTCGGGGAAGAGGGAAGCTGTCTTTTGGGCAAGCCTTATTGAGGTCGGTGAAGTCGATGCAGATTCTCCATTTGCCATTTGATTTTTTCACCATGACCACATTTGCCAGCCAGTCGGGGTAATTGACTTCCCAGATGAAGTTGGCTTTGATGAGTTTGTCCACCTCCTCTTCGATAGCTTTTTGGCGTTCAGAGACAAAGCTTCTTTTCTTCTGTTTAACCGGCCGAAATGCCTCATCCACGCTAAGGCGGTGGACCAAGACATTCTGGTCAATCTCGGGCATGTCCGATGCGGACCAGGCGAAAACATCAGCATTCTTCTGAAGGAATTCGATCAAATCTTGTTGAAGCTTTCCCTCTAGTTGTGACCCAACCTTTATGGTTTGGTCAAGCCGAGCTTCGTCAAGTGGCACTTCCTCCAATTCTTCGGTTGGCTCTCCTCGTTGCTTGGCAAAATCTTTCCGAGCATCCAGCCCATCCACCTCAGGCTTCTTGGATTGAAGGTCAATGACAAAGCAATGCCGAGCTATAATTTGACTCCCCCAAATGACTCCCACTCCCCATTCGATGGGAAACTTCATGGGAGATAGGGGATGGAAATGATGGCTTTGAGAGATATCTATCCTGGCTTGCCGAGGATGGCATTATAAGGAGACCGAAGCTTGGTTACAAGAAAATCCATGAGCACAGTAGCTACACGGGGCCAAGTGCCGGCTTGGACTGTTAGAGTAATAACTCCCTCGGGGATTATGGAGTCGCTCGTAAACCCACCAGGGTGGATTCTACGGCTCGAAGGTTCTCCGTCCAAAGCTTCAATCTCACAAAGGCATCAAAATATAAAACATTAACAGAGCTTCCACTATCAATTAAAATGTAGTGTACATCATGTTCAAGGATACAACCAGGGCATTGTCATGGGGGTATTGTACCTCCCGAAGATCTTCATCAGAAAAAGAAAGTTCATCAACCCGAGCCTTCTTTGGCGGATTTTCTTCCTCGCCTGGCCAAGATGATGGGGAACCAGCCGCCACTATCATGTTAACATTACCCATGACTGGAGGATTTGGTGGAGGGAGCTGGCGAGGTTTGGGCTGGCGGTCCCCTTCATTATTCGGCTCAAGGGGTCCTCTGAATTGGTCCAGTCTACCCCATCGGATCAACCGCTCAATCTCATTCTAAAGCTGCCAGCAATCCTCGGTGTCATGCCTATGATCCTGATGGAAGCGATAGTACTTGGTTATGTCCCTCCGAGTTGCATTGCCTCGGAGAGGAGGAGGCCAAGGAATCTAGCGCTCAATCTCCATCAAGATTTGCGCTCTTGGCGCGGTGAGAAGAGTGTAGCGGTCAAACCTTCGGGCCGAACTCCGGGTTCAGTCTCAAGGCGGTGATGGAGGAGCTCTTGGCGGCGAGGCGAGCTCGAATGGCGATGGGCTTGATGCTAGTTCGAGCCCTTTGCCTCATTCTTCTTCAGTTGCTCGGCTCGAGCTGACCTTCTCAATTCTTCAACCCTGGCATACTTATCCGCCAGGGACATCATATCTGAAAGGCTCTTCGGGTAGTTAACCTTCAAAGCCAAGTAGAAATTCCCTTCCTTCGACACTCCCCCAGCCAAGGCAGACATGGCTACCTCGTAGTTGAGGTGGTCGACCTCCAGGAGGGCTGTATTGAAACGGCCAAGGTAATTCTTCAAAGATTCCTCCTCTCTCTGCATGACTTCAGAGAAGGAATTGGATCTCCATCGATGGTGACGGCTGCTGACGAACTGACTAATGAGTAAACAACTTAGCTCGTCGAAAGAATCAATGGAACCTGGCTTCAAACTATTAAACCAAGTTCGGGCAGATCCCCTAAGAGTGGAGGGGAAGGCTCGGCACAGAATCGCTTCCGATGCTCCATGGAATATCATGATGGATCTAAAGATGCTCAAGTGGTCATCGGGATTAGTGGATCCATGGTATGGCTCGATGGTGGGAAGCTTAACATAAGGGAGAATCACTTCCCTCATGATCCTTTCAGAGAAGGGAATGCTCTGCTCCGCCTTTGGCTGGTACGGAGGGGCTAGTCTGACGGTGTCAAACTCCTAACGCCATTCTCGACGCAACTCCTGCATCTGTTGCCTAATCCCTTCATCCAAAGTGTTAGGAGGGATTGGGCGATGAGAAGACGACAACGGTGTCGAGTCCTGGGAAGACACCGGGGAAAGAGAACGAACCCGTCGAGATCTGAGCGGGCTCTTCCCTCCAGCCCGCTGTAGCACTGGCTTTGCCTTCGCGGGCCGGCGATGATAATCCACCGCTTTAGGCAGATTGAAAGAAGAGATCGCTGGTGGAACAGGGGTAGTAGCCTCTTCATGAAGCTGTAGAGCAGGAATGGCTGGGCAAGGAACCCCTTGGAGTCCTTGGACCAGCTAGGTCAATGTCTGGACCTGCTGGATTAGAGTAGCGACTGGTCCAGCGTTACCACCGTTGCCGACGGCGAAGGGGTCTCAGCTAGCAGTGGTGGCAGAGGCGCTACACCGTTAATTGGATCAAGCCTTTGAGAGGCAGCCTGATCTTGAGCCTCGGATGTGACTCTCTTCCGATTGGCCATTAGAGGATGCTTCTTCTGGTTTCGAGTCTTGTCTCCTGGGTTACAAGTTTATGAGACTTGAGACCCTTCCTTTAGCGCCAATCTGTTGCCACGGAAATCCGTTCTCCGACTCGGGTGCGCTCTGGCTCTGGATCCGAACGCTGGTCTCTCGTCCAAGGTGGAACCTGTAAGATAGTCCTCACGCAGATGGTATTTCGGGGGTGGCCCTCTGCGGAAGACCCTCCGATGCCCAAGTCAATGGAAGTTCACAGCAAGCAGAAATGAGGAGAAAGCTCTCGCAGAAGAGTTCCTCTATATGGGTGTTCTCTTGAGAGCTCGGAGCTCTGCTCGAGCTTTAATGGAGTTTTCAGTGTGAGAATTAGTGAATGCGTACCTAAGAGACTTGGGGGCTGCGGTATTTATAGGCGATCGCATGATTCCTTGGGTGCATCACAGGGGGTCCGAAAGCTGTTGAGATTCGAAACGAATTCGAATCAAGTTTGTTATGAGGCCAGTATGATCCGTATTTTGTTAGTTAGAGGATCGATGGCTAGGAGAGTTGGTTGATGCCTTGAGATTCAGCGATTATGTAGGCCCTAGGCCACTCCTATAGCCCTTAGGCCACTTCTAGCATGATTCTTCGTTTGAAATCTTATTCAGTTATCGTGAATTTGAACTCTCCCGCGCTGGATCCCGCAGAGGTGTTCTAGTGCCTCGGTCCGGCCGACGCGAGGGACAGTTTGATTTTCTGAGGTATAGGAGGGCTTGGTTTGGTGGGGCATGAGGATGGCTCGGTTTGCCGAGGTAGAGGATGGTTCGTCTGCCGATGATGATGGGTTCGGTTCGTCGGGGTGATCCGACTCTGATGAAGGCGATTCGGCTTCGCCGCCTTACGAATGTGACAGCTGGCCGATAGGATATTGGGATTGGTCTCGACCCAATTATCGATGTGCACGAGCATTAATGCGATGATAATTTTACCCCTCATCAATACTCATACCTAGGGTTACCTCACTCTTAAAAAACCAATCTCAATGTCAAGTTTACTTATTGGGTTGATTTTTTTTCTCATTTATATTGTTTTAATATGTAAATCTACAAAATTTCTCAAGCTAAATTGGGTTAAACTAGGCTGTTTTTTAATTTCTCTGGCCTGATTTTTAAATCAGACCTTTTAAATGTTTAAAATCATTTCATGGGTCTAATATTCGTATCTGTAAAATTTGGGTCTAATATGTTATTTGGCCCATGATTAGATGATGAAGGGTACTAAGATCAAGTGCCCCAATATATATATATATATATATATAACTCCCTCACAAATAAACAAACAAATACACAAGAAAAAAGGGACGCAAATTCGTATTAAGGCGCCAAACAACTGCGTCGTGTTCACGTAAACCCTCCAACCTCGAACGCATCTGCTTAAATCTCCAAATTCTAAGGTCGGTCCGGCCACTCGCCAGTCGCCCCCTGTCACGTTCCGGTGCCCCTCGGGCGCGGCAAATAATAAACCTTTCCCGTCCTTTCAAGCTGGGTCCGTTCCTTTTTTTTTTTTTTTTTTTTGCCGGTCTAAAGAAGAGTCCAAAAGGGAAGGCGAATGGACTCGAGTTTTTCTGAATCCTCTGGTCTCTTTAGCTACCGGCCTTTAGACTCCCTCACCTCGCAGTTGGAAAAAGGAAGCATATAGATAAGAGCCCCTCAACTGCCAGTTTAAACAACACTGGTCCTTCCTCCAAGTTTCAGTGCTTTGGTTATTATTGTGATTCCAATGAGGATGGTGGTGCATTGGTATTAGAGGTGGAGGAGGAAGGGAAGGAGGAGGTATGATGGGGAAAGGAGGAGATGATGGGCTGAGGACTGTGGAGTGTTTGAGGGGGAGGCTGCTGGCAGAAAGAGTCGCCTCCAAAGCTGCCAAGGAGCAAGCAGACAACATGGCCAAAAGGGTCCGCTTTCTTCCCTCCCCACCTCCCCCATCATCATTCTTAACAGGAATCCTACTCATATTCCTCTTCTCGTAGTCTAGATTTTTTTGTTTTCTTTCTTTCTTTATTTTAATATTTTATTGTTAAATAAGTAGTTGGAGGAGCTGGAAAGGAAGCTGGCTGAAGAGATCGAGTCAAGGAACAGAGCTGAAAGGAGGCTCGAGCATGCTTTGAAGAAGCTGGAATCCTTGAAGATTTTGGAAGCTCCGGGAGCAGTTGGTTCACCGACGGTGGATTCGGGAGAGGTGGCGAAAGAGGCGCCAAGCCTTCAAGGTTCGGAGGATCTTCTTGGTGATGATCTCTCCGGTCGCTCATCGGCCGATTCACCTCATCAGGAAGAGGGGAGCTGGAGTTCGGGAGGGAAGGCAGCATCTCATAACAAAGGAGAGCCTCGTGGGGATGAGAGCAACAAAGGTGGCAGCCCCCAAGTGTCGATTGCTGGTTCTGTAAGGTATGTTAATGTGCAGTGGACTCTGCACTAAATTTTTTGGCAATTTTGATCGTGGGTTTCTTACTGATATATTACTTTACTACAATGAGTAACACTTGGATGCTGGTACCTCAAGGAACCTACAGTACTTCAATTCTCATTGATTCTTTTCAAGTGTTTTGATGAAGGTTGGCATGATTCTAAATCGAACATACTCAGAAGCTGTCAAAAGACCAGTTAACACATAATGGCGTTATACTTGAGTCATAGAGTTGAGTTTGTTGGTCTTTGTCCAAGTTTTATAACTCTGAGAAGCCTGAACTTGTCTGATTACATCAGTATTCAAAGAAGGGAAAAAGCAAAAGTGTTCAGTCTTATGTCTATGAGTTCCAGAAATGTACCATATAAAAAGATGAGAAAAAGTAACATGAGGCTGAAAGTCACTTAGTAGAAGCACTGGATCAAAATTAGAAATTGCTCGTGCTACAGGCCATGGTTCTGAAAACAGAGCCTTGCTATTGCTGCATCTACAATTTTATGTCTTGTATTGCAAGTTGGCGTATTCTTTTTTTTACCTGCTTTATATTTGAGTGAATAAGGTTCATCTCCACATCTATTCACTTGATTGCATTTGATGACCTACTGTTGAGACTTTGCAGATATTTTGATTTCATAATCTAAGGTTATGGTCTCTCCACCCTTTTCACTGTCAAAAGTTGCTTACACCTTGTTCGCGGTGGCAAAATGCCAAGTTTTTTCTACTAAAGTAAGCGCAGCATTTGGTAATCTGAAAAAGGTGAGTTGCAATAATGTGAGTGTCTGGGTGGACGAGAGAGAGAGAGAGAGAGAGAGAGAGAGAGAGAGATACTGGAGTGATAAATTATGAACCTAAGAAAGAAAATGCCTTGAGCAACACTATGCTCATCCAGGATTGAGCTCTATGGTTGGTGATTCCTGATGCCAGAATTGTAATAAACCAAACTCATGGAGATAGTAATATTCTAATAAAAATATTTTTCCGATAATAGCACAGAAATTCGGCTAACTGCCTTGGGCAGTGATGTTTGTAGAAGCCTTGGTGAAACTTAGAGGTGGTTGGCAGGCATCTAGAGTTGAGATAACCTCACTATTTCATTAACTTTTTATTTAGATATGGTTTAAGTAATAAAAGTTACAAGAAGCCCACACATTCATATAGAAGAGTTTTTTTCCTTTCTATTGATTTATTAGAAGAATATAATAATGTTATGACATGACTTAATTTTAAGTTATTGTGATAGAACAACTTACTAATCAAGATAAAGGTTATAAATATCTATGCTAAGCCACTAGCCAGAGCACTACACAATCATTAGGCCTTCAGGTGCCTGGACATGCAAGCTGTTGCATGGCCTGGTACCCAAGCATGTGGTGGATGCAATGCAATGGGGTTGCCAGGTATGCAGGCGGGACTGCCTTGGCACTTATGTGGCTACCGGTTACAACTGAAGTTTTGTTTCTAAAAAGATAAAAAAATCAAAATATATTTTGGTAGGGAAGAGGAAGTCAGCTAACTGCAATTATCAGGCAAATAGAACGAGGGAAAAATATCAAAAAAGTCACAAGATGAAATTGATAGCTATGCCAAATGCAATCCACCAAGAAAGCAGTTATCTTGATTTCTGCACAAAAACCCTGCACTTATTTTTCTAAGTGCAGGATGACAACTGACAGTAACCTCATGTATGCTAAGAAATATTCCTTTAGTTGCATCTTAGCTGTTATTTTCTTCGACAACATACTCCTAATATTCAGAAATATTTTGTTTCCTCTAATCATCGTCTGGTCATTTCTGTCTTTCCACTTCCATGAAATGATGAATGAGGAATCCTCCTGTAATTACCAACTCAACTATATACAAACCACAAATAGGCCATCCCTCAGTGGATTCATCCATTTGATTCTTCATTTATCAACCAACTCTGCAGTTCTCAAGAAATCCCCTAGCTACAAAATAGATGAGCATCCTTTTCCGCTCACTCACAACTTGTAGCAATGATATATAGTTTTGCTGCACATTACTATGTAGACAATAGTAAAATGAATGTAAATATGCTGACCTATTTTGTATTATATACATTTAGTTTATGGCATTTGTCTCTTTCTTATGTCAAGTTGAATTCCATATTTTTTTTCTCCTTCATGACCTTGCAAGTATCACTAAACTCATGGGTGTAGGAGGAGAGACATTAGAACTTTCTGCTTCATGATTTTTTCCCAAGAAATATATGATTAGCTGTAAGGAAAGGAACCAACTGAGGAAGGAAAAGAATCTAAATCCATGTTCATAAATGTTCTTCAAGAATTGGATCATCAAAAGAGATATGGCCAAAAATATCAAAGGAAAAAAAAAAAAAAAAAAAACTGGATGAAAATATTTAACATCCTGCGTCTTCTCTTTGATCAGAAGTGGCTAAGAAAAGCAAACTTCATGACTGAAGAATCTAATATTAACCTTTTGGATCCAGAATTTGAGCAAATCAGACAGAACATCACACCTTCTGAGGAAATGGCGGTTTATAAGATAAGATTGAAGCTAATGTGATATAGCATTTTATAAAAATAAAAGCAGTAAGCACACCCATAGTCTCAAATGTATTAGGATTTCTAATGCTACGCATTAGTCCAAGAACTACTAAGTCTACTTTTATTCCTCTTGCACATTTTGATTACTCTGCACGAGGTCTCTCTTTTCTCTTCTGAGCCACACCATTCTACATAGGGAAAAGTACTTTATGTCGACTTTGTCTTCAAAATATATATACGCACGTTAACCAGCTTCCCTGGTTACATCTTGTCAAACCCTGATGCAGTTTATCATCCTTTGCTCTCATTAGTCAGTCTGGATGACATGTTAATATATGTATTCGATTGATATATTGAGAAAAATCAGATATAATTGAAGACACTAACTATTACAAAAAAAAAATGTCAAAAAGAATCAGATTTCAATGGCATTTGTCATGAATCAACTGGAAATTGCTACCATGGGATTGCTTATAGGACATCTTGTCATGCACATGACATTGGTGAAGAACCTACACTTCACATGTACAACTTCTTCCCACAAACCAATTTCATCCCATCATGAACATGTATAACACACATACACATGTTCATCGTGAACATTTGTTATTTGCCTTGCATGGACAAAGGCACTGAGTTGGCATTTTAAGAATTACTATTTGTTGTGCAATAGTCAACATAGACTGATGACACAGCAGGTGTATGTTTCATGTCTATGTCTAGATCTATATTCCATGACCACCAAAAGATCTTGATATATTAATTAAGTGAAGAAACTAGCTAGTTTTCAATGGATATATTAGCAGGAAAATGAGTCGATACTGTTTTGCAACGTAAATTCACTCTTTTGGAGAGAGCAGCAACATGCAAGCTGGAATAAATGATGCTTGTCCAAGCACGTCAGAATGAGTGCAGAAAACCTCTTTTCTCTATCATATATATGTGTATATATATAAAAAGACAGTAGTTTATCTTTATACACTCGAGAAGAATTGAGAATGGTTCATGAATATAAATGAAATTTGAAGCCATGAACTTGAAATGTGAGAATTTATTGTGCTTTTTCTCTCCCAGCCAGTGTTAAACTTGTATCTTTTCCCCCTCCAAAAATTGCTTATCATAAATTCAATAAGCTTACATGTTTTATATCTTGGACCAGACAATCTTCTTTCAGTGATGACAAGCTGAACGTTGTTGAGAATCAGAATAAAGAGGTAGTCAATGCATTAGATCTAGTTCCAGTAAGCCTGCAGCCCAATTTGGAGAGATGCAGACCAGAAGCCAACAACAACGTGCAACGTGTTCTTATTGCCCTAAGACATGTCAAGGAGCAGTTGCAATATTCCATGGGGAGAAGAACTGGCGTTTGCTCTGTAAGCTCAGGTGTGGCATATCCAAAGTTCAGGAGAGTCACATAGGTTTAAGAGCTTATGTAACATAAGTTCTTAGGTTCAATTATTTGGGTCGGCTTGTGACCCAAGAATAGAGAGCACATGAGTCACGGGTGTACATGGGCTCGGGTTTGAGTGCTTTCTTGCATGGCTTAGAAGGAAGTTTTTTGAGAAAATGTTTAATAACCTAATCGTTATGGAACTGGGTCTAGGAGGATTGGGTTATATTTTAGAGAGTTTGTTAGGGAGTTGGTTACAGGCTGATGCTGATAAGTCTTATTATTTAAGACTCTATCTGAATGTAACCGGTTGATCGAAACCTCAGAAAAAATAAAGGCATTCTCTTTTTCTTCTATATCCATCTATTCTTCTCTATCTTCCCTCATGTGTCTGATCTCGGTTGAAGCTGTGCAACAAGTGGTATCGGAGCATCAGAGAGGTGCTCGGACGCTCGGAAAGAGAAAGAAAAGAGAAATCAAATCCCAAATTTTCATCACGTGGAAATCCAAGAACTCACGGAGGCCGGCTTAAGGCGGATGTGAATCTGGGCGGTGATTCCCGTCCCAAGAAGAAAAGCTGCTGTGCGAAGAAGAAAAGCTGCTGTGCGTTGGATTTCAAGAAGACGTGAAGAAAGGCTTCACGGAAGGAAGCCTTGCGGGGGATTTCTTCCAGCTCGTGCGTGATTTCTTCCACGTCGTTGGGAGCGTCAAAGTAAAGTTACCGCAAGGCTTCACTGCTCAAAGGTCTATGTTTCACGGGAGGTGAAGAGGCGTTCCAGGCATTCTGGCATTAATTTCACGGACGACGCAAGCATTAAAGGGACGTGAGGAAGGGAGGAAAGCATATTTCACGTGAAGAAAGGAATCTGTTCATGGCTTTGTGGAGTTGGGCTTGGTCCAGTGACGTGGAGCGAACCAGCGTTGGAAGTCCACAGAAAATTCCACGAACGGTGGAGGAAAAGTCTTCGGCCAGTATAAAGACTTCCTTTCCTCACATTAATTCCATATTAATTTCTTGGCGTAGAGGTTTTGGTAAAGCTTTCAGGCTTCGGTTGGTTTTTGAACCAGCAACCAAAGAAAAGAAGCACAAGGCAACTAACATATGCAGCGATTTGTTTGATTGCAACAAGCATCTTATCCAAGGGAAGCGAAACTTCTTGGAAGGGCTGCAAGAGAGGATTTCAACCAAGATTTCACCTTTACGTATTTTTCTTAATTCATCTCTATGGTTACTATTTGTGGCCTAATCAACCATGAGTAGTGGAAGCAAAGTTGAGTTTGAAAAATATAATGGAAAAGGGAGTTTTTTCATGTGGAAGGTGAGGGTTGAGGATTTACTGGTGCAGAATTTTCTTGATGTTGCTTTGGAATCAAAGCCTGAGGAGATGTCAGAAGGGGATTGGTTGTCTCTTGAAAAGAGGGCATGTGCAGCGATCAGAGGGTGTCTTGATTCAGTTTTGTACAGTGTCCTAGATGAGAAGAAACCGAAAGGTCTTTGGGCCAAGTTGCATTCCTTATACATGGGCAAAAATATGTGCAATAAACTTATGTTGAAGAAACAATTATATAGTCTTCGGATGCAGGAAGGCAGGGATATTGTTCTTCATATGCGGAGATATTGTTCTTCATATTCGGAAGTATGATAGGATATGCAATGATTTAATGACTCTTGGTGTTAAGATGGAGGAAGAAGATAAATCTCTTCTCTTGTTATGTTCATTGCCTATGTCTTATGATCCTCTTGTTACTATACTGCTTTATGGAAAAGAAACACTGCTTTATGAAGATATTATGTCTGTGTTGAGATCCAATGAGCAGTGGAAAAAGATAACAGGGGAAGGTGTACCTCAGAAGGGCCTTACGGTAGGAGAGAGAACTGGCAGAGGCAAGAAGGTCAGCAAGCATAGGGGCCGATCCAGGTCCAAGTCAAAGAAAGGCAAAGGCAAGTTCAAGTGTTATAAGTGTAATGAGTTTGGACACATAAAGAGGAATTGTCCTCTTTGGAAGAAACCTCAAGAAGAGAAGAAAGAGAAGGAATCTGTCAATACTGTTGGAGATATAGGGGTCGAGGAGGACCTCTTGGTGGTTTCAGATGCACACAAAAGTACAGCAGACAGTTGGTTACTTGATTCAGCCTGCTCACATCATTATACACCGCATCAGTCCTGGTTTACAGATTATACTAAAATTGATGTGGGGAATGTAACATTAGGGGATAACCATTCTTGTAGGGTGGCAGGAGTTGGCACAGTTAGGATCAGAATGTTTGATGGGGTTGTGAAAACTCTTACTCATGTGAAGCATGTTCCTAACTTGAAGAAGAACCTAGTGTCCTTGGGGTACCTGGAGAGGAATGGGTTTGGTTTCAATTGTCGTTCCGGGAATGGTGTACTCAACGTCATGAAAGGTGTCATGGTTGTGATGAGGGGGAACAGGCCGAAAAATAATCTGTATCAACTGGTTGGGTCTGTGATGTGTGGAGGGTCTGAGACAGCAGCAACAGTGCACAATCAGCAGGATATGTACCGCATATGGCACTACCGTCTTGGTCACATAGAAGAGCGGGGCATGAGGGTGCTGATGAAGGACAGAAGGATTCCAGCTTTGGATGAGGGTGTTGCAGAGGTCTGTGAGCCATGTCAGATGGGCAAGCAACACAAGGTAAAATTTTCTACCAGTTTAGCGCACAGTACAGGTCCCTTGGAGCTAGTACACAGTGATGTTTTGGGTCTAGCTCCAGTTTTGGGCAGGAATGGGGCCAAATATTTTATGACTCTGGTTGATGATTTTTCAAGGAAGGTCTGGGTATATTTTTTGAAGGAAAAGTCAGAGGTCTTCTCCAAATTTCAAGCATGGCAGGCTGAGTTGGAGAAGGAGACAGGGAGACATGTAAAGGTGGTGTGGTCCGATAATGGTGGAGAATTCACAAGTAAGGAGTTTCTGAAATTTTGCACAGACGAAGGCATCAAAAGATAATTTTGAGTAGTAGAGAATGAACCGAACTCTCATGGAGAAAGCTAGATGCATGAGATTGCAAGTAGGATTACCTAAAATGTTTTGGATGGACACAGTTGACACAGCAGCCTACTTGACGAACAGGTCTCCTTATGTCAAGCTTGATGGGAGGTTACTAGAGGATGTGGTCTGGTAGACCTGTGGAGCTTAGCCATATCAGAGTTTTTGGATGTACAACATTTGTACATGTGGATGCCAGTCAGCGAACCAAGTTGGACGCCAAAGCCCGAAAAATGGTGTTCATTGGATATCCATGAGGAGTCAAGGGATATAGGCTATGGGATCCCTTAGAGCATAAGGCCACGATCAGTAGGGATGTGGTTTTTCATGAGAGCTCAGTCCTCAAGAAGCAAGAGGTGGTAGAGGTTCAGCCAAAGGCTCAGTCGAACGCGGGTGGGCAGCAGGAGGCTTAACAGGGCACAACTGAGCAATTAACCTCTTATAATATTTTACTTTTTGTAGGATCACCAAGAGGACATGAGAATCAGGTGGAGCATACTCCATATATGTCTTCACATGCGGGGACCAGCCAGATGCATGCTCACGGCAGAGATGAGCAGAGGGAGGAGTCACATCCTGGGATAGGCATCGACATTACACTACATAAGCCAAAGAGGGTCATTCGGCAACCGAAGTGATATAGGTTTGGCGAGACCATGTCATATGCATTAGTGGCTGCCAGTGGAGGACCAGTTACCTACCAGAAGGCAATGACAAGCCAGGATAGAGATAGGTGGGTCCAGGTAATGGCGGAAGAGATGCAGTCCCTGCAGAAGAATCAGACTTGGCAGTTGGTGTCACTGCCAAGTGGAAAGAAGCCCATTGGTTGTAAATGGGTATTTTAGTGCAAAGAAGGAGCCACAGATAAGGAGAAGATCAGGTATAAGGCCAGGTTAGTGGCCAAAGGATTTTCTCAGAAAGAAGGCATTGACTACAATGAGGTGTTCTTTCCAGTGGTACGACACACATCTATTAGGATGTTGCTGAGCATTGTAGCAATGTAGAATTTGGAACTGGAGCAGATGGATGTCAATACGGCCTTCCTTCATGGGGATTTAGAGGAGGAGATTTATATGGAGCAGCCGGAGGGGTTTATAGAACCGGGGTCAGAAAGAAAGGTATGTCGTTTGCAGAGATCCTTATATGGTTTGAAGCAGTCACCGTGTCAGTGGTATCTGCGGTTTGATACCTTTGTGAGGAGCATCGGCATGTCTAGATGTAAGTATGATCTCTGTGTTTATTTCTGAATTTTAGAAGATAATTCCAGATTATACTTGCTTTTGTATGTGGATGATATGTTAATTGCATGCAAAAGTAAAGCTATTGTGGAGGATCTAAAGGCAGCATTGTCAACTGAGTTTGAAATGAAGGATTTAGGTCATGCTACATGGATTTTGGGGATGGAAATTTTCAGGAACAGACATAGGAGGTTGCTTCATTTATCTCAGGGGACTTATGTCAGAAGGATCTTGGAGAGGTACAATATGGATAGTGCAAAACCAGCCGCATTACCATTGGCTGGTCACATTAAGCTCTCCAAGACTATGTCACCGAGTTCTAAGATAGAGGCCGAGAAGATGTCCAGAGTACCTTATGCTTCAGGAGTTGGCAGCCTCATGTATGCTATGGTATGTTGCAGGCCTAACCTTGCATATGCTGTAAGCCAAGTTAGCAGATTCATGGCTAATCCGGGTAAAGCACATTGGAGAGCTCTGAAAGGGATCTTCAAATATCTTGTTGGCACAGTCAGTGTTGGTATATGCTATGGGTATAGTAGCATGGAGGATGGCACTAGACTGACTATGGAGGCTCAGGATCGAGTAGCAGGCTTTGTTGATGCTGACTATGGAGGTGATTTGGATACCAGAAGGTCGACGATAGAGTATGTCTTTATGTTGAATGGTGGTCCAATATCATGAAGGTCAAGTCTGCAGCCAGTGACAGCTTTGTCTACTACAGAGTCAGAGTATATTGATATTTCAGAGGCTGCAAAGGAGGCTATGTGGCTGAAAGGTCTTGCACTGGAGATGGGGATAGCACAGGGGGTGATTAGGGTATTTTCTGATAGCCATAGTGCTTTATATTTGGTCCAGAATCTAGTCTATCATGCTAGGACCAAACATATTGACATCAGATACCACAGGATCAGGGAGCTTGTGGAGGATGGTGAGTTGGAGCTTATGAAAGTATTTACCAAAGATAACACAGCGGATGCACTCACTAAGGTACTACCTCGGGATAGCTTCTTCAGATGTGGAGCACTGATGGGATTGATAGATCAGGTAAAGCTTACTGTAACTTTGATGCACCAAGATGGAGATTGTAAGCTCAGGTGTGGCACATCTAAAGTTCAGGAGAGTCACACAGGTTTGAGAGCTTATATAACATAAGTTCTCAGGTTCCTAAGTCATTTAGGTCAGCTTGTGACCCAAGAATAGAGAGCATATGAGTCATGGATGTACATGGGCTCAGGTTTGAGTGCTTTCTTGCATGGCTTAGAAGGGAGTTTTTTGAGAAAATGTTTAATAACCTAATCGTAGGTTATGGAACTGGGTCTAGGGGGATTGGGCTCAGGTTTCTGAATAGACTTCCATATTTTAGGGAGTTTGTTGGAGAGTTGGTTACAGGCTGGTGCAGATAAGTCTTATCATACAAGATGGATGGTTATTTAAGGCTCTATCTGAATGTAACCGGTTGATCGAAACCTCAGAAAAATAAAGGCATTCTCTTTTTCTTTTATATCCATCTATTCTTCTTCTTCTCTATCTTTTCTCACGCGTCTGATCTTGGCGGAAGCTGCGCAACAAGCTCTCCCAGAGGCCTATATGGCTAGTAAGGGAGATTTTCAAGAGGGCTTTTTTTTTATCCCACGGTTCTATTATATTTTCAGTAGGTGTTGTTGTAAAGTAGACTGAGATCAGCTTCTTATAGGGTTTTTGTTCTGGCTAGTTGATGATATCAAATGTGTTGCCGCTGAAATCCGTCCTCCGACTCAGGCGCGGTCGATTTCCAGGAAGAGGGGGGCGGACCTACAAAAGAAGTCCACACGCGGAGGGACGCTGGGGGTGGTCCTCCGCGGAAGACCCTCCGGTGCTCAAGTCAGTGGAGAAGAAATCGGCAATCAACCAGACAGTGGGAAGGTGGATCTCTCCGGAAGACCTCTCTGGGGGCGGCCAATCGGAGGCTCCAGAGGGCAGGAGCGCCGACTAGCTACCGGCGAGAGCAGGAGAGTAAGAGTGGGGGGTGTAAATGCGCAAGTGTGCGTACAGAGTTGCGTACCTGAGGGAATCTACGATTGTGATATTTATAGACTGTCACCTGGGTTGTGAGCGCCTTCTGGAAGGTCCGGAGGTTGTTATGATACGGAGACGGACAGAATCAGGCTGTTGTGGGGCCGTTAGAGTCCGTACCCTGTTTGTTCAGAGATCGACGGCTGGGAGAGCTCCTTGGTGTCTCGAGATTGGGTTGAGTAGGCCTGGGGCGGTTACGATAGGCTTTAGGCCACGTCCCGATATGATTCCTCATCTAGGATGCCGTTCTGGTAGGCTCGGGCTCTCCCGCGTTAGGTTCCGCGGAGGCAGATGTTAGGTTGTGGATCGCTCGAAGAGGCCAAGCTAAGGAAGCCCGGAAGAGCCAAGCTATGGAAGCCCGGAGGGGGCCGAGCTACGGGAGCCCGGAGGGGCCGAGCTACGGGAGCCCGGAGGGGGCCGAGCTACGGAAGCCCGGAGGGGGCCGAGCTATGGAAGCCCGGAGGAGCCGAGCTACGGAAGCCCGGAGGGGGCCAAGCCACGGAAGCCGGAGGGGGCCGAGCTATGGAAGCCCGGAGGGGCCGAGCTACGGAAGCCCGGAGGGGGCCGAGCTATGGAAGCCCGGAGGAGCCGAGCTACGGGAGCCCGGAGGGGGCCGAGCTACGGAAGCCCGGAGGAGCCGAGCTACGGGAGCCCGGAGGGGGCCGAGCTACGGAAGCCCGGAGGGGGCCGAGCCACGGAAGCCCTGAGGGGGCCGAGCCACAGAAGCCCGGAGGGGCCGAGCTACGGAAGCCCGGAGGGGCCGAGCTACGGAAGCCCGGAGAGCTACGGAAGCCGGAGGGGCCGAGCTACGGAAGCCCGGAGGGGCCGAGCCACGGAAGCCCGGAGGGGGCCGAGCTATGGAAGCCCGGAGGGGCCGAGCCACGGAAGCCCGGAGGGGCCGAGCCACGGAAGCCCGGAGGGGCCGAGCTACGGAAGCCCGGAGGGGCCGAGCTATGGAAGCCCGGAGGAGCCGAGCTACGGAAGCCCGGAGGGGGCCGAGCCACGGAAGCCCGGAGGGGGCCGAGCCACGGAAGCCCGGAGGGGCCGAGCTACGGAAGCTCGGAGGGGGCCGAGCTATGGAAGCCCGGAGGGCCGAGCTACGGGAGCCCGGAGGGGGCCGAGCTACGGAAGCCCGGAGGAGCCGAGTTACGGAAGCCCGGAGGGGGCCGAGCCATGGAAGCCCGGAGGAGCCGAGCTACGGAAGCCTGGAGGGGCCGAGCCATGGAAGCCTGGAGGAGCCGAGCTACGGAAGCCCGGAGGGGCCGAGCTACGGGAGCCCGGAGGGGCCGAGCTACGGGAGCCCGGAGGGGGCCGAGCCACGGAAGCCCGGAGGGGCCGAGCTACGGAAGCCCGGAGGGGCCGAGCTACGGGAGCCCGGAGGGGACAAAGGGAAGAGGTTAGCCTTAGCCGCCTCGCACGGATATTAATGCAATAACGATTTTACCCTCCAACACATGCCCTCCACTCCCTAGTTCGAAGCGTAGGTTCGGGCGTAGGGAGTACGAGTTCGAATGGCGCATCTTGGATGGGACGTCTTGGTTTAACTGGCTTGCGCAATGATGCCCTAATTAATGCGACAGGGCCATTCTGCCTTCGGGGCTAAGGCTCCCTCGCGAGCGACGGCTGGGATTGCGCCACGCCATGAATCCCGATCGATCGAGCGTTTGTCGAGGCGATTTGGGACGCCTAGGATGAGACGCCCCACCTTTTTAGGGAGGCTTCCTTGATGGAGAAGCGAAGTGACGGCCGCATTGTCGCTATATATATGTGTGCGTGTGCGCTCGGCGTCTTCTCGTTTTGCTTTCAAAAGGGTTCTGGTCTTTCATCTTCTTCGTCGCTTATTGTTTTCGTTTGGTACCCCTTTCAATGGCGATGAGCCCCGACGATGTGGCCTCCGAGATCGTTGCCGAGGACTTGGGGAGGATTCATCAGCGGTATGGCTTGCCCTTGGACATCGTCCTACGGGCGCCGGAACCCAAAGATAGGGTTACCCGAGATTTAGAGTCTGGGGTCTTCATCTACGAAGATAGTTTGAAGGCGGGTCTTCGTTTTCCTCTCCACCTCCTGGTGAAGGAGATCATGACCCACTACAACATCAGCCCGTCAATGGTGGCTCCGAATAGCTGGCGGAATATCATCGGATTCATCTCGATGTGCCACCAGATTCGGATCGCCGCCACCCTCCCCCTTTTCCGCACTTGCTACCACCTGATTCCCGGGAGGAAATCGGAGTGGCCCTACATCGGGCCCCGGAGGTCCTTCAACGTAATCGCGGATAAGCCCTCTTCCATCAAGGGGTGGAAGAGTCGATTTGATTTTGGATTTTTCAGATGGTGAAGATGGAGTCGGAGGTTTGGGCTCTTCAAGGTGAGCTCGCGTCCACTCGCAATAGGAGCTTGGAGCTCGAGACGCGGGCTAGCGAGCTCGAGGAGCAAAACGTCATCCTGAAGGCCCAGGTGATTGAGGCTGAGAAACAGGGCGGAGGCCAACACGCAGCGCCATACTCAGGGGAGGCAAGACGCTATCAGCGTTGACGCCTTCCGTCATGGGATGGAAGGAGTGCAAACAGAGGATACTCAGCGGCACCCGGAATGGGACCTTTCTTTCCTGAGTGCTGAAGATCCGAAGATGGCGAGTCCGAAGAAGAAGATGAAGACGAATACGTTTCTGACGCCGAACTTGGCGCACCCCTGGTCCCAGCGAAGCTGCAGCTTCTGAGGGGCGGTCGCAACTGCCGCCGAGGGGGCAAAAGTATTGGAGAAGGGCGAGTCTAGTCACACTTCGCAGATGTAACTGAGGGCCCTCCAAGCTGATGGGCTCCTGGTTCTTAGGGCCGTTCTTGTATCTTCGTTTTTAGACATTTGTCTGACATTTCATAGTGAAAGAATTTCCTGTTTCCATTTAAGTGTTTTCTTGCGTGATTTCGCTGTCGTTTAGCCTCGGTTGTGAACGACCTATGGCCCCCTGAGGCTCTTAGGTCATCCTTATCTCGAAATTGAAGGAAAACGTATCGGCTAAGGCCGGTGGGCAAATAGGTCGGCTTGGGCCGAGGAAATAGGTCGGCAGGGCCGACAGACAAAATAGTCGGCTGGGGCCGACGGACGAAATGGGTCGGCTGGGGCCGAAAAATAGGTCGGCTGGGGCCGACGGACAAAATAGGTCGGCTGGGCCGACGGCCCTTTGCGCTTTCTGCATTCCGTCAATCGCCTGCTGTCCCGCAGGTGATTCGGTTTTTCTTTACAGAATGGATGATACGGCAGTGGGGGGCATAAAGCTGTATCAGAGCTTTCCGGAAGGTGCTCTTTTCCCATGCAGGTTACGTTGCGATGCGCACGCAACCGTCCCATTGGACAGTCCTTTCAAAGGACGATTTTCTGAGCCCGCCAGTTTTCGAAGCGTCAGCGGACGATTTCCTGCATTTAATGACTGTGATTCGGGATCAGGAAAGGGATCTCCGTACACGTCCCTCAGGCGGTGGCTTGGCGCGCAGTGGGGTGCTGCGCCAATCCTGAGGGGCCACGTGGAGGCGTGGGACAGGTGTTTGAATCTCGGGACTTTCAGCTCTGGGTAGCCCGGTCCTTTCTGCCTATAAAAAGGGGAAAGGGGGTCTCATCTGGCTATCCCCAAAGTGTTTTTCCATTAGAGCTTCCATTATGCTCGTTTCTCTGCTGCTACGAGTGGGAGGATCGATTCTTTCATGGGCTCCTTGCCGCCGGATAGCTGGGGCGACCGGGGAGCAGCTGAAGATGGCTCATCCTTAGGGGATGAGTCCGGAGATCATATGGAGAGCGCACATGGGGGGGCAGAGATCATACGGAGAGCGCACATATGCGCTTCCGTGTGGCCTTTGCGGCTCCTGTTCGGGGGGGGGTAGGAAGCGTATCGACACCCCCGTAGCACGCACAGACTCTCCCTCTTTCGCTGGCTTGGGTTCCCGCCCTTCTCTGAGGGGAATCCTTGCCACGGGAGGGAGAAATGGGAGCAACCGGGTCGGATGGTCCCCGGTTCCCTCGGTGGACGGCGACCTGCGATCCAGCACCCCCTCGGGGGTGGATCGTCCGATCCTCAGAATCAGCATCCGCGGGCCATGCCTCCTTTTGGATCTTTTAATTCATCCGCCCAGCGGACTGGCCGTTTCGTGGTTTGCATGATTTGTCGATCCGGATGTCGGAACATCATAGTTGCCTAGGTCTGCTTTGGAGCAGTTGCCCGAGTTTTGTATTTGCCTTTATTTTATGCATTTCAATGTTCTTGTAACGCCTGTGAGGCATTTGTAATTGATCTTGATCGGCAATAAAGAGAGTTATATGTTCTTTTTTTGATCTCTATTTCTTGTGCCGAACTTGTGTCATTGTTGTTTGTGGGGTACAAAGCGTCCCGCTCGTCCTTAGACGAGGATCCACGCCGCCCGAACTAATCGAGGTTCGTATGCGGCGGTTCAAGATAGTTCGGCGAAACACTCCTTGCTTGGTCGGGAGTCTGGTATTTTGTGCTCCGCTTTTATCGGAGCCGGAGTATCGTGGTCGGCTTTGGCCGAAGTTCGGGGAATTCAACCTTTTTCCCATGGTTCAGGATTTAGTCACTCGGGATAGTTGAGTTTCGGAGACTTGGCCCTGCCAAGGTTCGGAGAATTTTGTAGCTCGGCCCTGCCGAGGTTCGGAGAATAGCTCGGCCCTGCCGAGGTTCGGAGAACTCGGCCCTGCCGAGGTTCGGAGAAGTAGCTCGGCCCTGCCGAGGTTCGGAGGCTCGGCCCTGCCGAGGTTCTAGCTCGGCCCTGCCGAGGTTCGGAGAAGTAGCTCGGCCCTGCCGAGGTTCGGAGAAGTAGCTCGGCCCTGCCGAGGTTCGGAGGTAGCTCGGCCCTGCCGAGGTTCGGAGGGCTCCAGGCCACATCGTTAGGTCCAGGCGCTTGATAAGGGGCGCCAGAGCGGAACGGGCGGTATATTTCACGCTTTTATTGGTGGCGCCACTCTTCCCGAGGGGACAGGTTATTGGCCGAATGCCGGACTTCTGCGTTTCCCGAAAAAGAGGCCTTAAGAGGCTGGGGAAGCGCCGAATGCATTTATTGCGGGGGGGACAGATCGGAAAATGTTCTGCTTGGGGAAACAATCTGCTCGCGCTTTCCGATCTTACTCGGGATAGGGCGCGACCTTCGGATTCCTCACGCATTAAAATGGCGACACGTGGCAAGTTCTTATGGGTCGGCCGCGGCGCGGCCGATAGAGATACCTGCCTGGCGGGTATAAATATGACCGAGGGGCGGTTTCGGCCATCCCTCGGTTTGAGTTAAAAAATGGCCTTCCAGGGCGATCATCAGGCGGCGTTCCTCGCTCGGCCCGTTCGGAGAGGGCGCGTCTCCGTCACTGTCGACGGGCTGGCCTTGCGTCGGCCTTCGCGAGCAATCAGCAGCTCGCGAGGGCCGAAGAGTTTGGACGTGTCAGGGAGGCGGAGGCCCTACGCCGGTGATGGACCGGCAAGAGGAGGAGATCGCGTCCCTTCGTCAGCAGGTGGCTGACCTGACGGGCGCCTGGAGGAGCTGGCCTCCGGGGGCGACTGACTCCAGGGCCTCTCTTCCTTGCTTTTGTTTTTTTTCTGCCTTTTGTCCTTTCTTCTTTAATGAAAAATGGATCTTTTTTGGAATCTTTATTGCCTTGATCGTGACGGGGGTTGGCGTGGCCCCGTCCTGCGCATTAATAGATATTTTGAACGACGGTTATAGGGGCGTCACCCAAAGGTTTTCAGTAGCAGAGAGGGAAATCTCCTAGCTCTGCCTGGGGCCTTTGGCCGATTACGTGGGGCTCGATGGCCTCGAGAGGGGTTTGCCAATGGTGGCTTCTTCTTGTGCGTCGACGGTTTTTATTTAACGCGCTCGTTTTAAACCGGACGAAGTCCTTCGGGGACTATTTGGGGGCCGTTCGGCTTTGGTCGAGGCCCTTAGGTTTTTTGCTGGGGTTTTAGCCCGAATGATTTTTACCTGGCCTTGCCATGGCAAGGTTCGTTGCTCGGCCCTGCCGAGGTTCGGAGAAATATTTTACTTGGCCCTGCCAAGGTTCGGAGATTTGTTGCTCGGCCCTGCCGAGGTTCGGAGAAATATTTTACTTGGCCCTGCCAAGGTTCGGAGATTTGTTGCTCGGCCCTGCCGAGGTTCGGAGAAATATTTTACTTGGCCCTGCCAAGGTTCGGAGATTTGTTGCTCGGCCCTGCCGAGGTTCGGAGAAATATTTTACTTGGCCCTGCCAAGGTTCGGAGATTTGTTGCTCGGCCCTGCCGAGGTTCGGAGAATATTTTACTTGGCCCTGCCAAGGTTCGGAGAAATATTTTACTTGGCCCTGCCAAGGTTCGGAGATTTGTTGCTCGGCCCTGCCGAGGTTCGGAGAAATATTTTACTTGGCCCTGCCAAGGTTCGGAGATTTGTTGCTCGGCCCTGCCGAGGTTCGGAGAAATATTTTACTTGGCCCTGCCAAGGTTCGGAGATTTGTTGCTCGGCCCTGCCGAGGTTCGGAGAAATATTTTACTTGGCCCTGCCAAGGTTCGGAGATTTGTTGCTCGGCCCTGCCGAGGTTCGGAGAAATATTTTACTTGGCCCTGCCAAGGTTCGGAGATTTGTTGCTCGGCCCTGCCGAGGTTCGGTTTTACTTGGCCCTGCCAAGGTTCGGAGATTTGTTGCTCGGCCCTGCCGAGGTTCGGAGAATATTTTACTTGGCCCTGCCAAGGTTCGGAGAAATATTTTACTTGGCCCTGCCAAGGTTCGGAGATTTGTTGCTCGGCCCTGCCGAGGTTCGGAGAAATTTTACTTGGCCCTGCCAAGGTTCGGAGATTTGTTGCTCGGCCCTGCCGAGGTTCGGAGAAATATTTTACTTGGCCCTGCCAAGGTTCGGAGATTCCTGTTCAACAGAGAGCTCGGTGTGCCGAGGATTGGTAAGCAGTATCTGTTTCTTCTTGCAATTTATAGCAATATAGTGCATAATGATTCACGCACAGGTTTTGAGGAAACAGATAAGCAGGAATGTAGTGAGGCATGTTGAATTCAGAGAGGACATACCCTATTGATAATATTTGCGAAGGTTGTCCGCGTTCCAAGTCCGGGGAATGGACTTCCCATCCAGATCCTGCAGCTTGTAGGTTCCTGGTCCAATAATCTCCGCTACCTGGTACGGGCCCTCCCAGTTTGGCGCCAGCTTTCCTTGCTCCAGCGGTTTGGAAACAGAGGCTTTCGGAGGACAAGGTCGCCGGGCAGGAAGGTCTTTCCCTTGACTCTGGAGGCATGGTAACGGGCCACCCTTTGTTGATAGGCAGCCGTTCTGATCCGGGCCTTCTCTCTGATTTCCTCTATCAGGTCGAGGTTGGTGCGGAGTTGTTCGTTGCTAGCTTCCTCTGAGTAGCTCTCCACCCGCAATGATGGGAGGCCGACTTCCACAGGGATAACGGCCTCTGTACCGAAAGCCATTCGGAATGGGGTCTCGCCTGTCGGGATTCTCGGGGTTGTGCGGTAGGCCCATAAGACATGGTGTAGCTCATCTGCCCACCTGCCTTGGGCTCTGGAGAGGCGAGCTTTGATTCCCTGGAGGAGGGTTCTGTTGGTCACCTCGGCCGCTCCGTTGGCTTGTGGGTGCCCGACCGAAGTAAGGTGGTGACGGATTCCATGCTCCTCGCAGAACTGGCGAATTTGGAGTTGTCGAACTGCTTGCCGTTATCGGTGATTATAGTGTGGGGGAGGCCGAATCGGCAGATGATGGACCTCCACACAAAGTCTCGGGCCCGTGCCTCGGTAATTTGTGCGACCGCTTCCGCTTCGACCCATTTGGTGAAGTAGTCGATGGCGACAAATAAGAATTTCCGCTGTCCCTGTTGCAAGCGGGAATGGGCCGAGGATGTCCATCCCCCATTTGGCAAAGGGCCAAGCGGAGGATATAGAAACTAGCTCGGCGGAAGGGAGCCTTTGGATGCTTGAATGTCTTTGGCAGGGGTCGCAGGCTCGGACTAGATCGTCCGCGTCTTTTGCATGGTCGGCCAGTAATAGCCTTGTCGCAGCACTTTGTGGCAGAGGGACCGGCTTCCCAGATGGTTGCCGCAAATCCCTTCATGTACCTCGCAGAGCGTAGTCCGCTTCTGATGGGCGAAGGCATCTAAGCAGCGGCATGGAAAATGACCGCTTGTAAAGTTGGTTGTCAATCAACACGTAGTGGATGGCCTGCAGCTTCAGCTTCCTAGCCTCTCTTCGGTCGGACGGAAGCGACCCTTCTTTGAGATATTTGAGGATAGGGTCGAACCAGGATGGTTCGGCCTCAACTTGCATCACCGGTCGGCTTCCGTGATGCTCGGCTTTTCCAGAGTCTCCAGGTGGAATTTTTGTTCGGCATCCATTGTCTCCGCGGTTGCCAGTCGGGAGAGTAGGTCGGCACGGGCGTTCTCGGATCTGGGAATCTGAATAATTTCAAATTCGGAAAAATGGGGAAGCAAGTTACGCACCTCCTGGAGATATCGAATCATGTTGGTTCCCGAGCTTCAAACTCTCCCCGAACATGGCCGGCTACCAGCTGAGAGTCGGTGAAGGCGTTGAGCTTTCCACCTTCAGATTGCGGGCGATCCGGAGACCGGCTAACAGAGCTTCGTACTCGGCTTCGTTGTTGGAAGCCGGGAAGGAGAATCGGACGCCATACTCGAAGGTCATCCCCTCAGGACTGGTGAGAACTAGACCCGCACCGGAGTGATGGGCATTGGACGACCCGTCGACGTGGAGGAGCCACCGGGCTCCAGACTTTGGCTCTTCCAGAGAGTCTGGGGTAGAACCGTCCTCCGGGATGGTACACTCGAGGAGGAAGTCGGCCAGTACTTGGCTTTGATGGCTGGGCGAGGCTGAAAATGTATGTCATGCTCGCTTAGCTCGACGGCCCATTTGGTCATTCTCCCCGATGTCTCCGGACGGTGGACCACCGCCTTGATGGGTTGGTCAGTCAGGACCGTTACGGAATGTGCTTGAAAGTACGGCCGCAGCTTTCGAACTGAGGTGATCAAGGCCAACACCATCTTTTCAATCCTGCTGTACCTCGTCTCCGCATCGCGGAGCAGCCTGCTCACATAGTAGATCGGCTTCTGGATCTTGCCTTCTTCTTTGACTAGCACCGAACAAACCGCGCTCTCCGAAACAGCCAGGTACAAGAATAGGGTCTCTCCTGGGGTCGGACTACTGAGAAGCGGAGGCGAGCCGAGGTACTTCTTGAGATCTTGAAATGATTTCTGGCACTCGGGAGTCCACTGGAAGTTTTTGGCCGATCGGAGAGTTTTGAAGAAGGGGAGGCATCTCTCGGCCGACCGCGCCACAAAGCGGTTAAGGGCCGCTATCCTCCCGGTTAGGCGCTGGACCTCTTTAACAGATGCTGGGGGCGCCATTTGTTGGAGAGCTTGAATCTTCTGGGGGTTAGCTTCGATACCTCGCTGGGAGACCATGAAGCCGAGGAACTTCCCCGAGTTGACGCCGAAGGCGCACTTGGTCGGGTTGAGTTTCATCCCATATTTGCGCAACGTTGCAAAGCTCTCCGAGAGGTCCTCGACATGCTGTGACGCCTCCTTGCTTTTGACCAGCATGTCGTCCACATACACCTCCATGTTCCGGCCGATTTGCTCCTTGAACACCTTGTTGACCAGCCGCTGGTAGGTCGCCCCTGCATTTTTAAGACCGAAAGGCATAACTCGGTAACAGTAGGTACCTCGGTCGGTTATGAAGGCGGTCTTTTCTTCATCTTCAGGGGCCATTCGGATCTGATTGTAGCCGGAATAGGCGTCCATGAATGACAGCATCTGGTGGCCTGAGGTGGCGTCCACGAGCTGATCGATCCGAGGGAGGGGGAAGCTGTCCTTTGGGCAGGCTTTGTTGAGGTCGGTGAAGTCGATGCAGATCCTCCATTTGCCGTTCGACTTTTTCACCATGACGACATTTGACAGCCAGTTCGGGTAATTCACCTCTCGGACGAAGTTGGCCTTTATGAGTTTGTCGACCTCTTCTTCAATGGCTTTTTGCCGCTCTGGGGCGAAGCTTCTTTTCTTCTGCTTAACAGGCCTGTGCCTCTCGTCCACATTGAGATGGTGGACGAGGACCTCGGGGTCGATTCCCGGCATGTCGGAGGCGGTCCAGGCGAAGATGTCGGCATTGCTTTGGAGGAACCTGATCAACCTGTGCCGAGACTCTCCTTTGAGTAGCGACCCGATCCTTATGGTTCGGTCGGGCCGAGCTTCGTCCAATGGTACTTCCTCCAATTCCTCTGCCGGTTCTCCCCGCTGTTCGGCGAAGTCCTCGCGAGCGTCTAGCCCGTCAACTTCGGGCATTCTAGACTGAAGGCTCGTAACGAAACATTGCCGAGCCATGGCTTGACTTCCCCGAACCACTCCAACTCCTTGCTCGGTAGGGAACTTCATAGACAGATGCGGGATGGAGACAACTGCCTTGAGAGACATTAAACCAGGCCTGCCGAATATGGCGTTATATGGGGACCTGAGGTCGGTCACTAGGAAATCGGTCTGAACAATGGCTACAAGGGGCCAGGTTCCCGCGCGGACCGTCAGGGTGACGATTCCTTCCGGGACGATGACGTCGCCGGTGAATCCCATCAAGGTGGAATCCACGGCTCGAAGGTTTTCCATGAGCAATTTCATCCTGGCAAACACACCGAGGTACAAAACGTTTACCGAGCTTCCACTATCAACGAGGATTCGGCTTACATCATAATTGTTCAAATTAAGGGATACAACTAGTGCGTCATCGTGGGGGAGTTGTATCCCAGAAGATCATCATCGGAGAAGGAGAGTTCGCCGTCCGTGCCTTCTTTGGCACTGATCCATCCTGCCGCCCTGGGGCTCGATCCGCCGGCCTCTTCAATCATGTTGATACGGCCAACCACGGGCGGATTGGGTGGAGGAGGAAGTTGTGGGAGCTCGGGCTGGCGGTCACCTCCTTGTTGCTGCGGCTCGGGTGCCCTCCTGAACTGATCAGCCGTCCCCGCCGAATCAACCTCTCTATTTCATTCTTCAGCTGCCAGCATTCTTCAGTGTCATGACCGTGCTCCCTATGGTAGCGGCAGTACTTGGCGGGATCTCTTCGGGTCGGGTTCCCTCGGAGAGGTACTGGCCGGGGAAGTTGGCGCTCTATCTCCATGAGGATCTGCGCCCGGGGCACAGTCAGCGGAGTATAGCGATCGAATCGCCTGGGAGGACTCCGGGAGCGATTCCTTGGCGGCAGTGGAGGGACTCTTTGGCGGCGAGGCGGACTTGGCCGACGGACGGGACGGTGTCTGTCGGGGACTTTGGGCTCTTGCTTCTTCTTTGCTTGCTCAGCGCGGGCCACTCTCCGCGACTCCTCGACCCTAGCGTACTTGTCCGCAAGGGCCATCATATCAGATAGACATGGGGGGTAGCTGACCTCCATTGCCAGATAGAAGTCGCTCTCCTTCGAAACTCCCCCCGCCAGGGCGGACATAGCCACCTCATGATTAAGGTGGTCCACCTCTAACATGGCCTTGTTGAAACGGCCAAGGTAATTCCTCAAGGACTCCCCCTCTCTCTGCTTGACTTCGGAGAGGGAGTCGGATCTTCGTCGATGGCGGCGGCTGCTGACGAACTGGCCAATAAAAAGGTGGCTCAGCTCGTCGAATGAATCAATGGAACCCGGTTTCAAGGCGTTGAACCAGGTTCGGGCGGATCCTCTGAGGGTGGATGGGAAGGCTCGGCAGAGGACCGCATCAGATGCTCCGTGGAACATCATTATTGACCGGAAGCTACTGAGATGGTCGTCCGGATCAGTGGAGCCGTGATAGGGCTCGACGGCTGGCAGTTTGACGTGGGAGGGAATCACTTCCTCCATGATTCCCTTAGAGAAAGGGATGCCCTGCTCCGCCTTGGGCTGGGGCAGATGGGTCTGCTTGGCGGCGTCCAGCTCCTGACGCATCTCCTGGATCTGACGGCGGATCTCCTCTTCGCCGGTTAGAGGAGGAGCTGGGCGGGAGAATCGCAAGGATGGCGTGGAATCATGGTGAGATGTCGCCGGGGAGAGGGAGCGGGCTCGCCGAGATCTGGGAGGATCTCTATCATAACCGGCTCGCGGGGCTGGTTTGTCCCCCCTGGGGCGATGTGGGGGATCCGCTGATTCATGCGGATCAGAGGAGGAGGTCGCCGGCGAAGAAGAAATCGCCGCCTCTTCTGAGGATGCGAAGCAGGAGGAGCTGCAAGGCGCTCTGTACCAGGTGGGTAAGGGCCTGGACTTGTTGGACCAGTGTAGCGAACTGGTCCTGGGTCACCGGGATGGCAGGCGGCGACGGGGTTTCGACCGGTGGGGTTGCGGCGCAGCGCCAGTCGGATCAGGCCTCTGGGAAGCGACCTGATCTTGGGCTTCAGAGGTTGCTCTTCTCCGGTTGGCCATTGGAGAGGTTCTTCTCCGGATCTAGATCCTTGTCTCCTTTCTTCAAGTTTTAATGGGACTTGAGGCCCTTCCTCTAGCGCCAATCTGTTGCCGCTGAAATCCGTCCTCCGACTCGGGCGCGGTCGATCTCCAGGAAGAGGGGGGCGGACCTGCAAAAGAAGTCCACACGCGGAGGGACGCTGGGGGTGGTCCTCCGCGGAAGACCCTCCGACGCTCAAGTCAGTGGAGAAGAAATCGGCGATCAACCAGACAGTGGGGAGGTGGATCTCTCCGGGAGACCTCTCCGGGGGCGGCCAATCGGAGGCTCCAGAGGGCAGGAGCGCCGACGAGCTACCGGCGAGAGCAGGAGAGAGAGTGGGGGTGTGCGCAAGTGTGCGTACAGAGTTGCGTACCTGAGGGAATCTGCGATTGTGATATTTATAGACTGTCACCTGGGTCTTGAGCGCCTTCTGGAAGGTTCGGAGGTTGTTATGATACGGAGACGGACAGAATCAGGCCGTTGTGGGGCCGTTAGATCCGTACCCTGTTTGTTCAGGATCGACGGCTGGGAGAGCTCCTTGATGTCTCGAGATCGGGTTGAGTAGGCCTGGGGCGGTTACGATAGGCTTTAGGCCACGTCCCGATATGATTCCTTGTCTAGGATGCCGTTCTGGTAGGCTCGGGCTCTCCCGCGTCAGGTTCCGCGGAGGTAGATGTTAGGTTGTGGATCGCTGCCGAGCTGCCGAGCTGCCGAGCTACGGGAGCCCGGAGGGGCCGAGCTACGGAAGCCCGGAGGGGCCGAGCTATGGAAGCCCGGAGGAGCCGAGCTACGGAAGCCCGGAGGGGGCCGAGCCGGAAGCCCGGAGGGGCCGAGCTATGGAAGCCCGGAGGGGCCGAGCTATGGAAGCCCGGAGGGCCGAGCTACGGGAGCCTGGAGGGGGCCGAGCTACGGAAGCTCGGAGGAGCCGAGCTACGGGAGCCCGGAGGGGGCCGAGCTACGGAAGCCCGGAGGAGCCGAGCTACGGAAGCCCGGAGGGGGCCGAGCTATGGAAGCCCGGAGGGGGCCGAGCTACGGGAGCCCGGAGGGGGCCGAGCTACGGAAGCCCGGAGGGGCCGAGCTACGGAAGCCCGGAGGGGCGAGCTAGGGAAGCCCGAGGGGGCCGAGCCACGGAAGCCCGAGGGGGCCGAGCCACGGAAGCCCGGAGGGGGCCGAGCCACGGAAGCCCGGAGGGGCCGAGCTACGGAAGCCCGGAGGGGCCGAGCTACGGAAGCCCGGAGGAGCCGAGCTACGGAAGCCCGGAGGGGGCCGAGCCACGGAAGCCCGGAGGGGGCCGAGCTATGGAAGCCCGGAGGGGCCGAGCTACGGAAGCTCGGAGGGGGCCGAGCTACGGAAGCCCAGAGGGGCCGAGCTACGGGAGCCCGGAGGGGGCCGAGCTACGGAAGCCCGGAGGAGCCGAGCTACGGAAGCCCGGAGGGGGCCGAGCCACGGAAGCCCGGAGGGGCCGAGCTACGGAAGCCCGGAGGGGGCCGAGCCACGGGAGCCCGGAGGGGCCAAGTTACGGAAGCCCGGAGGGGCCGAGCTACGGGAGCCCGGAGGGGACAAAGGTAGAAGGTTAGCCTTAGCCGCCTCACACGGATATTAATGCAATGACGATTTTACCCCCCAACAATATGTTACTAATAAAGCATTAATCTTCAAAGACTCATCCTCCTTGTAAAGTGCAGCTCGTGGTTTTTCTGATGGATAAAAATGACAGCAGAAGCTCTGATCAAAAGCATTATAATCTGCAATTGCTCAACTGATATGGGGTGGAGGGCAGGGGGAGAGTTTCTGATCTCGCCCAACTTTTTGAGGTAGTATATTCATAGTTCAAGTGGACACCAATCTCAGCTACTAGGATCCAAACCCTGGTAGTTTTTACCAACGGAACAAGTTGGCAACCAAGCTGTCATGCTGTTGTTGCCTATTCCCTTCAAGGAAAATCAGGCAAGTTCATTGCAAGAAATTACTCGCTGGTCGTTTGGTAGTTCTCAATCTACCCTTGAGTGGCATCACGAGATAGTTCGTTTCAAGTTCTTCAAAGAGACCTACAGCACTATAATTACCCACCTAGGTCCAAATAATTACCCAAGCAAATTCATTAAGTGAATTCAAGTTAAGCATGCCTTCAAACCCAGACTCAGAGATTGGATGCCTCTTTGTTATGAACATCTCCATGCCATCAATTCCTGTCGGAGGCTTAGTGTTTTTTAAACGGAAAGTTCCAAATAAGGCGGTTCAAGTTAGATCAAGATTTACGAATACCAACAAAATAACCAATATTGTAAAAAATAACCAATAGAATCGCCGAATTATAGTTACAATATTCTATGATTTTTTAATTTTTTTAATTATCTTCTCTCTCTCTTAATCCAATGATTATCCAAATTATTCTCTAAATATAAATCGAACCAGAACTAATCAATTATTTTTAAATTATACACAAATTTTATGATTTATTTACAAATTAGTGACGAATAAATATTTTTTTATGTTACAGCTTAATGATACTATATATTATTTTTTTTGCTATCATTTATCAATTTTATTGATTATTTATTTGATTTAGACGCATTTTAGAAACTCCATATTTTATTTTTTGTAATCCTTTATTATTTGACACTCTCCCAAACCTCATTTACTTTTGGTGAATTTTTCCAAATTTTATCCAAAATCCTGATCATTGTATACAACCTAATTATTCCCAAGCACCAAAATAGAGAGACCGTACCCAACAAATCACAATCAAACGCATCGAGGAAATTTGTCCATGAACAGTGCGTATATCAAAAGCTCTAGGATCGAATAGGTTCGGATTAAGTGGGTATATGTGTAAGATCCATTAAAGGATATTCTTTAATAAACATAATGGCTAAGATCTTAGAATAAATGATTTTTATATGAAAACATAAACCAAGAATGCGTACCTTGATCCATTGATATTCATTCTTTATTGATTCATTGATGAGGAACGAGAGACTATTAACGACAGATTGAGTTTCTTCCTCTTTCTTAATTCTCTTCCATATCTGCTTTGATGGTCAAACAGACTTTATATATGAGAGAGAGGACCAATCTGATAATACGATAAGTTTCTTTTTCCATCAAAGAGAGGTTATTAGATAACAACTTCCCAAAGATAAACCAATAGAAAATTAGCTTTATTAAACCATCATTATCACTTAAATTTAAATATCTGATAAAATTAGATATCATAATTATCATTTAGAATAAATAAATGAAAAATAAATCATATATCTACGTGGGCCACATAAAAGGAAACGCTAACATTCTTCCACTTGGTCCATGTGAGATATTAAACATACTGGTTTAATAATTAATCATAATGCGCATACAGAAGTTAAAATCCTTCATAATATTGGTCAAACATGAAATCATCATTAAGTAAAAACTAATAAAGATCATGGCGGTTGTATGCTATTATTTTGGCGTACTCCCTTCCATGTATCACATTACTAGTTCTATACTTAAACATGACCTATAATGGGAATTACAATAAGGTCTAACAATAATGTCTTTATCAAAGACAAATCCTGTTAACATTCTCATAATTCATTTATGTATATATACCAGCATAAGTAAACAGGATCCATAAGTGATTCAGAAATAATAATTAATTAAGCTCAGAGTGTCAAATACATAAGGAACTTAAAGCTTTAAACATAACATCACTAATGGTTTTCAATAATGCTCATTCTTTCGACATGTTCATGAAATGTCTTTGGCGGAAACCCTTTAGTCAGCGGATCTACAATCATGAGATTGGTGCTAATATGTTCAATTTACACTCTTTGTTTCTGAACTTCTTCTTTAACGGTAAAGTATTTCAATTCCATATGTTTAGCACCCTTTGAATACTTATCGTTTTTAGAAAAGAAGACTGCTGCGGAGTTATCACAATAAATTTTCAGCGGCTTGGCAATACTGTCGACAACCCCAAGTCCTGAAATAAAATTTCGCAGCCATAAACCATGAATTGTGGCCTCAAAGCATGCCACAAACTCAGCTTCCATAGTAGATGCAGTAATGACAGACTGCTTCGCACTTTTTCATGAGATTGCTCCTTCAGCTAAAAGGAACAAATAGCCAAATGTGGACTTTCTAGTATCAACACATCCACCAAAATCTGAGTATGAATATCCCTTGACCTCAAGATCATTAGATCTTCTGTAAGTAAGCATGTGATCCTTCATTCCTTGCAAATACCTTAGTACCTTCTTTGCAGCTCTTCAATGATCTATTCCTGGATTACTTTGATATCTGCCTAGCATCCCGACAGCAAAACTAATGTTTGGGTACATGTCTGAGCATACATCAAGCTACCAACAATTGATGCATAAGGTATTTCTTCCATTTGTTTGCATTCCAATTCATTCTTTAGACATTGCATAAGGCTGAATTTATCTCCCTTTTGAATTGGGACAACACTTACAGAGCATTTGTTCATGTTGAATTTCTCAAGAACTTTATTAATATATGCCTTCTGAGATAAACCTAACATTCCTTGTGATCTATCACGAAATATTTCGATTCCAATCACATAGGATGCCTCACCCATATCTTTCATTTCAAAGTTCTTAGAGAGAAAATTCTTGGTCTCATACAAAGGCCAAGGTCATTAGTAGCTAGCAAGATATCATCAACATACAGAATCAAAAATATGATTTTTCTCCCACTGATCTTCAGATATATATACACCGATCAACGGTGTTTTCTTTAAATCCAAAGGATGTAATGGTATCATTGAACTTAAGATACCTTTGTCGGGAAGCTTGCTTAAGTCCGTATATTGACTTCTTCAGTTTACACACCATGTGTTCCTTTTCTTCAAATAAAAAACCTTCAGGTTGGTCCATATAAACCTCTTCATTCAAACTCCCGTTTAGAAAGGCGGTTTTCACATCCATTTGATGCAACTCTAAATCATAATGAGCTACTAATGCCATAATAATTCTAAATGAGTCTTTCTTAGAGACTGGAGAAAAGGTCTCTGTGTAGTCAATGCCACACTTTTGAGTAAAACCTTTGGCAACAAGTCTGGCTTTACAACGTTCAATATTGCCATTTGAGTCGCGTTTGGTCTTAAAGACCCATTTACACCCAACTCTTTTACAACCTTCAGGCAATTCAACAAGATCCCAGACTGCATTGTAATCCATTGATTTTAACTCATCTTGCATGGCATCTAACCATTTAGATGAATTAGTACTTTGCATGGCTTGTGAAAAAGAATCTGGATCATCATTAATACCCAAATCAAAATATGATTCTTGTAGATAAACTACATAATCATTAGAAATAGCGGTTCTTCTTTGTCGTTGAGACCTTCTTAATGCTACTTCATTGGGTTCATTTATTGCAAGTTCATTAGTAATATCATCATTCTGTAGTGTTTGATCATTAATTTATTGTTCTTGAAAGTTATTAAAAGGTTCAACAACTCTAGGAACAACAACTTGAGAAGAAGTTTTAGGTGAAGAAACTTGCACCTTAACTTCTTGAATTTCCACTTTATGTGGTTCCAAACTCCCACTAATTTCATTATTCTCAATGAACCTTACATTTCCAGATTCAACAATTCTTGTACTATGGTTAGGACAATAAAATTTATATCCTTTTAATCTTTCTGGATAACCAATGAAGAAACCACTGGTTGTTCTTGAATCCAACTTCTTTTCATGTGGATTGTAAATCCTTACTTCTGCCGGGCAACCCCAAACATGTAAATGCCTCAAAATGGGTTTCCTTCATGTCCACAGTTCAAAAGGAGTCTTTGGAACTGCCTTAATAGGAACCCTATTTAGCAAATACATATCGGTCTTTAAAGCATGCATCCACAATAATGAGGGTAATGATGAATTGCTTAACATACTCCTAACCATGTCCATTAGAGTTCGATTACGCCTTTCTGCAATGCCATTTTATTCTGGTGTTCCAGGCATTGTGTATTGAGCACATATGCCATGCTTTTCAAGGAATTTGGCAAATGGACCAAGGCATTGTCCAGATTCATCATACTTTCCATAATATTCACCACCTCTATCAGACCTAACAATTTTTACTTTTCGGTCTAGTTGTCTTTCAACCTCATTGATAAACACTTCTAGAGCATTTACCGATTGAGATTTTTCATGCAATAAATAGACATAGCCATAACGTGAAAAATCATCAATAAAGATGATAAAATACTTTTCTCCACCAAAAGATGGAACATCAAAAGGCCCACATATATCAGTGTGTATAATTTCAAGGAGTTGTTTACTTCTTGTGGCACTTTTCTTGATTGTTTGTTTTATGTGTTTTCCTTTAATACAATCCACAAAAATCCCAAGATCAGTAAAATCTAAATCAGGAAGGATTTCATTCTTTACTAATCTCTCAATTCTTTCTTTGGATATATGACCCAAACGTTTATGCCACAAGTAAGCTGATTGTTCATTTACTAAACCACGTTTATTACCAACATTATGATGCAAGGTTAACAATGTCTTAACAAAAAGACTATCAAGCTTAAATTTGTACAGACCATCAGAAAGAATACTAAAACCAATAAGATGATTGTGTTTAAACAAACTGAAACATCCATTTTCAAATTTAAAAGAATATCCAACTGAGTCAAGTTTGGATATAGAAACTAAATTACAAGAAATAGAAGGGACATAAAGTGTTTGAAAAAGATCTAAATGATGTCCAGTGTCTAGAATCAAATGATAGGTTCCAACAGCTTCAACTAGAACTTTGACTCTGTTTCCCATTGAGACAAAGTTTTCATTTGGGTTTATGGTTTGGATCGTAAGGAATCCCTGCATCGTATTAGAAACATGAGTGGTACAACCAGTATCAATCCACCAAGTATTATAAGGAACTTCTCTTAGGTTTGATTCGAAACATACAAAAGCCGTAGGCTTACCTTTCTTTTTGAACCATGCCTTACGTTTCAGGCAATCTTTCTAATGATGTCCATGCTTTTTGCAAAAGTGACACTTATCATCTTTTTGTTCCTTCTTATGGATTTGAGCAGATGGCCCATTTATCTTTAGTGGTCGTTGCTTGCTCTTTCCTTTCTTATCTTTTTTTAATTTCTTTCCAGCTCCTTGTTGGCCCATGAGATTAATAAAATGATTTTCATGTTTCTTAATTCTTGCTTCCTCTTGAATGAGCATACTTTGTAGTTCATTCACATTCCACTTATCCTTCATAGTGTTATAACTCATGTGAAATGGACCATACTCAGGAGGCAAGGAATTGATAATGAATTACACAAGAAAATTCTCATTCGCTTCCAATCCCATAGTCTTTAGTCTTGCTGCTATGTTTGTCATTTCAACAACATGCTCATGCATAGTACGAGAACCATCAAACTTAATGTTGGTTAAAGTACTCATCAATGTCCTAGCAAGTGACTTATCAGCAGAGTCAGATTGGGAACGCGCTTCCATAAACTTCATAAATTCCTTAGCACTTTCAGTAGCAGGAATTGTGGACTTGATATTATTTTCTACAGTCATTCGTATGAACATCAGGCTAAGTCTGTTTGATCTTTCCCAAGACTTATGAAAAGACCTCTGTTCAGCACTGCTAGAGTCAGTAAGAGCAGTGGGTTTCTCATTTATGAATGCCAAATCAAGATCCAGAACACCAAGATGAAACTGAACTTGTTCGCGCCATTCAGAGAAATTAAGCCCATTAAAAGTTTGAACAGATATAGATTGCGAATGAAGAGAAACAGGAATAATTACTGCAAATATAGAAAACATGCTCACATATTAATGCTTTGAGTAATATTATTCATATTCCATCAAGTAAACAATAAGTGCATATTGAAGTTCTCCTTTGGGTGATACAACAATATACAACAATAAACATAATTGATGCTTAATTTTAATTTACATACTTGGCAATTATATATACTCAAATTAGATATGTTTGCTATCTTTTGATATGCTAAACATACCTAACTAAGCATATTAATTAACCACATCATGTCCATAGATTATAAAATGACTAGTCAACCTTTGGATGACCCTTAAATATTTATAATCAATAAACTTCAATATACTTATAACAATTAAACAATTATGTCATTCATTTATAAGCATCACATAATTATAGTAATTGAATTATTTAATTAAATTTGATACCTATAAACTTTCAAATTTGGCCACTTTGGTGACTAACAATTACATAATATAGACATCAAATTTAATTAATGATAATATCTTGCGTGAATACTAAAGACTTAAGTGTACCCACATAATTTTACTTTAATATATATATGTATGTATATATTTGTATATATATGCATGTATATATATGTATATATATGCATGTATATATATATATGTATATATATGTATGTATATATATGTATATATGTATATAGCATTAATATCATAAATATTAAAAGTCAAATTAAACATAAATTTCAAAAGGATTTTCTTGCAGGAGAAATATCCTCAGCTTTCATCTTTTATTGTTAAGGATTAGATTGGTAAAATGGTAACCCCTTGTTTATAGGTTTGAATCACTGTTAGCCTTTTATTTTATTTTACTTTTATTTATTTCTTTCCGTGTGGATAACTTTCCTCTTCATGCCCTTATTACTTTTATTTATTTCTTTCCATGTGGATAACTTTCCTCTTCATAAAGAGCCTCATGTAACCTCTTATCTTTATATATATACACGGCACCCCTTACATCGCGTCCCTGGTTCATTAAGGGAGAGAGAAAGCTCACATCGGTCCCTAGTTCATTAAGGGAGAGAGAAAGCTCACATAGGTCCCTAGTTCATTAAGGGAGAGAGAAAGCTGAATGACACAAAAAGGATTTCATTAAGGAGGCTTGAACCTGTGACCTTAGGTTCATTAAGGGAGAGAGAAAGCTCAATGGCGCAAAAAGGATTTTATTAAGGAGGCTTGAACTTGTGACCTTAGGTTTAAAACCTTAACCTTAACCACCACATAAGATTCCCAAGGATCACGCGTGGGCTTTTCATGGGAAGCAAATAAAACGAAAAAAAAAAAACTTAACCACCACACCAGATTCCCAAGGATCACACATGGGCTTTTCATGGGAAGCAAATAAAAAACGAAAAAAAAAACATGATTTATGCTTCCGTGTACCCTTCAGTGCGGAAACTTTCTTTATTTTTTATTTATTCTTTAATTCAGAAGAGCAAAAAAATCAAAAGGAGGAAATAGGGGAAAAACAATGATTCGAACACCTTACCACTATCTTATTCTAATCACCTTATTCATAATAACGAAAATATATATATAAATATTCATAATGAAAAATCATAAATTCTTAATCAAGGCTCTGATACCACGTGTAAGATCCATTAAAAGATCATCTTTAATAAACATAATGGCCATAAACCAAGAATGCGTACCTTGATCCATTGATATTCGTTCTTCGTTGATTCGTTCAACGAAGAACGAGAGACTATTAACGACAGATTGAGTTTCTTCCTCTTTCCTAATTATCTTCCATATATGCTTTGATAGTCAAACTTATATATAGGAGAGAGATGACCAATCTGATAATACGATAAGTTTCTCTTTCTATCAAAGAGAGGTTATCAGATAACAACTTCCCAAAGATAAACCAATAGGAAATTAGCTTTGTTAAACCATCATTATCACTAAATTTAAATATCTGATAAAATCAGATATCATAATTATCATTTAGAATAAATAAATAATAAATCAATCATATATCCACGTTAGCCACATAACAGGAAACGCTAACAATATGGTCAAAGATTAATCAATCCAACATGTTGCCTTTCTAAAGAATTTTACGTCTCCTGTTCAGCCTTAATATTTTCTAAGAGCAAGGAAATTTTAATTGATATGGATATGTAGAGTATGGGCACCAAGGAAACAAACCATGAGCGCCACATGGTGCGTTGGCCACACCGACCATAAAAAAGCTTCAACCTCTGAGTCCAGCGTGAGAATTGCAAACCAGCAACACTTTAATTTATTTTATCATATTTATGATATGCCATGATGTTAAGAGTAACAACAAGCTAGGGTGAATCACCTGTTTCATCCTGTGAGAATGTACTCGTACCTTGAAATAAGCATCCTTCATCTTACTTCACCAATAAATACATAACAAACAAGATTTGCCACATATTCCATAGCGTTTGAAATGAAGCTAAAGCAGCAACGGTCTCCATAATTTCAAATACATGATGATTTCCAGCAACTGTTGAACCTCCGATGCTGAAAAAAAAGAAAAGCAAATGCTATACCTGTTATTTGAGTTCTTTGAGCTATACCTGTTATTTGAGTTCTTTGATAATAACCCAAACAAATTTTACAACCTAGAGAGGAAGTTACCTCAGAGATTGGCATTCTAGTTCTTTCATTATCTGTGTTTGATGTTAAAAGCATTCAAGATTGCATGATAACCCCATCACAAGTTACTAAGGCTACAATTCAATACATGGTTCATCACAAAATAGCTGCATGTGATCATCATGCAGTCAAGTCTAATAGAGTATTGTCATAAAAAAAGAAAAGGCAAATATACATGAATATATTTTCAATATCAATAGCTTTTAACATCAGAAAGCAGCTGAAATAATGAAATTTTAAAAGCATGTTCACAGAGAATCTAGTTATTGTGAATCAATAAAAGAAAAAAAAAAGTATGGTAAATCTTGAAATAATTCAAGAAATTCATTCACTGGATATTTCATCAAAAATAAATAAATAATAAGATGGCTAAAGAAAAAAGAAAAAAAGAAAAAGAAGAAGAAATTGGAGACGGAAGCGTTTAACGTTCATCTTGGTGAGGGATGTTTGTTATCATGATAGCCCATACGTACTAACTAACTACCCATTCGCGAATACAGAAAAATAATCATATAGATTCTTGCACAATAAAAAGATAAAAGAAAACTTTTATTGCAGCCGCTAACACCCAATTGAGAAGATCACCCGCTACAGACCTTAAAAAGGTCCCAGACGAGTGATCAAAACCCAAGGGGATACCAAGAAACAAGAACCCATTACATTTCATTACTTCTTTCTAACAGACATAGAAGGACTGGTCGTTCGTCAATCTTGCTCATGCGGGGATGCTGCGGACAACGAGCTCGGCCGAACACGGCAATCGCTTGTGGTGGATTCCTCATCCTCGAAGGTTATGTTGAACATCAGTCCGAAGGAAGTTGGAGAAGCAGCTAGAGGAGGGGGAGAGAAAGAATTCGAAGAGGAAGATCGACCAAGGCTAACATCAAAGAAAATTTGGATGTCGCCATGGCAAAGAAATAATTGGATGTGGGCATTGTGATGGCGGAATAAGGAGTTCAATGAGGAAATAGGTTCCATTGGGGGTTTGGAGAGCTACGGTGGGGGAGGCAGAGGGGAGGAGGGAAAAAGGAATATGATAAGAATATAAATAGAGAGAGAGAAAGAGGGCGCGCGCTGGATTAGCTTAACATAGGGATTAGCTTAATTTGGGAAGCGTCTTTGTGCAACGCATCCGGTGCACGAAGGCTCGTATCTCTCAGCTCAAGTCGCATGTTCGTTGGACCAACTAACGTAGTAAAAGTCCAAAACCCATAATTTTGTAATCTCCTTGCATCCATTTTTTAATAATAAATGTTAACAAAGAAATTAATATTTTCTTGATATGTATCCCTAGTTTTTGGCAAGTTATAAAATTATTCTAATTAATATGTAAAATCTTTTGAATTGAATCTTATTAAATCAAGGACATTGGGGGATAATCCCTCATTTTAGTTTCTGAGCATATTAATCTTAAATTTTTTATCTATCACAAAAATCCCATTTATTCATAGAAAGATCGTCCTCGATTTGACATTTATAATTGTTTACGGAAAGATCATTTCATTTATATTTATATGATATCCAGCTCAATAAAGATCGGTCCCAAATTTGACAAGTAAGATCCGATGGCCATAAAGAGCCAACTCATTTCCCAACCCTAACGCCACAAGGCTCTCGCTGTCATGGTTGCTGGTGAACAATGGTGGATAGAGCGGTGATACATTCAGCGCTCTTTTACCTTCATCCACCGAAACCCACGAAGTTTCTCCGGGCTGGGCCTAGCAATTGCAGTGAAGTTGGGAACTAATTTGGGCCAGGTTTTGGTTGGGTCCAAGTGAATGCCAAATCCAAAGCTTCAAATTAGATGACGGGTTCAGGCTAACCTTGGCGGTAAGCTGACCGAGTCATCTCCAGGCTGGTATATTTTCAATATCAATAGCTTTTAACATCAGAAAGCAGTTGAAATAATGAAATTTTAAAAGCGCGTTCACAGAGAATCTAGTTATTGTGAATCAATAAAAGAAAAAAAAGTACGGTAAATCTTGAAATAATTCAAGAAATTCATTCACTGGATATTTCATCAAAAATAAATAAATAATAAGATGGCTAAAGAAAAAAAAAAAAAAGAAATTGGAGATGGAAGCGTTTAACTTGGCGAGGGATGTTTGTTATTACGATAGCCCATACGCACTAACTAACTACCCATTCGCGAATGCAGAAAAATAATCATATAGATTCTTGCACAATAAAAAGATAAAAGAAAACTTTTATTGCAGTTGCTAACATCCAATTGAGAAGATCACCCGCTACAGACGAGACCTTAAAGAGGCCCTAGACGAGTGATCAAAAACCAAGGGGATACCAAGAAACAAGAACCCATTACATTTTATTACTTCTTTCTAACAGACATAGAAGGCCTCGTCGTTCGTCAATCATGCTCATGCGGGGAGGCGCCGCCGATGCTGCGGACCATGAGCTCGACCGAACACGGCGATCGCTTGTGGTAGATTCCTCGACCTCCTCGAAGGTCATGTTGAACATCAGTCCGGAGGAGGTCGGAGAACCAGCCAGAGGAGGGGGAGAGAAAGGATCTGAAGAGGAAGATCGACCAAGGCTAACATCAAAGAAAATTTCGATATCGTGATGGCGAAGAAATAATTGGATGTGGGCATTGCGATGGCGAAATAAGGAGCTCAATGAGGAAATAGGTTCCATTGAGGGTTTGGAGAGCTACAGTGGGGGAGGCAGAGGAGAGGAGGGAAAAAGGAATAGGATAAGAATATAAATAGAGAGAGAGAGAGAAAGAGGGCGCATGTGAGATTAGCTTAACATAGGGATTAGCTTAATCTGGGAAGCGTCTTTGTGCAACACCTCCGGTGCACAAAGGCTCGCTATCTCTCAGCTCAAGTCGCATGTTCGTTGGACCAACTAAAGTAGTGAAAGTCCAAAACCCATAATTTTGTATTATCCTTGCATCCATTTTCTAATAATAAATGTTAACAAAGAAATTAATATTTTCTTGATATGTATCCCCAGTTTTTGGCAAGTTATAAAATTATTCTAATTAATATGTAAAATCTTATGAATTGAATCTGATTAAATCAAGGACATTGGGGGATAATCCCTGTGATAACCCTCCCAATAGTCTCACATCGAAAAATTGAGAGTTGGTTAAGTGGTTTATATGTGGTAAAGTAAGAAGAACAAAGTACCAATTGAATTCCTTTTGGGGCTGTGGTGGCCCAAGTTGGTATGGACCTTGTCCGTCTTGCTTTTTTGTAACGAAACGGGACCGTGAGCTTCGATCGTTATAATCCCTCATTTTAGTTTCTGAACATATTAATCTTAAATTTTTTATCTATCACAAAAATCCCATTTATTCATAGAAAGATCATCATCGATTTGACATTTATAATTGTTTATGGAAAGATCATTTCATTTATATTTATATGATATCCAGCTCAATAAAGATCGGTCCCAAATTTGATAAGTAAGATCTGATGGCCATAAAGAGCCAACTCATTTCCCAACCCTAACGCCACAAGGCTCTCGCTGTCATGGGTGCTGGTGAACAATGGTGGATAGAGCGGTGATACATTCAGCGCTCTTTTACCTTCATCCACCGAAACCCACGAAGTTTCTCCGGGCTGGGACTAGCAATTGCAGTGAAGTTGGGAACTAATTTGGGCCAGGTTTTGGTTGGGTCCAAGTGAATGCCAAATCCAAAGCTTCAAATTAGATGACGGGTTCAGGCTAACCTTGGCGGTAAGCTGACCGAGTCATCTCCAGGCCGGTGACGGGATTCCGACTTCTTGCTTGGCTGCCCAACCGGAATTTTCTCTCTTTTTTTTCGTTCCTTTTATGGTACAGACGCATAGCCCAATTAAAGGACGCCTAGCATTTAGTACAATGTTGAACCTCCGATGCTGAATAAAAGAAAAGCAAATGCTATACCTGTTATTTGAGTTCTTTGAGCTATACCTGTTATTTGAGTTCTTTGAAAATAACCCAAACAAATTTTACAACCTAGAGAGGAAGTTACCTCAGAGATTGGCATTCTAGTTCTTTCATTATCTGTGTTTGATGTTAAAAGCATTCAAGATTGCATGATAACCCCATCACAAGTTACTAAGGCTACAATTCAATGCATGGTTCATCACAAAATAGCTGCATGTGATCATCATGCAGTCAAGTCTAATAGAGTATTGTCATAAAAAAGAAAAGGCAAATATACAGAAATATATTTTCAATATCAATAGCTTTTAACATCAGAAAGCAGCTGAAATAATGAAATTTTAAAAGCACGTTCAGATATAATCTAGTTATTGTGAATCAATTAAAGAAAAAAATACAGTAAATCTTGAAATAATTCAAGAAATTTATTCACTGGATATTTCATCAAAAATAAATAAATAATAAGATGGCTAAAGAAAAGAAAAAAAAGAAGAAATTGGAGATGGAAGCGTTTAACGTCCGTCTTGGCGAGGGATGTTTGTTATCATGATAGCCCATACACACTAACGAACTACCCATTCGCGAATACAGAAAAATAATCATATAGATTCTTGCACAATAAAAAGATAAAAGAAAACTTTTATTGCAGCCGCTAACACCCAATTGAGAAGATCACCCGCTACAGATGAGACCTTAAAGAGGTCCCAGACGAGTGATCAAAACCCAAGGGGATACCAAGAAACAAGAACCTATTACATTTCATTACTTCTTTCTAACAGACATAGAAGGCCTGATCGTTCGTCAATCATGCTCATGCGGGGAGGCGCCATTGATGCTGCGGACCACAAGCTCGGCTGAAGACGACGATCGCTTGTGGTGGATTCCTCGACGTCCTCGAAGGTCATGTTGAACATCAGTCCGGAGGAGGTCGGACAAGCAGCTAGAGGAGGGGGAGAGAAAGAATCCGAAGAGGAAGATCGACCAAGGCTAACATCAAAGAAAATTTGGATGTCGCGATGGCGAAGAAATAATTGGATGTGGGCATTGCGATGGCGGAATAAGGAGCTCAATGAGGAAATAGGTTCCATTGGGGGTTTGGAGAGCTACAGTGGGGGAGGCAGAGGAGAGGAGGGAAAAAGGAATAGGATAAGAATATAAATAGAGAGAGAGAGAGAAAGAGGGCACGCGCCGCGGCCCACGCTGGATTAGCTTAACATAGGGATTGATGTGGCTGATCCAGCACCGTCATGGTTAACGGTAAGGGAGACTGACGGGGCCCCGTCTCGGCCTCCGAGACACCCTCGGCCTTGAGCTCCAGCCTCAGCCTCCGAGGCACCTTCGGCCTTGAGCTGGGCACTCTCGGCCTCGAACTTCAGCCTCCGAGGAACCCTCAGCCTCGAGCTCCACCTTCAGCCTCCGAGGCACCCTCGGCCTCGAGCTTCAGCCTTGGCCTCCACCTTCAGCCTCCGAGGCACCCTTGGCCTCGAGCTTCAGCCTCGGCCTCGGGCTTCAGCCTCCGAGGCACCCTCGGCTTTGAGCTTCCACCTCGGCCTCGAGCTTTAGGCTTGGCCTTGGGCTTCAGCCTCCGAGGCACCCTTGGCCTCGAGTTTCAGTCTTAGCCTCAAGCTTCAGCCTCCGAGACACCCCGGCCTCGAGCTTTAGCCTCATCCTCGGGCTTCAGCCTCCAAGGCACCCTCGGCTTCGAGCTTCCGCCTTGGCCTCGAACTTCAGCCTCCGAGGCATCCTTGGCCTCGGGCTTCTGTCATGATCCGGCCCTGAGACCAGCAACCTATTGCCTCGATCCACCTGGCACGCCCACATGGTCCACCACTCGCCTGTAACAGCACGTGGACGTACCCCATAATGGTGTATGGTCCACTACTCGCCTGTAACAGCACATGGCCATACCCCATAACGGCGTATGGTCCACCACTCACCTGTAACAGCATGTGGCCGTACCCCATAACGGCGTATGATCCACCACTCGCCTGTAACAGCACGTGGCCGTACCCCATAACGGCGTATGGTCCACCACTCGCCCATAACAGCACATGGCTGTATGGCATGCTCCTGATGCAACTAGAACCGCCTGGCACCCGTGGCGCTACGCTCGGGAGGTGGTAGGCGAGGAGGGACACCTTTGACAGACAGTTGTAACCCATCACTATCAGCCATGCCACTCATCCGTTACGGACAACGACACCTTGGAATCAGCGATCTTTTGGAAATGAAGAAGAGGGAAACCCTCAAACAGGTATAAAAGAACACACTCTCGCGATAAGGGAGAGGGCCAAAACTCTAGTTTTCTAGTTTCTTTCTGCTAGTTAACTCTTGTCTGTTTCCAAGTGACTGACTTGAACATCGGAGGGTCCCCACCGGAGCATCCGGTCTCCGGGGACTTTTCTTGTAGGAGCTCGCCGTGGAAGATCTTTGTTTCCCTGGCATTCAAGGAAGGTGACTTGGCGTCAACAGATTGGCGCGCCAGGAAGGGGGGATCAAGAGAGAAGAGCTTCGAACTAGTCAGCGATAACCTCTCTTCCCCTGAGCTCTCAAGCCATGTGACGACCCGAGCGCGGGAAGTCTCCACCAGTCACGCTGGGGCGCAGCATCAAGGTGCTGACCCGCTAGCGGTTGGCCCACCCGCTCCCCCGGCCGATGTACCTGCACCACCACTGCAACAGCTTCAAGAAGACCACCTTGCCGCCTTGACCGTGCAAGTCCAGTCCTTAGTGGTGGCGGTTCAAGTCCTGCACCAGCTACAACCGACAGCCGCGCAGCAGCCGGAGCCACTCCCGTCAGTTTCAGGAGTGATCCAACCCAGCCAACACTCTTCTCGGAGGAGGTCTCCCATCTGAGAAGCTCGCCACCACCACGCTTCGCCCAAGCCTCACCGCTGGGAAGCCTCCAAGAGGCCCCGGTCACCTTCTCGCCACGCCAGCACATCTCCCAAGCGACGACATGGGACAGAGGTAGAGCGATGTCGTCAACATCGCCGTCACTCTTCCCCCTCCTCAGAATCCTCAAGGGAGGGGTCCTTCGACAGTCGAATTGCCCGCCGAGCTGAGCGCCGGATCGACGAGTACAACCAATGGCTGGAGGAGCTCAGCCACCGAATCACCAACCCACCGAAGACGGATTATGATAGCCGGCCGCCGCTGTCCCACCGCATCATGGAGGAACCAATATCAACCCAGTTCCGCCTTCCTCAGCTGGACCCGTATGATGGGACTACAGACCCCCTGGACCACTTGGAAAGCTACAAGGTCCTCATGCAGGTCCAGGGGGCAACTGATTCGCTCTTATGCATCGCCTTCCCCGTCACTTTGAAGAAAGCTGCTCGAGCCTGCTACTCCCGCCTGCCGCCGCGGAGTATTGACTCCTTCTGCCAGCTGGAGAGGGCCTTCCTGGCCCATTTTGACGCCTGCCGAAAGATTCCAAGGGTGGCGGACAGCCTTTTCTCTGTCCAGCAGAAGAGTGGCGAGTCCATGCGGGACTACATCGCTCGGTTCAAAGAAGCAGCCCTGGAGGTCTACAATCTTGAAGACTCAGTGGCCACCCTGGCCTTAAAGTGAGGGCTCTGCCCCTCTCGCTTCGCATACTCTCTCGACAAGAAGCTGCCCGCCTCCTACGCCAAGCTCTTGAGCCGGGCCCAGAAGTACATCCGCACCGATGAGGTTGATTCCTCATGATGCGAGGTTAGCGGAAGCACCACAAAGAAGCTGGCCCGCCCAGAACCTGCTGAAGCTTGCCCCAAGAGGCCTGAGCCTCCCCGCTGACCAGACAATCGTCCTCGAGCTCCTGCACCGAGGGACGGGCCCTACACTCTTTTGCTCGCCCCGATATCGCACATCCTGCTCAAGATCGAGGGCAAGCCCTACCTTTAGCGCCCTCCTCCACTGAACCCGAAGATCCCCTGCAACAAGAGCCTATACTGCCACTACCATCAGGACCACGGCCACGACACTGATAATTGCTGCCAGCTAAAGAAGGCGATAGAAGACCTTATCCAACATGGCCACCTAGGGAAGTTCGTTTAGAGGAACAACCCGAGTGCTCCTGGCCCGCCAGCACCTACACCGCCGATGATCAACAATGCTCCAACCAAGAAGACGATGGCTATGATTTCCTGGAGGGCAGGTGGCCCATCCAAGAGGCCGAGAGGGGAGGGAGAGTTAGATTCTATAATCCCTTTTTCTAAAAGGGACCTAGAGGAGCTAGTCAACAAAAATGATGACAGCATCATCGTGTCTATGATGATCACTAAACACCCTATAAAAAGAATTCTGGTTGATAGTGGAAGCTCGATGGACGTTCTGAGTTACGATGCTTTGTTCGCATGAACCTATCTCCCAGCCTGCTTCGACCTGTCATTACGCCCCTGATGAGGTTCATCGGAGACTCCATGAAGGTCGAGGAAGAGATCACTCTCCCTGTCACAGCTGAAATGTCCCCACATCAAAGTATCATTTTGATGAGCATCCTGGCGGTCCGGGTGCCCCTTGCCTGCAATGCCATACTCGGAAGGCCCGGACTTAACCTCCTGGATGCTGTCATTTCCACCAAGAGACTCCTGGTAAGGTTCCCCACCAGCAAGGGGGTCGGAGAGATGCGGGGGGAGCAGAACCCACCACCACTTTGCTGCCACATGGCCCCCAGTCCTTAGGGGGTGGTATCTGCACCTGCACCAGAAGTGCTGGACCCCCAAGAATCAGAGAGGAGGGGGGAACCGGCCGATCACCTGCTAGCCTTTCCCCTGGGAGAGGACCCGGCACAGACTATCCAAGTTGGAGCCCTGCTTCCGGAGGAGGCTCCCAACCAGCTCCTTGCCTTTCTGCGAGCCAATGCTGATATCTTCGCCTGGTCAGCGTCCGACATGCCATGCATCTCGGAGGAGGTGATTACCCATCAACTCAACATCAAGCTGGAGTGTCGACCCGTTCGATAGAGGAAGAAGAGCTTCGCTCTAGACAGACAGAAGGCCATAGACGAAGAGGTACGCAAGCTGACGGCAGCTGGTCACATTCGTAAGTTGCACTATCTCGACTGGCTGGCAAATGTCGTGATGGTCCGCAAGGCCAGTGAGAGTTGGAGGACATACGTGGAGCATCTGCAAGTCCCAAGCATTAAAGCAGCAGAGGAAGCACTGCCGGTCAAGCAAGATCCCTCTTGGATGGATGCCTACATCTGATATTTGACCAATGGTGCCCTCCCTGAAGACCCGGCTGAGGCCAGACTGCTCAGGTGGCGGGCTCCGAAGTTCTTAATGATGGATGGGAAGCTCTACCAGAGATCATTCTCATACCCGGTCCTCAGGTGCATCGGTCCCCGGAGGCTAATTATATCCTACGAGAAATCCATGAAGGCATCTACAGGAGTCATCTAGGGGACAGAGTCCTGGCGTATAAGGCCCTGTGGCAGGGGTATTATTGGCTGACCATGAGGGAGGATGCAGCCGAGCTTGTCAAGAAGTGTGACAGTTTTCAGTGCCATGCCAGCATCCAGCGGCAGCCAGCATCTCAACTGACCCCCCTGGCGGCACCCTGGCCCTTCGCCCAGTGGGGCGTGGACATTTTAGGGCCATTCCTCCAGCCTCTGGACATCACAGATTCTTGCTAGTGGCCGTCGACCACTTCACCAAGTGGATCGAGGCCGAGGCACTCGCCAAGATCACCGAGGGCAAGGTGAGGTCTTTCTTCTGGAGGTTCATAATATGTCGGTTCGGGCTGCCGCATACCCTCATCACCGATAACGGCCGACAGTTCAACAACACACCCTTCCGAGGATTCTGCACCGAGCTCGGCATCCATCAGCGGTTCACCTCCGTAAGGCACCCATAAACCAATGGAGCAGCCGAGATGACTAACCACATCATTCTTCAAGGACTGAGAGCCCGTCTGGATGACTGCAAAGGACGGTGGGTGGAGGAGCTCCACAACGTGCTATGGGCCTACCACACGACGCCACGAGCCCCCACTGGAGAGACCCCCTTCAGCCTTGTCTTCGGATCCGAAGCTGTCATTCCTGTGGAGATCGGCGACCCAAGCCCCAGGGTGGAGGCATACAGCGAAGAGGACAATCCGAACCTATTGAGGGCTAACCTCGACCTGGTGGAAGAGGTACGAGACTGAGCGCGACTCCGGATGGCAGCCTACGGACAGCGAGCGGCTAGGTATTACAATGCCCGCGCCCGTCTAAGGACTTTCTTGCCGGGGGACCTCGTCCTTCGGCGATCCAAAATCTCAAAACCGACGGAAGGAGGTAAGTTAGCACCGAACTGGGAAGGACCCTATCGAGTCACTGAGGCACTCCACCATGGAGTATGCAAAATTTAAGGACTGGACGGGAGGCTGCCCCCGTGGACTTGGAACGCTGACAACCTCCATCGGTATTATCAGTAGCGTACCCTTTCTTTACATTAAATTTCACATCTGTATTCTTTTGGGGCTCTCGCCTCGCATTTGAAATTAATAAACAGGAGTTCAAGCATCTCAGTTTTTCAACAAAAGCCCAACTCCGGTCGGCACTCAAAAGCCCAGTGTACTATTAGCAGACCGGTGTACCACCAGCTCTCAAAAGCCCGAGGCCAGCTCGGCATGAAAAGTCCAATGTACCATTAGCACCGAAGACCCAATGTACCATCGGATTCAAAAAGCCCAAGGCCAGCTCAGCATGAAAAGCCCAATGTACCATTAGCACCGAAGACCCGATGTACCATCAGATTCAAAAACCCCAGTGTACCACTGGCAGACCGGTGTACCACCGGCTCTCAAAATCTCAAGGCCAGCTCGGCATGAATAGCCCAATGTACCATTGGCACCGAAGACCCGATGTACCATCGGATTCAAAAAACCCAGTGTACCACTGGCAGACGGTGTACCACCGACTCTCAAAAAGCTCGAGGCCAGCTTGGTATGAAAAGCCCAATGTACCATTGGCGCCGAAGACCCGATGTACCATCAGATTCAAAAAGCTCAGTGTACCACTGGCAGACCGGTGTACCACGGCTCTCAAAAAGCTCGAGAACAGCTCGGCATGAAAAGCCCAATGTACCATTGGCACCGAAGACCCGATGTACCATCAGATTCAAAAAGCTCAGTGTACCACTAGCAGACCGGTGTACAACCGGCTCTCAAAAAGCCCAAGAACAGCTCGGCATGAAAAGCCCAATGTACTATTGGCATCGAAGACCCGATGTACAATCGGATTCAAAAAGCTCAGTGTACCACTGGAGACCGGTGTACCATCGGCTCTCAAAAAGCCCAAGGCCAGCTCGGCATGAAAATCCCAATGTACCTTTGGCACCGAAGACCCGATGTACCATCGAATTCAAAAAGCTCAGTGTACCACTGGCAGACCGGTGTACCACCGGCTTTCAAAAAGCCCGAGGCTAGCTCGGCATGAAAAGCTCAATGTACCATTGGCACCAAAGACCCGATGTACCATCGGATTCAAAAGCCCAATGTACCCTGACAGACCGATGTACCACGGGCTCTCAAAAAGCTCGAGGCCAGCTAGGCATGAAAAGCCCAATGTACCATTGGCACCGAAGACCTGATGTACCATCGAATTCAAAAAGCCCAGTGTACCACTGGCAGACCGGTGTACCACCGGCTCTCAAAAAGCTCGAGGCCAGCTCGGTATGAAAAGCCCAATGTACCATTGGCACCGAAGACCTGATGTTCCATCGGATTTAAAAAGCCCAGTGTACCACTGGCAGACCGGTGTACCACCGGCTCTCAAAAAGCCCGAGGCCAGCTCGGCATGAAAAGCCCAATGTACCATTGGCACCGAAGACCCGATGTACCATCGGATTCAAAAGGCCCAGTGTACCACTGGCAGACCGGTATACCACCGGCTCTCAAAAAGCCCGAGGCTAGCTCGGTATGAAAAGCCCAATGTACCATTGGCACCAAAGACCCAATGTACCATCGGATTCAAAAAGCCTAGTGTACCACTGGCAGACCGGTGTACCACCGGCTCTCAAAAAGCTCGAGGCCAGCTCGGCATGAAAAGCCTAATGTACCATTGGCACCGAAGACCCGATGTACCATCGGATTCAAAAAGCCTGGTGTACCACTGGCAGACCGATGTACCATCGGCTCTCAAAAAGCCCGAGGCTAGCTCGACATGAAAAGCCCAATGTACCATTGGCACCGAAGACCCGATGTACCATCGGATTCAAAAAGCCCAGTATACTACTGGCAGACCGGTGTACCATTGGCTCTCAAAAAGTCCGAGGCTAGCTCGGCATGAAAAGGCCAATGTACCATTAGCACCGAAGACCCGATTTACCATCGAATTCAAAAAGCCTAGTGTACCACTGGCAGACCGATGTACCACTGGCTCTCAAAAAGCCCGAGGCTAGCTCGGCATGAAAAGCTCAATGTATCATTGGCACCGAAGACCCGATGTACCATCGGATTCAAAAAGCCCAGTGTACCACTGGCAGACCAGTGTACCATCGGCTCTAAAAAGCTCGAGTCCTCAGCAATCCAAGACCGATGTCCCATCGGTCCCTAGAAGCCCGAGTCCTCCTCGGCAATCCAAGGTCGATGTCCCATCGGTCCCCAGAAGCCCGAGTCCTCCTCGATAATCCAAGGCTGATGTCCCATCGGTCCCCAGAAGCCTGGCCCTACACAACTAAGCCGTGGTCACGAGAGTTACCCCTCTGCCAATGCGGCCACTAGGGGTCCCACGTCGGCAAGCTGGGGGCTTAAAAGAACATAGCAAATAAAAAATTATACTTCATTGATATCGGTGTTTACAAAATGCCGACTGAGCCGGACTTGGCACAAAAACAGAGGAAACAAAGAAAAAATTACAACACAAGCTATTGATCGGCCGCAGGCTCATCATCTAGGGGGGGCCTCCTCGGACCCTTGGTCCGGCTCGATGTCCATGGCCTGGGGGAGGTTCAAAACTCGAGCTACCTTTTCTCTGGCATCGTGGAACCCCTGGATGTAGGAATCCGCGTTAGCCTCAACTAGCTCTTGGGCAAAGTGCTCCGATGCCTTGAATTCTTCCACTGTTGCGACAGCCCTAGCCTCAGCGGCCTCCACCTCGGCAATCCTGGCCTCCCTCTCCGTGGCCAGGGAGGCTACCGCCATTCTCTCGGCCTCTTTGGCATGCTCTGCCTCCTCTTCGGCACGCCTTGCCCTATCCTCGGCCTCCTGGATGGCCAAGTTCAACTCGGCGATGTGAATGTTTCGGGCTTCGATGGCGCTCTCGACCTCGAAAGTTGACTGAGTGCTGCAATCGGTTGGCTTCGGCCTCTGCTCTGCTCTCGGCCCTCTTTATTTCGTCGGCTCGGTCGGTCCTCGCCGATTCCAGAGCCTTCTCTGCAGCCTCGGCCCGGGCTTGGGCATCCTCGGCATCTTGCTGGACTTGGCGGAGGACGGCCTCCCCTTCGCCGATGGTCTCCCGAGTGAGCACCAAGGAGTTCGTCACCTATACTCGAGATGTTAGCCAGGCAAACTATTAGAAATTTCAAGGTAAGGGCAAGGAAGATAACTTACTCGGACCAGGGCTGAGAAGGCCTCCCTGAAGAACCTGGTCGCCCCCAGGTTCCATAGTTCCTCCTGGAATTCGGGCTGAACGACCTGGGACATAAGCCATTCCGCTCGGCGTCCGTCATTCATTAGGGAAAACCCGCGTGGGGTCAGTCCGGCCCCACTTCCCTCGGCGGCCTCAGCGCGCTTGGGCTTGTTGCGTGGGAGGTTGCCAGCCGGCGTTCCCTTCCGAGGCGGGCTTGCTGCTCTGCCTTCGCCGGGGCTGGTTCGGCAGGCACTTGGGGCTCTTCGGTCGCCCCCTCGACCCTCGCCCCCTCCGGCAGGGTGTCGGCCATCAAGTCCACCGCCAGGGGGGTGGATACTCTCGCTGCTCGGGTGGCTGGGATACCCACACCGTCAGACGCTTGGGGGCCAGCACCTGCTGCCCCTCTCTCGACCCCCCTTGGGCCCTCATCCTCTTGGCCGTGGCCTTCCTGAGCATGGCGGTCAGAGGCTTCATTGCTGTGCAACATCGGTCGGAGTTAAAAAAAAAAAAACAAAAAGAAAAAACAAAAACAAACAGAAGAAAAGAGAGTGCAATTTGGCTAAGTATGGGACGCCTTCTACTCACCGCTCTGGGTGGTGATGCCCGCCATCCGGAGGTTGTCCTCCAACAACAGCAGGTTGTACCGGGGAATGTCAGTGGTCAGGAGTTGCCCCAGTGCCTCCCTATCCCCGGGGAGGACGGTCGAGTTGGAGTTGGACCTGAGATCCAGGTCCCCCCACCCAGTCTTGATATGGTCAATGTCGGCAAAGAAGAATCGGGATTTCTATCCCTTAACAGAGGAGGGGAGAAGCAGCTTAAGGATATGGCCGGGTCGGGGCTGGAGCAGCCACCAGCCCGCTTGTGGCCGAAGGATGTAGAAAGGACGGAAAAGAGAGATTCTAGGTGTAATGGAGTGGAAGTGGCAGAGGATGATGAAGGCGTAGATGGTTCGGATGGAGTTCGGGACTAGTTGGGTGGGGGTCAAGGAGTAGTAGTCAAGGAGATTGATAAAGAAAGGATGGTAGGGTGGACGAAGACCTAACTTAAGGGATACCTCATAAATGGCCACTCTACTGGGCCGGGATGAGACCAACCTGCCATCGAGGGTTGGAAGAAAGAGCCCAATATCTTGAGAGATTTCGTTATGGGCCCTGATGTTCGCCAGGTCCTGGCCCGTTACCATGGAGGCGGTCCCCGTCGGGGATTCTGCCCCCGTCCTGGAGGAGGTGCCGGCCGCTGTCCAGCGCCTCCTTGCTGGAGCCCTACTGGCGGCCATCGGGCATTTCCTCGCTGGAGCCCTACAGATGACTTGCCACTGGGCAAGAGGAAGGCGGTCCTTCAGATCGGAGAACCACGAAGGAGGAGGAGAGGAAGAGGCACGAAGCCTCGAGGAAGAGACTCGATCCTCGAGATCAGCCCCCGAGGACCAGGAAGGAGAAGAAGCCATGGGAAAGTTTGAAGAGAAAAGAAAATGGGTTTTGGGAAGACGGAGCTAACATGTAGCAAAAATGGCGGAAACTGGTCTCGGGTTGCAGGGAGGTCAAGAGCGGGGGGAAGACGATGACAGTTGAGGCAAAATGATGAGATTCAGCTTTAGCTCGGGTTTTATCAGATTTCAAATCGTCCCGCCCTACTTACCCAGCCACATAGATCCCCGCTATAGGTTGGGTCGCCTTGGTAGGCATCCGGCGCGTGAGACGATCCGCCTCCGGCCAATGACGGGATGCCACTGACGTCATCGTCATGATGGCAATGATGGCAGCCTCTTTTCGTGGATTTCAAGAGGACGACCTCGCCTCGAGGACGATCGCTGCAGATTGGGTGGACGGCAGTGGCCGTCCCTTCACATCCCCCACGTCGCCCGCGTAAAGTCATTGTAGCACCCAGAGACACATGTTTGGGAGTTATTGGCAATGGACGGGGATCAGCCACTAGGGAAGTAACACCCCTTTCGCCTTGCAGAGATGGGTCCGCTTCGTCTTAGGGGCGAGAGGGCATCTGATGTGGCTGATCCAGCACCATCATGGTTAACGATAAGGGAGACTGACGAAGCCCCGCCTCAGCCTCCAAGGCACCCTCGGCCTCGAGCTCCAGCCTCCAAGGCACCTTCGACCTCGAGCTGGGCACTCTCGACCTCAAACTTCGGCCTCCGAGGCACCCTCGGCCTCAAGCTCCACCTTCAGCCTTCGAGGCATCCTCAGCCTCGAGTTTCAACCTCGGCCTCGGGCTTCAGCCTCCGAGGCACCCTCGGCCTCGAGCTTCAGCCTCGGCCTCCACCTTCAGCCTCCAAGGCACCCTCAGCCTCGAGCTTCAGCCTCAACCTCGGGCTTTAGCCTCCGAGGCACCCTCGGCCTTGAGCTTCAGCCTCAGCCTTGGGCTTTAGCCTCAGCCTCGGGCTTCAGCCTCCAAGGCACCCTCGGCTTCGAGCTTCCGCCTCGGCCTGGAGATTCAGCCTCGACCTCGGGCTTCAGCCTCCGAGGCACCCTCGGCCTCGAGTTTTAGCCTCGGCCTCGAGCTTCAGCCTCCGAGACACCCTCGGCCTCGAGCTTTAGCCTCAGCCTCGGGCTTCATCCTTCGAGGCACCCTCGACTTCGAGCTTCTGCCTCGGCCTCGAACTTCAGCCTCCGAGGCACCCTTGGCCTCGGGCTTCCGTCATGATCCGGCCCTGGGACCAGCAACCTATTGCCTCGATCCACCTGGCACGCCCACATGGTCCACCACTTGCCTGTAACAGCACGTGGCCGTACCCCATAACGGCGTATGGTCCACCACTCGCCCATAACAGCACATGGCTGTACGGCGCACCCCTGATGCAACCAGAACCGCCTGGCACCCATGGCGCTATGCTCAGCCGGTGGCAGGCGAGGAGGGACACCTCTGACAGACAGTTGCGACCCGTCACTGTCAGCCATGCCTCTCGTCCGTTATCAGACAATGGCACCTCGGAATCAGCAATCTTCTAGAAATGAAGAAGAGGGAAACCCTCAAACAGGTATAAAAGAACACACTCCCGCGATAAGGAAGAGGGCCAAAACTCTAGTTTTCTAGCTTCTTTCTGCTAGTTAACTCTTGTCTGTTCCCAAGTGACTGACTTGAGCGTCGGAGGGTCCCCACCGGAGCATCCTGTCTCCAAGGACTTTTCTTGCAAGAGCTCGCTGTGGAAGATCTCCATTTCTCCGGCGTTCAAGGAAGGTGACTTGGCATCAATAGGGATTAGCTTAATCTGGGAAGCATCTTTATGCAACGCCTTCGGTGCACGAAGGCTCGCTATCTCTCAGCTCAAGTCGCATGTTCGTTGGACCAACTAACGTGGTGAAAGTCCAAAACCCATAATTTTGTAATCTCCTTGAATCCATTGTAACTTCTTCTTCCTTAAAAATATAGCTTCGATTCTAATAAATGCCGTGGGAGAAGGATTCTTCTCCTCATAGGCTTAAAAGACCTGAGGATGTAATAGGTGAACATTATTACATCACCCTCCAATTGGAGGTCCTTGACTTCGAGTGGGAGCTAAATCAACAACTTGTCCATGAGGTAAAAGAGTGTCATTTGGCATGAATAGAAAAAGGAACAATAAAGAGTGATCATCTTTAGTTTTGTTCAGTGAGAATCATGTTGGATTATTTTAGTCGGATAAGTTTAATCAAACTACGTAAGCTTTATGGATCTTCTAAATGTTTCCACTAAAAGCATAATAAACTATCATCTATTAATCTGTTAGAATAAACCCAATTCAAGATATTAATCTATTAGAATAAACCCAATTATCAGACTAGTATGAGCTACACATTGATAGCCAAGCCCGATACTTGTTACCGCGGAAATCCGTTCTTTGATTCGGGTGCGCTCTGGCTCCAGATCTGGACACTGGTCTCTCATCCGGGATGGAACCTGCAAGACAGTCCTCATGCAAAGGGTATTTCGGGGGTGGCCCTCTGCGGAAGACCCTCCGATGCTTAAGTCAGTGGAAGTTTACAGCAAGCAGAAATGAGGAGAAAGCTCTCGCAGAAGAGTTCCTCTATATGGGTGTTCTCTTGAGAGCTCGGAGCTCTGCTCAAGCTTTAATGGAGTTTTCAGTATGAGAATTAGTGAATGCATACCTGAGAGACTTGGGGGCTATCGTATTTATAGGCGATCACCTAATTCCTTGGGTGCATCACAGGGGGTCTGAAAGCTGTTGAGATTCAAAACAGATTCGAATCAAGTTTGTTACGAAGCCAGTAGGATCCGTATCTTATCAGTTAGAGGATTGACGGCTAGGAGAGTTGGTTGATGCCTTGAGATTCAGCGATTATGTAGGCCCTAGGCCACTTCTATGGCCCTTAGGTCACTTCTGGCATGATTCTTTGTTTGGAATCTTATTCAATTATCATGAATTTGAACTCTCCTACGCTAGATCCCGCAGAGGTGTTCGAGTGCCTCGGTCAGGCCGAGGCGAGGGAAAGTTTGGTTTTCCAAGGTATAGGAGGGCTCGGTTTGCAGGGGTATGAGGATGGCTCGGTTTGCCAAGATAGAAGATGGCTCGGTTTGCCGAGGTAGAGGATGGCTCGGTTTACCGAGGCATGAGGATGGTTCAGTTCGTTGGGGCGACCCAACTTTGCTGAAGGCAATTCGGCTTTGCCGCCTTGCGGATGTTACATCTGGCCGATAGGATGTTGGGAATCGTCTCGACCAAATTATCGATGTGCACGAGCATTAATGCAATGATAATTTTACCCCTCATCACATGCCCCCCACTCCCTAGTCCAAAGTGTAAATTTGGATGTAGGGAGTAGAGTTTTGGAATAATCTCATTCAGAGGGATTCGAAGGGGTAGGCAATAATAGTCTCGTAAATGATAGGTCACTGTTTCATCATCATTTTTTGCCACAACACGAGGATGAAACGCTTCGTTTCCAGCAAGCTGCGATTGTGAAAGTCCCACGTGGCGAGGCTCCTATATTTATGGTGCTCATATCAGAAATTTTAGCATCTCGGGCTTTCTTTCTTGAGTGCTATTTAAAGAGGGAAAGGGGTCAAGGCGGTGTTCCTTCTGCAACACCTTCTCGTTTCTTTCTCAAAGATTTTTCCCTTCCTTCCCCAAAACTCTTGTGAACTTGTATGTGCTTCGTCCCTCAATTTGACAATATGAAGGGCCCGAGCGACGTAGCCTTGGAGATAACTCTCGAAGATTTGGACAGAATCTGCCGCGTTACAGAGTTCCTCGGGATGTTTCCCTATGGCTTCCGAGGGCTGAGCATAGGGTTTCGACGGAGCTGAGCCATGGGGTATTTTTCTACGAGGAAAGCCTGAGTGCAGGTCTCCGGTTCCCTCTTCACCCGCTAGTGCAGGAGGTAATGAGGTTTTACAACATATGCTCGACAATGGTGGCTCCGAACAGCTGGCGCAACCTCATCAGGTTCATCTCGATGTGCAGCCATGTTGGGGTGACTGCGACCCTCCCCATATTCTGAGTCTGCTACAACCTGGTTTCCGAAAGGAACTCCGAGTGGCCTTATATTGGTTCCCAAAAGTTATTTAAAATAATTTCAGATAATCCATCATCGATAAAGGAGTGGAAGTCCCGATTCTTTATTATTGAGGGGAACATTGGTTCGGATTTCCTTGGGACATGGGTGAGCTACGTGAAAGATCTGGAAGCGTGCCTGAAATTGTCCGAGCAGAAGAAGAGGGATTTGATAACCCTTTGTAGTGGTCGGGTGCTATCGGCTAGCGCTCTGTTATCATAGGACACCCTTTTTGCCGCCGGGTTGAGCTCCATTAATCCTCAGGGTGAGTTTCTTTCCCCTTTTTCTTGCAAGCGGCGTGCCTAGATAGTTTTATTGTGGTTTAATTGATTGTTTGCCATGTTTTTAGCCGAGAGGTCGGCATTTGTGGGTCAAATGAAGAAGGAGCTAGGCAAACGCCATATGGGCTCCAGCTCTGGTGACAAGTATAAGTCTAAAAAAAGGTCCCGCCTTTCTACCCCCCACTCAAAGGAGCTAGGAAGGATAGCGCCGATCACCATTCCTCTACTCCGAAGAAGGGAAAAGTGGGTGCACCGGCCGCGGTGGATGAGACCTCTCTGCCGGAGGGAGGTGTGGTAGCGGAGGAGGAAAGAGTCATCGGGGGAAGCTTGGAAGGAGCTATTGAAGCTTCCCCCCTCCAAATAGTAATTGTGTCAGACGACACTGAGGAGATGTCGCCAGCTCATCCAGCAATCCCCTTGCCCGAAGCTAATCAGCCTCATTTGTTAGAGGTTGGTAATCCTTTAGCGCTGTGTGGAAAGGGAAGGGGCCCCTGCTTTGGTTGAGGGGGCAAAAGAGGTAGTTGCTGCCGCCGAAGCTCAAGTGGAGCTGCCTGAGGGAGAACCGGTGGAGGTTGAAGGGCTTTCTGTCAGAGGGCTTTCTCTCGAGGTATTGGGGGGAGCCACGGAGGAAACCGAGGTTTTGGTGGAGTCTGCTGGGGACGAAGCAGTGCTTGAAGAGGAGGAGGAAGAAGAAGAAGAAGAACCACTGAGCGGAGGGGATGCTTGGATCGAAATTCCTTCAGCCGGAGCCAAGGCATCCGAAGCTCCGCAGGTTAGAATTCTAATGGAGGAGGCCAGACGGATGGTAGTTCCTCAGGCAGAAGCCTCTCAGGCTGACTCTTCGGCCGTGAGTTTCCTTATTCACAGTCCTGAGGTAGAAGATATGTTTGCCGCTTTGATGCGGTCTGTGCACAGCATGAGAGAAGGTTCCTCGACGGATGAGCCCACCGTAACGGTGGAGGACATCGTCGAGGCGGCTTTCGGGCAGCTCGGAGTGCCGAAGGATGTCTACCTTCTCTCTGAGATCAGCAGTCCCACTCTTATGAAGATTGCCACAAACTATGCCTATCGAGTAAGTCATTGTGTCAAGGTAACAATTTTTAGTCGGTTGGCTCGGCCGCACTTTCTTACTTATGCTTTTTCTACAGAATGCCTTAATTATGAGGGCGCTGAGTTGGCGCCTAAACCTAGCCATGGAGAACTGTGCTCAGCCCAGGAGGGAGGCCGCCGGTCTTCGAAAAAGAGTGGATTCCACTAGTAAACTCTCCAGGGCCTTGTCATCTGTTCAGGGGGATCTCGAGAAGATGAGCAAGTCCTACCTAGCTACCACTGAGAGAGCCTCTCGGCTCGAGATCCAAGTTAAAGAACTCCATGGCTTTCGCGAGCAATCGGACAAGGCCTGTTTGGAGTTATCACAGATCAAGTCTAAGCATGCCGATGAAGTAAAGGCTATGCGGCAGAGTTTTGACGAGAGATGGGGTGAACTGAAGGATAGCTTCGTCGAGGAGAAAAAGAATTGGAGCAAAAGGCTTGATAAAGAGGAGCGCAGGCATCGGCGGCAACAAGATCAGCTCGCTAGCCTGAATAGGAAGCTCGCTGATAGGGAAGATTGACTGAAATGGCAGCACGATCAAATCACCAAACTCACCGCTAACCTTGATCAGTCTCGGCGGAAGGTCGAAGAAAAACAGTCCAGGATTAATGACCTCAAGGAGGGTCTCTAGCAGAATAAAGTGGCTAAATTGAAGGCCCTTGAAAAGGTTTATGAATTGAACGAAAAAATGGCTCAGCTAGAAGAAGAGGTATTGTGTCTTCTTACTTATTTCTAGTGCCTTTTCTTTCAGCCATAGTCTCAAACGATCCGGTGTTTGCAGATAGGCAGAATCAAGCTCGAGGTTCAGGACCAGTTCAAAGCTTTGAGAGCGGAGTTGGCCTTGAGCCACCAAACAAATTCCGAACTAGGGGGTCAATTGGCTGAGGCTAACAGACGAGTCTCTTTGGCCGTGGATGAGTACAAGAGTTATGCTCAATTCTTCGAGGAGCACAAAGCGGCTTGCGCCGATGCATTTCGGTTTGGCGAAGAGGAGACACGAGCGAAGATCTCTCGGGTATACCCCGAGCTAAAAAAGCTGAGTATGAGGACATTTTGGACGTTGACCTCGAGACCATCCTGGGCACTGATGGAGTCGCGGCTCCAGAGGAATGTCCTCAGCCTAATGCCAAGGAACCTGAGGTCCCCCCTCCCATTATATTCGAAGTAGGTGAACCAAGTCAAATTCCTCCAGATGTTACCGAGGGGGCCTCTGGAACTGATTTGAATCCTGACCCTTGAGGGTTGCTTATGTATTTTTGCTTTTTTCACTTGTAATTCAATTGAATCTTAATGAATGAATCTTTTGTCTCCTTCTATGTGTCCTTTTGCTTTGGTCATCATTTTTCAAACGATCTTTTTATCAGAAGTTTTTTCCCACTCGTAGCTCATCATAAACGAATCGTACTTTAAGATCGGATTTGCTTTTAGCAGTTTCGAATCAAATGCTCTGCTTAACTGAAGCTAAGTTAGCTAGGTTTCTCGATGTAACTATTTGGTTTTTCCGAGAAATATTATACTGGCCTCGTTCAAAGTAAGACAAATAGTTCGAAATGTGTAAGACAACTCGGTTCGCTGAGGCTTAGGATAGCTTGGCTTGCCGAGAAAAAGAGCGGCTCGAAATGGCCGAAATAAGAGAAGTACTTTGGCTGGGGCCAAGGTAAGGCGGATAGTTTAGTTTATCCAAAGCAAGAAGTTGGTTCGCTTCCTACCGAGGTAGATGAATCGGCTCGCGATTTGTCGAGGGATACCTCATTTTTCCCTAGGGCATTTATTCCGTTGGCCTTTTCCAACGTAAGTCCCTTTAGCGTATGCGTTAAGTATTCGATCGTCATTGGACGGCGTCATTTTGAAGGGGGATCTCCCATGTATGCCCATATCTCAAGGACCCACATACGGTTTTCTGCATTTAAGTCTCTTGATTCAAGATCATAAGGAGATCTTCTGCCTTTCATTACAGCCTGGGAGGCATGCTCAGTGCGCCTTGGGATGCCCCCTTTTTTCTTAGTGCGCCACGTGGCAGTGTGACCACGGCGTTTCAAATTTCGGGGCCCTCTTCCTTAATGGTTGCTCCTGGTTTGTTTGCCTATAAAAAGGGGAGAGCAGACTCTGTTTGAGAATCTCCCGATATCTTCTCTTTCTGCGAGTTAGAGAGGTTTTCATGGCGCCTGTTTTACTGAGGTGGAGAATGGAGAGATCGAGCTTCCCTTTTGAAAGCTGGCTCGTCCTAGATAGATGGGGTGATGGAGGAGCTGCTGAAGAGCAAGTAGTCCTCAAGGAAGGAGTCCCAGGAGTCATACGGAGAGCGCATGGGGATGGTTACAGGGGTCATACTAGGAGCGCATGCTCCTTGTATGGCCTCTTTGATATGTCGTGGGGCCTTACAAACCATTGGAAATGCAAACATCTAGGGCCCTATGGCTTATGTGGATTTCCCTCCCCCCTCAGTTTGGATTTCTTAATTCATCCGCCTAAGGGGTCCTTCCCAACGAGGAAGGAGATAGGTGTGCTGGTCTCCTGTCTATGTTGTTGGGTAGTGGCTAGTAGCCCAGCATCCCACTCAGGGACAGGAATCCTCAGCATCGGCATCCATGGGCCTTTACCCAACTTGGATCCCTTAGTTTATCCATCCTAGGGATCCGTGGATGGCCTACTTTATTCTTTGGCATTAACCAGCGACTCAACGAAGCTGTCTGATTTCTCTGATTTCTTGGGTCGGATGAAGAAACAGTGTCATCGACCGAAGCTGCTTGCTCGAGCTTTTATTTTATTTATCTTTATTTCCTATGCTATGATGCACTTGTAATGCCTCTTAGGAGGTTATAGTTTTTTATCAATAAAGAAAGCTCCTACTCTTTCTTTTTCAATGTGATTGTATTGTTCGGTCGTGAGGGTCATTCTGTTTGTATCGCGCTTTCCAAATCGTAGCATAATTTACAATCACCGGCAGCGCTTTAGTTTCTTTACTTTCATTAGGCATTTCAGTAATGCTTAGTCCTCTGCAGAGGAAGCATTCATCTCTATTTAGGTCAGAGGAAGGCCTAGGCGGCCTTACTAGTTTGCAATGTAAACATGGCCCTACTCAAGGGATGGAGTAGGTCTTTCCTTAAAGAGAAATGACTCGCATAATTTTGCTGGTGTGCAGAGAAAGAGGTTACTTACCTCCACCGAAGCATGATAGGACGTTTCAGTCATGCTAGAGTGATAAGTCTATTTATTATCTTAATTTAACTATTAAAATAAATATTAATTACTTTAAATTTATTAAGAATTGATACTTTTTATAGATGTTTGCAGGAAAGGAGCCTATAGATGGAAATAGCTTGATTTTTGGAGTCCAATGATGCAGACGACACTCAAATCAGGATTTGGTTTGCCCAAAAAGGAAGAAAGAGATGATTTCGCATGATTTTTGGTGCAAACTAAGGCAGGAGGAAACCCTAGACGAGTTCTATAAAAGAAGGACCTCAGGCAGTAGTTGGGAGAAGGAGTTTCTACAAAGCTCTTTTTATTCTTCTTTTATTTAGATTATTGTATTTAGGCCTCAGAGAGAAAAATTATGGAGGGGATGCTGGTAGCAGCAATGCGTAGCTAGATTCCTTCAACTTGGGATGATGATGAAGCCTGTAATCATGTTTTATCTTTCTTTTTGTTCTTAAATTCTATGCAATAAAAATTATGCTCTTCTTTATGATATCTTTGAGTTATTTTTCTGATTGAGGTTTTGATCTAGCATACACGGCCTGCACCCTCTATCGACGTATCATGATCTCAGGATAGGGGACGTGCCTAAGAGAGACAGATCGTAGTATGATAGATTAGACCCTTAACCTTGCAATTATTAGATAGTTTATACTCTAAGCGGATGTGCCGTGATCTCCTGATACGGTCTGTGCCTGATAAGAGATAAATTATTCTAATTTTAAATTTATAAAAATTATTACTATTGTAACATTAAAAAAAGAAGATAAAACATATTTGCATGGTGGATTCGGATTCCTAGGTTGCTTCTCCTACTATTTGAATTTTGTTAATTAATTAGTTTCTTTTAATATCCGTCATTCTTAATATAATCCTCTATAGATAAATTTTCTTTTTCTCTTTCGTGAAATAATTGCCCTTGATCCCTGAGGATACGATCCCGATTCACCACTAGCTATAGTAGTGAGTAGGTTTTATTTTTGACCGCCAACGATAGCGATCATAGAGTATCTGAGATATCAACCGGCTTTACTTCCATTCTGAATGAGTCATCCATTCTCATCATAACTTGAGATATTGCTTGAAGACATCACTCGGCCTTGTCAAGGCTTGAAATATTATTCAGAGATATCACTCGATTTGGCTGAGACTTCAGATATTATTCAGAGGTATCACTCGGCTTGGCTGAGGCTTCAAAAGATTATATTTAGAGATAACACTCGGTTTGGCCGAGGCTTCAAATATTATTCAGAGATATCACTCAGCTTGACCGAGGCTTCAAAAGATTATATTTTACTTGACGCGGCCAAGGTACGAAGATATCACTCGGCTCGGTCGAGACTTCAAAATATTATATTTACTTGGCATGGCTAAGGTACAGAGATCACTCGGCCCTGCCGAGGTTTGCAAAGTATATTTTACTTGGCACGGCCAAGGTACAGAGATCACTCGACCCTGCCGAGGATTCAAAAAGATTATATTTTACTTGGCATGGCCAAGGTACGAAGACATCACTCGGCTTGGCCGAGGCTTCAAAGATTATATTTTACTTGGCACGGCCAAGGTACGAAGATCACTCGGCCCGGCCAAGGATTGAAAAAGATTATATTTTACTTGGCACGGTCAAGGTACGGAGATATCACTCGGCTCGGCCGAGCCTTCAAAAGATTATATAGCAAGACTTGCTTCTCATTGCAGTTTTCAGGGCAAAGTAATCGAAACAAAACTTTGCAAACTTTTGAAAGTTAAATTCAATGCAATGAATAAGGTAAGTTTAGTGAGGGCGTACCCTTACTGATGATAGATGTGGAGGTTATCCGAGTTCCACGTCCGGAGGATAGATTTTTCATTCAAATCTTGGAGTTTGTAGGTGCCGGGCCTGATTACTTCCGCAACTTGATAGGGACCCTCCCAATTTGGGGACAGTTTTCCTTGCTATAGTGGCTTTGACACGGATGCCTTCCGAAGTACCAGATCATCCAGGAGGAAAGACTTCCCTTTGACTCTAGCGGAGTGATAGCGGGCTATCCTTTGTTGATAAGCGATCATTCGGATTCGGGCCTTCTCTCTAACTTCTTCTATTAGATCAAGATAGTTCAGAGTTGCTCATCATTGGATTCCTCCGAATAGCTTTCCACATGAGGGGAGGAGAGTCCAACCTCCACAGGGATGACAACTTTCGTACCAAAAGCCATCTTAAATGGAGTTTGGCCTGTGGGTATCCTTTCAGTAGTTCGGTAGGCCCACAACACGTGGTGAAGCTCTTCTGCCCATCTGCCTCGTGCCCGGTTGAGCCGAGCTTTAATTCCTTGTAGAAGAGTTTGGTTGGTTACCTCGGCCTTCCCATTGGATTGAGGATGCCCGACTGATGTCAGGTGATGAAGAATGTTGTGATCTTCGCAGAATTCCTGGAACTTAGGATTATCGAATTGCTTTCCATTGTCGGTGATGATGGTGTGGGGAAGGCCAAAATGGCAGTTGATAGACCTCCATACGAAGTCCTTAGCCCAAGCTTCGGTTATCTGGGTGACTGCTTCGGCTTCGATCCACTTGGTGAAATAGTCAATTGCGACAAACAAGAACTTCCTTTGCCCTATTGCGAGGGGGAATGGACCGAGGATATCCATTCCCCATTTGGCAAAAGGCCAGGGGGATGATATAGAAGTCAGGTGAGCAGAGGAGAGCCTTTGGACATTTGAGTATCGCTGGTACGAATCATAGGCTCGGATAAGGTCATCAGCATCTCTCTGCATCATTGGCCAATAATACCCTTGGCGCAACACTTCGTGGCACAGAGCCCGACCGCCAAGATGATTACCGCAGATGCCTTCATGAACCTTCCAAAGAGCATAATCAGTCTCCAACGATCGAAGGCATTTGAGTAACGACATAGAGAAGGATTTCTTATACAGCCGATCACCAATCAAAACATAATGAGATGATTGCATTTTTAGTTTTCTTGCTTCTTTTATGTCAGTGGGTAGCAACCCTTCTTTGAGATATTTGTGCAGGAGATCTATCCAAGATGGTTTGATATCAACCTACATCATCTGATCAGCATCGGCAATGCTGAATTTCTCCAGGACTTCCAAGTGGAACCTCTGCTCAAGGTCCATCGAGTCCGTAGTCGCAAGGTGGGACAAAAGGTCGGTGCACACATTTTTAGCCCTTGGGACCTGAATAATCTTAAATTCAGTAAAGTAGGAAGATAGATCGCGCACCTTTTGAAGATATTGAATAATGTTCGGCTCTCGAGCCTTGAATTCTTCTTGCACCTGGCCTGCCACTAACTGAGAGTCAGTGTAGGCATTTAGCTTTTCGACTTTGAGCTCGCGGGCGATGCAGAGTCCGGCGAGCAAGGCTTCACACTCTCTTCATTGTTTGAGGCCAGAAAGGAGAAGCGGATGCCATATTTGAAAGTTGCCCCTCCAAACTAGTGAGGACTAGACTGATACCAGAACCGCTCGCGCTGGAGAATCCATCGGCATGAAGCAACCACGGGCGCTAGGCTTTGGTTGTCCAGGGGTGTCCGAAGCAGAACCATCCTTAGGTATGGTGCATTCAAGGAGGAAATCCGCTAGGACCTGGGCTTTAATGGCTGGACGAGGCTGATACTGAATGTCATGTTCACTTAGCTCGATAGCTCATTTGGTCATTCTTCTCGATGCTTTCGGATGATGAATAATTGAATTGATGGGTTGGTCGGTCAAGACTGTGACAGTGTGCGCTTGGAAATACGGTCACAGCTTTCGGACGGATGTTACTAGGGCCAAAACCAACTTCTCGACTCAAGTATACCTCATTTCGGCGTCTTGGAGCAATTTGCTGACATAATAAACTGGCTTTTGGACCTTGTTCTCCTCCCTGATCAGCACAGAGCCAACAACGCTCTCAGAGACCGCTAAGTATAGATTCAGCGTTTCCCTTGGGTTCATACTACTGAGGAGAGGTGGTGAGCCGAGGTATTTCTTGAGATCTTCAAAGGACTTTTGACAGTATGGGGTCCAATGGAAATTTTTGGCTGACCGAAGTGCTTTGAAGAAGGGAAGGCACTTTTCGGTTGACCAAGCAATGAAGCGGTTGAGGGCCGCTATCCTCCCTGTAAGACGTTGCACGTCTTTGATTGACTCCGGGGGGCCATCTGCTGCAAGGCTTGGATCTTCTGTGGGTTTGCTTCGATGCCTCGCTGAGAGACCATGTAGCCCAAAAACTTTTGAAATTGACCCCGAAAGCACATTTGGTTGGTTTGAGCTTCATTTGATACTTTCGAAGTGTTGCGAAGCTTTCCGCAAGGTACTTAACATGTTGGGATGCCTCCTTGCTCTTCACCAGCATATCATCAACATACACCTCCATATTCCGGCCGATTTGCTCCTTGAAGACTTTATTAACCATCCTTTGGTAGGTGGCACCTGCATTTTTTAAACCAAAGGGCATAACTTGGTAATAATAAATACCTTGATCGGTGATGAAGATAGTTCTTTTCTCATCCTTTGGCACCATCCGAATCTGGTTGTAACCTGAATAGGCATCCATGAAAGTCAACATTTGGTGGCCCGAAGTTGAATCCACAAGCTGATCGATCCGAGAAAGAGGGAAGCTGTCTTTTGGGCAAGCCTTGTTGAGGTCGGTGAAGTCGATGCAGATTCTCCATTTGCCATTTTATTTTTTCACCATGATCACATTTGCTAGCCAGTCGAGGTAATTGACTTCCCGGATGAAGTTGTCTTTGATGAGTTTGTCCACCTCCTCTTCGATAGCTTTTTGGCGCTCGGGGATGAAGCTTCTTTTCTTCTGTTTAACCGACCGAAATGCCTCATCCATGCTAAGGCGGTGGACCAAGACATCCGGGTCAATCTCGGGCATGTCCGATGCGGACCAAGCGAAAACATCAGCATTCTTCTGAAGGAATTTGATTAAATCTTGCCGAAGCTTTCCCTCCAGTTGTGACCCGACTTTTATGGTTCAGTCAGGCCAAGCTTCGTCAAGTGGCACTTCCTCCAATTCTTCGGTTGGCTCTCCTCGTTGCTTGGCAAAATATTCCCGAGCATCCAGCCCATCCACCTCAGGCTTCTTGGATTGAAGTTCAATGACAAAGCAATGCCGAGCTATAATTTGACTCCCCCAAATGACTCCCACTCCCCATTCGGTGGGGAACTTCATGGGGAGATGGGGGATGAAAACGATGGCTTTGAGAGATATCTGTCCTGGCTTGCCGAGGATGGCATTATAAGGAGACCGAAGCTTGGTTACAAGAAAATCCATGAGCACAGTAGCTACACGGGGCCAAGTGCTGGCTCGGATTGTTAGAGTAATAACTCCCTCAGAGATTACGGAGTCGCCCATAAACCCACCAGGGTGGATTCTACGGCCCGGAGGTTCTTCGTCCAAAGCTTCAATCTCACAAAGGCATCAAAATACAAAACATTAACGAAGCTTCCACTATCAATTAAAATGCGGTGTACATCATGTTCAGGGATACAACCAGGGCATCATCATGGGGGTACTGTACCTCCCGAAGATCTTCATCAGAAAAAGAAAGTTCATCAACCCGAGCCTTCTTTGGCGGATTTTCTTCCTCGCCTGGCTAAGATGATGGGGAACCAGCCGCCACTATCATGTTAACATTACCCATGACTAGGGGATTCGGTGGAGGGAGCTGGCGAGGTTTGGGCTGGCGATCCCCTTCATTATTCGGCTCAGGGGTTCCTCTAAATCGGTCCAGTCTGCACCATCGGATAAACCGCTTAATCTCATTCTAAAGCTGCCAGCAATCCTTGGTGTCATGCCCGTGATCCCGATAGAAGCAACAGTACTTGGTTATGTCCCTCCGAGTTGCATTGCCTCGGAGAGGAGGAGGCCGAGGAATCTAGCGCTCAATCTTTATCAGGATTTGCGCTCTTGGCATGGTGAGAGGAGTGTAGTGGTCAAACCTTCGGGCCGAACTCTGGGTTCGGTCTCGAGGCAGCGGTGGAGGAGCTCTTTGGCGGCGAGGCGAGCTCGCATGGCGGTGGGCTTGATGCTTGTTTGAGCCCTTTGCCTCCTTCTTCTTTAGTTGCTCGGCTCGAGCTGACCTTCTCGATTCTTCAACCCTAGCATACTTATCCGCCAGGGACATCATGTCTGAAAGGCTCTTCAGATAGTTAACCTCCAAAGACAAGTAGAAATTCCCTTCCTTCGACACTCCCCCAGCCAAGGCAGACATGGCTACCTCGTGGTTGAGGTGGTCGACCTCTAGGAGGGTCGTTTTGAAATGGCCAAGGTAATTCTTCAAAGATTCCTCCTCTCTCTGCTTGACTTCAGAGAAGAAATCAGATCTCCATTGCTGGCGACAGTTGCTAATGAACTGACTGATGAGTAAACAACTCAGCTCGTCGAAAGAATCAATGGAACCTGGCTTCAAACTATTAAACCAAGTTTGGGCAGATCCCCTAAGAGTGAAGGGGAAGGCTTGGCACAGGATCGCACCCGATGCTCCATGGAATATCATGATGAATCTAAAGCTACTCAAGTAGTCATCGGGATTAGTGGATCCGTGGTATGGCTCGATGGTGGGAAGCTTAACATGAGGGAGAATCACTTCCCTCATGATCCTTTCAGAGAAGAGAATGCTATGCTCTGCCTTTGGCTGGGACGGAGGGGCTTGTCTGACGATGTCCAACTCCTAATGCCATTCTCGATGCATCTCCTGCATCTGTTGCTAATCCCTTCATCCAAAGTGTTAGGAGGGATTTGGCGATGGGAAGATGGCAGCGGTGTCGAGTCCTAAGAAGACACCGGGGAAAGAGAATGAACCCATCGAGATCTGAGCAGGCTCTTCCCTCCAGCCCACTGCAGCACTGGCTTTGCCTTCGCGGGCCGGTGATGATAATCCACTGCTTTAGGCAGATTGAAAGAAGAGATCGCTGGTGGAACATGGGTAGCAGCCTCTTCATGAAGCTGTGGAGCAGGAACGGCTGGGCAAGGAACCCCTTGGAGTCCCTGGACCAGCTAGGTCAATGTCTGGACCTGCTGGATCAGAGTAGCGAACTGGTCCAGCGTTACCACTGTTACCGAAGACGAAGGAGTCTCAGCTGGCAGTGGTGGCAGAGGCGCTACACCGCTAATTGGATCAAGCCTTTGAGAGGCAGCCTGATCTTGAGCCTCAGATGTGACTCTCTTCCGATTGGCCATTAGAGGATGCTTCTTCTGGTTTCGAGTCTTGTCTCCTGGGTTACAGGTTTACGAGACTTGAGGCCCTTCCTTTAGCGCCAATCTGTTGCCGCAGAAATCCGTTCTTCGACTCGGGTGCGCTCTGGCTCTGGATCCGGATGCTGGTCTCTCGCTTGGGGTGGAACCTGTAAGATAGTCCTCACGCAGAGGGTGTTTCGGGGGTGGCCCTCTGCGGAAGACCCTCCGACGCCCAAGTCAATGGAAGTTCACAGCAAGCAGAAATGAGGAGAAAGCTCTCGCAGAATAGTTCCTCTATATGGGTGTTCTCTTGAGAGCTCGGAGCTGTGCTCGAGCTTTAATGGAGTTTTCAGTGTGAGAATTAGTGAATGCATACCTGAGAGACTTGGGGGCTGTGGTATTTATAGGCGATCGCCTGATTCCTTGGGTGCATCACAGGGGTCTAAAAGCTGTTGAGATTTGAAATGAATTCGAATCAAGTTTGTTATGAGGCCAGTAGGATCTGTATCTTGTCAGTTAGAGGATCGACGGCTAGGAGAGTTGGTTGATGCCTTGAGATTCAGCGATTATGTAAGCCCTAGGCCACTTCTATGGCCCTTAGTCCACTTCTAGCATAATTCTCCGTTTGGAATCTTATTCAGTTATCGTGAATTTGAACTCTCCTGCGCTGGATCCCGTAGAGGTGTTCGAGTGCCTCGATCCGGCCGAGGCGAGGGATAGTTTGATTTTTTGAGGTATAGGAGGGCTCGGTTTGTTGGGGCATGAGGATGGCTCGGTTTGCCGAGGTAGAGGATGGCTCGGTTTGCCAAGGTATAGGATGGTTCGGTCTGCCGAGGCATGAGGATGGTTCGGTTCATCAAGGTGACCCGACTCTGCTGAAGGCGATTCGGCTTCGCCGCCTTATGGATATAACAGCTGGTCGATAGGATGTTGGGATTGGTCTCGACCCAATTGCCGATGTGCACGGGCATTAATGTGATGATAATTTTACCCCTCATCAATACTCATACCCAGGGTTACCTCACTCTTAAAAAACCAATCTCAATGTCAAGTTTACTTTTTGGGTTAATTTTTTCTCATTTATATTGTTTTAATATATACATCTACAAAATTTCTCAAGCTAAATTGGGTTAAACTAGGCTGTTTTTTAATTTCTCTGGCCTGATTCTTAAATCAGACCTTTTAAATGTTTAAAATCATTTCATGGGTCTAATATTCGTATCTGTAAAATTTTGGTCTAATATGTTATTTGGCCCATGATTAGATGATGAAGGGTACTAAGATCAAGTGCCCCTATATATATATTGGGGGGTAAAATCATCGTTGCATCAATATTCGTGCGAGGAGGCTAAGACCGACCCCATCCCTTTGCCCGCCATGATGTCCCCGAGCTTCCCGTAGCTCGGCTCCCCCGAGTTTGCATAGCTCGGCTTTCTCTGAGCTCCCATAGCTCGTCTCCCCCGAGCTTCCCGTAGCTCGTCTCCCCGAGCTTCCATAGCTCGGCTTCCCCGAGCTTCCTGTAGCTCGGCGTCCCCGGGCTTCCATAGCTCGGCCTCCCCGGGCTTCCATAGCTCGGCTTTCTCCAGGCTTCCATAGCTCGGCTCCTCCGAGTTTCCATAGCTCGGCTTTCTCTGAGCTCCCATAGCTCGTCTCTCCCGAGTTTCCATAGCTCGGCTTTCTCTGAGCTCCCATAGCTCGTCTCCCCTGAGCTTCCCGTAGCTCATCTCCCCGAGCTTCCATAGCTCGCCTCTCTCGAGCTTCCTATAGCTCAGTCCTCCCGAGCTTCCTATAGCTCGTCTCCCCGAGCTTCCATAGCTCGGCTTCACTGAGCGATCCACGATCCAATACTTACCTCCACGGAACCTGACGCGGGAGAGCCTAGGCCTATCATAACAGCATCCAGGCAAGGAATCATGTTGAGGAGTGGTCTAGAACCTAACACGGCTACCTGGGACCTACGCACCTACCAGATCTCAGGCCATCAAGGAGCTCTCCTAGCCGTCGATCCCCTAACAAACAAGATATGGATCCCAACGGCCCCACAACGGCCTGATTCGATCCATCTCCGTATCCTAACAACCTTCGAACCTTCCAGAAGGCGCTCAAGATCCAGGTGACAACCTATAAATATGACACTCCCAGATTTCCTCAGGTATGCGCTCACTCTCACTCTCTCCCACTCTCGCCAGCTGCTCGTCGGTGCTCTCCCCTCTAGAGCTCCCGATCGGCCACCCTGGAGAGACTCCCCGGAGAGATCCACCTCCCCGTTTTCTGATTGATCGCCGATTTCCTCCCACTGACTTGAGCGTCGGAGGGTCTTCCGCGGAGGGCCACCCCCAACGCCTCTCGCGTGAGGACTTGTGTGCAGGTCCGCCCCAGGAGATCGACTGCGCCCGAGTCGGAGGACGGATCCCGGCGGCAACAGATTGGCGCTAGAGGAAGGGCCTCAAGTCCCGTTAAAACTTGAAGAAAGGAGATAAGGATCTCGATCTGGAGTAGAACCTCTCTAATGGCCAATCGGAGAAGAGCAACCTCTGAAGCCCAAGACAGGTCGCTTCCCAGAGGCCTGATCCGGTGAGCAGTGTAGCGCCGCAACCTCCACCAATTGAAACCCCATCACCGCCAGCCATCCCGGTGACCCAGGACCAGTTCGCCTCGCTGGTCCAGCAAGTCCAGGCCCTGACCCACCTGGTCAGGAGCGCTTCACGGCTCCTCCCGCTCCGCACCTTCATAAGGAGGCCGCGATTCCTTCTTCGCCGGCGACTTCCTCCTCCAGTCCGCATGAAGCCGCGGACCCCCCACATCGACCCAGAGGGGACAAACCAGTCCCGCGAGGCGGCTACGACAGGGATCCTCCCAGATCTCGGCGAGCCCGGTCCTCTCCCCAGTGTCCTCCCACCATGATTCGATGCCGTCCTGCGATCCTCTCGCCCTCCTCCTCTACCGCTGAAGAGGAGATCCGTCGGCAGATCCAGGAGATGCGTCAGGAGCTGGACGCCGCCAAGCAGGCCCATCCGCCTCAGCCCAAAGCGGAGCAGGGCATCCCTTTCTCCAAAGGGATTATGGAGGAAGTGATTCCCTCCCATGTCAAGCTACCAGCCGTCGAACCCTACCACGGCTCTTCTGACCCGGACGACCATCTCAGCAGCTTCCGGTCAATAATGATGTTCCACGGAGCATCCGACGCGATCCTCTGCCGCGCTTTCCCCTCCACCCTCAGAGGATCTGCCCGAACCTGGTTCAATGCCTTGAAGCCAGGTTCCATTGATTCATTTGACGAGCTGAGCCATCTTTTTATTGGCCAGTTCGTCAGCAGCCGCCGCCACCGACGAAGATCTGACTCCCTCTCCGAAGTCAAGCAGAGAGAGGGGGAGTCCTTGAGAAATTATCTTGGCCATTTTAATAAGGCCATGTTGGAGGTGGACCACCTTAATCATGAGGTGGCTATGTCCCCTTGGCGGGGGGAGTCTCAAAGGAAAGCGACTTCTACCTGGCTATGGAAGTCAGCTACCCCCCTAACCTCTCTGATATGATGGCCCTGGCGGACAAATACGCTAGGGTCGAAGAATCGCGGAGAGTTGCCCGCGCCGAGCTGGCAAAGAAGAAGGAGCCCAAAGGTCCCGACAGGCACCGTCCCGCCCATCGGCCAAGTCCACCTCGCCGCCAAAGAGCTCCCCCACTGCCGCCAAGGAATCGCTCCCGGAGCCCTCCCAGGCGATTCGATCGCTACACTCCGCTAACCGTGCCCCGGGCGCAGATCCTCATGGAAATAGAGCGCCAGCTCCCCCGGCCAGCTCCTCTCCGAGGGAACCCGACCCGAAGAGACCCCACCAAGTACTGCCGCTACCACCGGGAGCACGGCCACGACACTGAAGAATGCTGGCAGCTGAAAAATGAAATCGAGAGGCTGATCCAGTGGGGACGACTGAATCAGTTCAGGAGGGCGCCCGAGCCAGGACAAGGAGGTGACCGCCAGCCCGAACTTCAACAACCTCCTCCTCCACCAAATCCGCCCGTGATCGGCCGCATCAACATGATCGAAGAGGCCGGCGGATCGAGCCCCAGGGACGATGGTGAAGGATCGGCGCCAAAGAAGGCAGACGGGCGAGCTCTCCTTCTCCGACGATGATCTCCAAGGGATACAGTTCCCCATGATGATGCATTAGTTGTATCCCTCAATTTGAATAACTATGATGTAAGCCGGATCCTTGTTGATAGTGGAAGTTCGGTGAATGTTTTGTACCTCGATGTGTTTGCCAGGATGAAACTACTCATGGAAAACCTTCGAGCCGTGGATTCCACCCTAATGGGATTCACAGGCGACGTCATCATCCCGGAAGGGGTCGTCACCCTGACGGTCCGCGCGGGAACCTGGCCCCTTGTGGCCACTATCACACGGACTTCCTAGTGACCAAACTCAGGTCCCCATACAACGCAATATTCGGCAGGCCCGGCCTAATGTCCCTCAAGGCAGTTGTCTCCATCCCACACTATCCATGAAATTCCCACCGAGCAGGGAGTTGGAGTTGTTCGAGGAAGTCAAGCCATGGCTCGGCAGTGCTTTGTTACAGCCTTCAGTCTAGAATGCCGAAGGTTGATGGGCTAGACGCTCGGGAGGACTTCGCCGAACAGCGAGGAGAACCAGCAGAGGAAGCTGGAGGAGGTGCCGTTGGATGAGGCTCGTCCCGACCGAACCATAAAAATTGGGTCGCTGCTCAAGGAGAACCTCGGCACAGATTGATCAGGTTTCTCCGAAGCAACGCTGACATCTTCGCCTGGTCCGCCTCTGACATGCCAGGGATCAGCCCCGAGGTTCTCGTCCATCGTCTCAACGTGGACGAGATGCACAGGCCCGTCAAGCAGAAGAAGAGGAGCTTCGCCCCAGAACGACAAAAGGCCATTGAAGAAGAAGTAGACAAACTCATCAAGGCAAATTTCGTCCGGGAGGTAAATTATCCAAGCTGGCTATCAAATGTCGTCATGGTGAAGAAGTCGAACGGCAAGTGGAGGATTTGCATCGACTTCACCGACCTCAACAAAGCCTGCCCGAAGGACAGCTTCCCTCTTCCCGGATCGACCAGCTGTGGACGCCACCTCAGGTCACCAAATGCTGTCATTCATGGACGCTATTCAGGCTACAATCAGATCCGGATGGCCCCCAAGGATGAAGAAAAGACCGCCTTCATAACCGACCGAGGTACTTACTGTTACCGTTCATGCCCTTTGGTCTTAAAAATGCAGGTGCCACCTACCAAAGGCTGGTTAACAAAGTATTCAAGGAGCAAATCGGCCGGAATATGGAGGTGTACGTGGACGACATGCTGGTCAAAGCAAAGAAGCATCACGGCATGTCGAGGACCTCTCAGAGAGCTTTGCAACGCTGCGCAAATATGGGATGAGGCTCAATCCGACCAAATGTGCCTTCGGCGTTAACTCCGGGAAGTTTCTCGGCTTCATGGTCTCCCAGCGAGGTATCGAAGCTAACCCCCAGAAGATTCAAGCTCTCCAACAAATGGCGCCCCCGGCATCTATTAAAGAGGTCCAGCGCCTAACCGGAGGATAGCGGCTCTTAACCGCTTTGTGGCGCGGTTGGCCGAGAGATGCCTCCCCTTCTTCAAAACCCTTCGGTCGGCTAAGAACTTCCATGGACCCCTGAATGCCAAAAATCATTTCAAGATCTCAAGAAATACCTCGGCTCGCCCCCACTCCTCAGCAGTCCGCCCCGGGCGAGACCCTGTTCTTGTACCTGGCTGTTTTGGAAGGTGCCATCTGTTCGGTGCTGGTCAGAGAGAAAGCAAGGTCCAAAAGCCGATTTACTATGTCAGCAGGCTACTCCGCGATGCGGAGACAAGATATAGCAGAATTGAAAAGATGGTGTTGGCCTTAATCACCTCAGTTCGGAAGCTGCGACCGTACTTCCAAGCACATTCTGTGACGGTCCTGACCGACCAACCCATCAAGGCGGTAGTCCACCGCCCCGAGACATCAGGAAGAATGACCAAGTGGGCCGTCGAGCTGAGCGAGCATGACATCCACTTTCAGCCTCGCCCAGCCATCAAAGCTCAGGTGCTAGCCGATTTCCTCCTCGAGTGTACCATCCCGGAGGATGGTTCCACCCCAGACTCCCCCGAAGAACCAAAATCTGGAGCCCGGTGGCTCCTCCATGTCGACGGGTCATCTAATGCCCATCGCTCCGGTGCGGGCCTGGTTCTCACCAGTCCGGAGGGGGTAACCTTTGAATATGGCGTCCGGTTCTCTTCCGGCCTCCAACAATGAAGCCGAGTATGAAGCCCTGCTAGCCGGTCTCCGAATCGCCCGCAACCTGAAGGTGGAGAAGCTTAATGCCTTCACCGACTCTCAGCTAGTGGCCGGCCATGTACGAGGAGAGTTTGAAGCTCGGAAGCCAAACATGGTTCGATATCTTCAAGAGGTGCGGAGCCTGCTTCCCCATTTTTCCGAATTTGAGATCATTCAGATTCCCAGATCCGAGAATGCCCGCGCCGACCTACTGTCCCGATTGGCGACCGCGGAGTCAATGGACGCCGAACAAAAGTTCCACCTGGAGACCCTGGAGAAGCCCAGCATCGCGGAAGCCGACCGAATAATGCAAGTTGAGGCGAACCATCATGGTTCGATCCCATTCTGAATATCTCAAAGAAGGGTCGCTTCCACCCGACCGGAGAGAGGCTAGAAAGCTGAAGCTGCAGGCCACCCACTACGTGCTGATCGACGACCAACTTTACAAACGGTCCTTCTCCATGCCACTGCTCAGATGCCTTCGCCCGTCCGAAGCAGATTATGCTCTCCGCGAAGTGCATGAAGGGATTTGCGGCAACCATCTGGGAAGCCGGTCCCTATGCCACAAGGTGCTGCGACAAGGCTACTACTGGCCGACCATGCAGAAGGATGCAGACGATCTTGTCCGAGCTTGCGACCCATGCCAGAGGCACTCAAGCATTCAAAGACTCCCCTCCGCCGACCTGGTTCCTATATCCTCCGCTTGGCCCTTCGCCAAATGGGGGATGGACATCCTCGGCCCATTCCCGCTTGCCACGGGGCAGCGGAAATTTCTATTTGTCGCCATCGACTACTTCACTAAATGGGTCGAGCGGAGGCGGTTGCACAAATAACCGAGGCACGGGCCAGAGATTTTGTATGGAGGTCCATCATCTGCCGATTCGGCCTCCCGCATACTATAATCACCGATAACGGCAAGCAATTCGACAACCCTAAGTTCCGCCAGTTCTGCGAAGAGCACGGAATCCGTCACCACCTCACCTCGGTCGGGCATCCGCAAGCCAACGGAGCGGCCGAAGTGACCAACAGGACCCTGCTTCAAGGGATCAAAGCTCATCTTTCCAGAGCCCAAGGCAGGTGGGCGGACGAGTTGCACCATGTCCTATGGGCCTACCGCACCACCCCGAGATCCCCACAGGTGAAACCCCATTCCGGATGGCCTTCGGCATGGAGGCCGTTATCCCTGTGGAGATAGGCCTCCCTTCACTGCGGGTGGAAAGCTACTCAGAGGAAGCTAGCGACGAACAGCTCCGCACCAACCTCGACCTGATAGAGGAGATTAGAGAGAAGGCCCGGATCAGAGTGGCTGCTTATCAACAAAGGGTGGCCCGCTACCACGCCTCCAGAGTCAAAGGGAAAGCCTTCCTGCCTGGCGACCTTGTTCTCCGGAAAGCCTCTGTTTCCAAACCGCTGGAACAAGGAAAGCTGGCACCAAACTGGGAAGGCCCATACCAAGTAGCGGAGATCATTGGACCAGGAACCTACAAGCTGCAAGATTAAACGGAAAGTCCATCCCCCGGACGTGGAACTCGGACAATCTCCGTAAGTATTATCAATAGGGTATGTCCTCTATAAGTCCATTTTCATATACCTTATTATACCTTCCTGTCGGCACGTGTTTTCGTAATTTGCAACGTGAATCATCATGCATTACATTGCCAAAGATTGTGAAAAGAAACAGGTGCTGCTACCAATCCTCGGCACGACGAGTTACCTATCTGAACAGGAATTCTTCGAACCTTGGCAGGGCCAAGTAAAAAAATTCTCCGAACCTTGGCAGGGCCAAGTAAAAAATCTCCGAACCTCGGCTGGGCCGAGCAATAAAATCTCTGAACCTCGGCTGGGCCGAGCAATAAATTCTCCGAACCTTGGCAGGGCCAAGTAAAAAAATTCTCCGAACCTTGGCAGGGCTAAGTAAAAAATCTCCGAACCTCGGCTAGGCCGAGCAACAAATTCTCGAACCTTGGCAGGGCCAAGTAAAAAATCTCGAACCTCGGCTGGGCCGAGCAACAAAATCTCCGAACCTCGGCTGGGCCGAGCAACAAATTCTCCGAACCTTGGCAGGCCAAGCGAACCTTGGCAGGGCCAAGTAAAAAATCTCCGAACCTCGGCTGGGCCGAGCAACAAATTCTCCGAACCTTGGCAGGGCCAAGTAAAAAATCTCCGAACCTCGGCTGGGCCGAGCAACAAATTCTCCGAACCTTGGCAGGGCCAAGTAAAAAATCTCGAACCTCGGCCGGGCCGAGCAACAAATCTCCGAACCTCGGCTGGGTCGAGCAACAAATTCTCCGAACCTTGGCAGGGCCAAGTAAAAAAATTCTTCGAACCTTGGCAGGGCCAAGTAAAAAATCTCCGAACCTCGGCTGGGCCGAGCAACAAATCTCCGAACCTTGGCAGGGCCAAGTAAAAAATCTCGAACCTCGGCTGGGCCGAGCAACAAATTCTCCGAACAGGGCCAAGTAAAAAATCTCCGAACCTCAGCTGGGTCGAGTAACAAAATCTCGGCACGCCCGAGCGACAAGATCCCCGAGCCTAGACAGGGCTGTGATCTTTAAAGCCCCGGCCGTGACCGGAGTGCGTAAACTTTGGCCAAAGCCATGGGCTACATTCTGCCACTAGAAACCTCGGCCAAAGCCGGGGAGTAACCTTAGTTATCAAGTTCCTCGTGCCAACCGAGTGATATTCCGCGCCCTGGTCGCGCCCGACGACCAAATCGTCAGCCAAATGAGCAAAACTCTTGCGCCTTAGCCGCACCCCAGGGCGTCGTTTGAAGCAGGGTAACTTCTCGAATACCCTAAAAATGAAAACGAAGGCAAAAACCTCCTGATACTCTGGAAGAAGTAAAGGAACTCCTTCTGAAGAACCACCTAGGTCCGCCACTGGTCCAAACAGAGACCAGTGACCCCCCAAGAAAACTCGGGTTCGGACTCAAGCAGCTTACAAGCCCCGACCAATCTAAACGGCCTCCTAAACTATGTTCAAATTCGGGTGGCCTACGTGCCCTAAATGAAACCTGCCCGTGATCTCCTAAAATCAGCTAGGACTTGGGCGATCGGAAAGCCCCAACCAACGTTCGCAAATGTTCTGGGAACAGCGGAATACACAGTTTGATAAAACTTTATATTCATTAATTTAAAAGGGGGAAAGACAAAGGCGGCAAAAGAAACGAAAAAGAAAAAGAAGCCCTTGCTAGAGCTCGCTATCACTCCTGGAAGCCAGCAAGTCCTCCAGGCGCTGGGAAAGCTCAGCGACTTGCTGGCAGAGTGACATTATTTCCTCCTTCTGCCGGTCCGCCACCCGGCGTAGGCCTCGACCTCCCTCGTGGTAACATCGACATATTCTTCAACGACCCCCTCGAGCCGCTGGCGGCTCGCAAGGGCCGACGCCAGGGCCATCCCGTCAACTGTAATGGTGGGACAGCCCCCCACCGGATGTAACAGGCCATTGATCGCCGCCCTTAGGTCGTCAGATGATCGCTCTCCTCCTTGAGAAGCCATGACGAAAACTATTTTGAAACTGAACCAGGGGTGGCGAAAACCAGCACCCCCCGTCGTATTTATACTTGTCAGGCGAGTATCTCGATCAGTCGGGCCGTAATCACCGACCTATGAGAACTCACCACGTGTCATCACTTAATTAGCGCCTGCAGAATCCGAAAGGTCGTGCCCCATCCCGAGTGAAATTGGTAATGCGGACGGACTGTTCGGGAACCCCCCTAAACAGAGTATCTCCCGATCTGCCGGCCCCCCATAATAAATGCTCCCAACACTTCCCCAAGCTCTTTTAAGCTGGCCGCCTTTCGGGAAATGTAAAAAAGAAAGAATTCCAGCGCCTGGCAGTAATTCGTCCCCTCGGGAGGGGTAACGTCATAAATGAGAGCGTGACCATGCACCGCCCGTTCCACCTTGATGCCCCTCACCGAACGCCGTAAGGACCTAGCATTATGACTCATGGTGGCGACTAAGTCACTTCTCCGAGCCCCAAATCTCCGAACCTTGGCAGGGCCAAGTAACAAATCTCCGAACCTCGGCTGGGCCGAGTAATAAATCTCCGAACCTCGGCTGGGCCGAGCAATAAATTCTTCGAACCTTGGTAGGGCCAAGTAACAAATCCTCCGAACCTCGGATGGGCCGAGCAATAGATTCTCCGAACCTTGGCAGGGCCAAGTAACAAATCTCCGAACCTCGGCTGGGCCGAGCGATAAATTCTTCGAACCTCGGCAAGGCCGAGCCATAAACATTCGGGCTCCAATGGGGACGAGGCATAAATCTTCGAGCTTCGGACCAAATAAGGAGCGTATTCTACCACCGAACAATCTTTAAACCTTCGTCCGGACCAGGGCAGTTTGCAAGCCCCGACTAGTTCGGATAGCGCGGGATCCTCGCCTAAAAACGAACGGGACGTCCTTGTATTCCACGGCCAACAAACAACTTGGCACAAGAAATAGAGATTGAGAAATAGAACAAAACTTTCTTTATTTCATTGCCATCAAAACCAATTACAAATGCCTGAGAGGCGTTACAAGAGCATTGAAATGCATAAAATAAAGACAAGCACAAAACTCGGGCAACTGCTCCAAAGCAGACCTGGGCAACTGTGATGCTCCGGCACCCGGATCGACGAACCAGATAAACGCAAACAGTCAGCTCGTGCCGATAATGGGCGGGTGACATGGACCAATAGTTGCGGCCAGCTTCGGTAAATAATGATATCTCGGTGACCCAACCGAGATATCAGGGTGATTGGAAAGGGTGGACGGAATGTCACCCCTAACCACCCAACCGAGAGGCCCTTCGGCGAGTAGGTAGGAAGCCCGCGGACCCTGGCGTCGGAACGCTCTCCCAAACCGAGTGTGTACCACCCCAACTTGCCCAAACTCCAAGGCAAGGTACCTACGGGCGGCACTTCACCCCCTCCCCATGTGGTGAAAGATTCCCCAGGCGGGCAAGCCCAGGAATCCAAACCAGGGGAGGAGGCGAAATTCACTCAACCCATGGGGAGCCCGCGTACACTTCCTACCGTACGTCCCCAAGGGGGAACCACAAAGGTCACACGGAAGCACATATGTGCGCTCTCCGTGTGATCTCTGCGCCCCTCCTGTGCGCTCTCCATATGATCTCCGGGGCTCATCCCCTAAGGGCGAGCCATTCTTCAGCAGCTCCTTCATCGCCCAAGCTATCTGAAGGCGAAGGGCTTATGAAAGGAAAGCTCGACCCTCCCACTCGCAACACCAGAGAAATGAGCATGGCGGAAACTCCAAAGGGGAAGGAAACTTTGAGGACGACCTAACACGACCCCTCTTCCCCCTTTTATAGGCAAAAACGAACCGAGAATAGCTACCAAGGCCAGAAACCCGAGATTCGAAACACCTGGGTCATGCCTCCACGTGGCCTCCCAGGATGGAAGCAGCGCCCCACTGTGCGCTGAGCCCATCGCCTGAACCATGACGCATGCAAAGATTTCCTTTTGATCTTGAATCACGGTTATTAAACGCAGAGAATCATCCACTGATCTTACGGAAACTGACAGGTTCAGAAGATCGTCCTACGAAAGTAACATCCTCCAATGGCAAACGGGTTCGTGCGCTGTACGCTAAAACGACCTGCATGAAAAAAGACCAATGCCATAAAAGCCTTCTGAAAGCGCAGAAGTAGCTTTTTTCTCCCCACAGAGCCGTATCACCAACTCCGGTGAAATGAAAACCGATCTACCTGCAGAACGGCAGAGCGCTGATAGGGCAGCAAAAAGCACGAAAACCGACTATTCGTCGATGGCTTCCCGAGGAAGTTAATCGCTCGAAGAACTTGTGCAACAAAATTGAACATCTCAAAATGAAAATGAACGCGAGGGCTATGCAAACTATTCTTTCATTCACCAAAAAGGAAGTAACAAAAGAAACAAAAAATACATCAGCCCTCACAGGGGCTCACCATCGTCTCCCGGAACCACCAACCGTTCTCCCTGATCCGCCGCAAGGCTACCCGCCTACTGTTGGAGAGACGCCACGCGCCTCTCTAAATGATCATTAACCGCACGAAGGTGCATGATCTCCCTGGTGGAGGCGATCACATATTGTTCGGTCGCCTCCTGGAGTCATTGTTGACTCGCCAACAAGGAGGCCAGGACCTCCCCGTCGACGACGGTCTGAGTGCGGCTCCTACGAGCCCCCCAGCGAGTGTTGGCATCGTCGGCTGGTGCTCCAGTTGACCTTCCGCCATCCTTGGAAGCCATTCCGTCAGCGCAAGCTCGTATCAAGCTAGCAAAGGTCGTCGAATGAAATGGCCAACGATAACCGGACCCCCCATCGGTATTTAAACCGATCCAAGCAAGAAATCTACCTTCTCCAGCCATCGGCCCTCGAGCCACCGACACAAGGTCCCGCCATGTGTCGCCGCTTGGGTAACCACTCTCATTCGTCGGCCCCAGCCGACCTACTTCATACGTCGGCCCTAGCCGACCTACTTCACTCGTCGGCCCCAGCCGACCCACTCTCATTCGTCGGCCCTAGCCGACCTACTTCACTCGTCGGCCCCAGCCGACCTGCTTCATACGTCGGCCCTAGCCGACCTACTTCACTCATCGGCCCTAGCCGACCTGCTTCATACGTCGGCCCTAGCCGACCTACCTCACCCGTCGGCCCTAGCCGACTTATTCCGTCTATCGGCCCAAGCCGATCTACCCTATCCGTCGGCCTTAACCGACTTGTTTCGTTCCTCAAGTTTTAATTAATCTATCGCATCACTCAAATATGAACCGAACCAGATCATCTCTCGGTTCACCAAACAAGGCTATCGCTCCGCCTTGGACCCAGCCAATGCGTTCCCTCGATCCTGAGATAAAAGCGACCAAACAGCGCCAACAAGCCATAAGTCGCTTGCGATTGGGGCGAAATTTGGAGCAAAGGACCACCCAAGAAAAAGCACTCAAATGGAAGCAGAAAGTTCATTCATTAAAAAATGTTAGGCAGAATTACAGCTCGGGAAACAAAACGTAGAAGTATCTTTTTAAAGGTCGGAAACCGCGTCAGTTCCAGGAGAACCCCCAATTACATCTGCAGAGGCATGACTTGATTCACCCTTCTCGAATATCTTAGCCTCCTCGATGGCAGTCTGCGAATGTCCTCCTGAAGCTGTGGCCTCGCCGAGACCCGGGGCAGCACCAAGGTCGGTATCCGAAGCGTCGACGTACTCATCCTCCTCTTCACCCCCGGAGTCACCAGCGTCGAGAGCTTCAGCATCCAGGAAAGAGAGATCCCATTCTGGATGCTTGCTAGATATTTTATCTCTGCATTCTTCCACTCCGAGTTGGAAGACGTTAGTACCAATTACGTCCTATTTGCCCTTGAGCATGGCGAGTTGTATCTCAGCCTCGGCCACTTGGCCCCGCAATAAGGCAACTTGCCTCTCAGCTTCCGCGACCTGAGCCTGCAGAAAAACGGTTTGCTCCTCGAACTCGCCGGCCCGCACCTCGAGTTCCGAACTCCTACCTCGTCTAGATGCAAGCTCACCTTGCAAGGCCCGATTGTCCAGCTCTAATTTTACCACCTACGAAGCCGGAATCAGTCGGCGCCACGAGGAACCCAAAAAGAAAACTAAAAAGGGGGGAATAGGATCGTACCTCCTCCTTTTGTTGGGCCAAGCTTTTGGTCAGCTCCTCGGCCTCACCCCTGGCCCTTGCTTTATCGGCCCTTACCAACTCGATCCTTTCTTGGAGAGTGTTAATCCTCGACTGCTTATCTTCGACCTCTCCTCGGGCTTGGGATAGCTCATCACTCAGCCGAGATATCATCCCTTCGTGCCATTTAGCACTGACTCTCAAGTCAGCGACCTCGCCATCGCACCGCTGCATCTTCTCCTCCACCTCATCTAGCATTCTGGCCAAGCATTTTCTCTCGTCGGCGGCCTCCTTCCCCAGCCGGCCCAGACTCTCATTATGTTCTTTCTGCAACGCCGCCACTTCCTCAGAATGATTTGACTTAACTCGAGCCAACTCCAAGCACGCGTCGTCGTTCTTTGCCAGGAGCCCCTGCAACTCCTTCACTTTATGCTTTTGCTTGGACGCTTCGGCTAGGGCGGCCTGATACGACGCCTTCATCCCCGCCAAACTTTTGTTGCTAGTGGCCAGGAGTTCCTCAACTTCTCGGACGCCTCTACTCGCGATCGGAGTTCGGCGCTGGCTCTCCTGGCCTGAACACTGGCCCTCGTCGTCAAACTCAAACGCCAGCACATCGCCCGAGAAAGCAAAACACTCTACAGGATAAAAAAATGAGTAAGAATATGCAATCAAGTTAACTGGAAAGTATCCACCACCCAAGAGTGCTGACTCACCCGTGAGGCATAGGCCCGTGCCATCTTCATGAGGGTCGTATTGTCAATGTCGAGAAGAAGGTGAACACTTTCGGCCACGCCCTGCTGCCCAAACGCAACATCAACCAACTCCAAGTCCGCAAACTTGTCTGCCGAGGGATCTGCACCCGGGTACAAGGCCGACTTCATTAAAGCAGAAAACGCTTCCTCGATGTCCATGTTCGAGCTACTGGGCTGGCCGTCTCCACCCGAGGGGTCAACCCGGGCAACCTCCGACTGAGAAGCCTTCAACTTCCCAGCTTCTTCTATCAGAACTCTGGCTTGAGCCTCCTCAGATAATTCGGCCAACCCAAGCGCCAGCCTCCCCAAAACCCTTCTTGAAGGAGTCTCCATTGTGGGACTCCCGTCTCGCTACGCTCCCTCTTCCAACCCGTCTCCTTCGGCCACAGTCACCTGCGTCTCCTCTGCAGGCTCTGCCGGAACCTCTATCCGGCTTGCTTCTTGAACCGCTACGGGCGACCCAACGTCGCTACCCCCGGACTCTCCCGCAAGGGGCCCATGAGGGAGCTCGCCCCGAGCCTCACCAACTGCGGCCGCTCCCTCTTCCTCTCCTACTGAGGTCGGGAGTAAACCCGCGGTTGGGGAAAGCCCCCCAGAAACAATGACTTCCGCCGAATCCGTCGTCGGCTCATCTTTCAAAGGGGATGCGGCCTGATGAGCCAATGGAATATCATCCGAACTATCCGATAATTCCACCACAAGGGGACAAGGGATCCTAGCTATCCTCCTCAAATCCTCCCTTGCTTTAGACGCTCCCATCGCGGTCACTCCGACATCCGGCGAGTATCTTGCGGAAGTATGAGCCCTCTTCTTGGGCCTACTTCTCTCCGCGCCGCTGCTCTCCCCTGGGCACTTTCCTCTCTTCCTCTTGACAAGACTTGACAACGCGGACCTCTTGGCTGCAAGAGCAGAAAGTATACAATTAAATCCAAACATGTTCGCCTGGATAACAAACAACGAAAAAGACGAAAGGGAGGACTCACCTTGCGGGTCCAGAGGACTAAGCCCGGCCACGAAAAGAGCACCCTCCGATAGCAAGTCATTGGCCGAAAATACCTGGCCGTTGCGAAGGACGTCCAGATCTCTCTCCTCTTGCTCGGACAAAACCGGATGCGTTTCCGCATCCCGAACGAAATTTTCCCATCTCCGAGGGAAGTCGGAACCAATGTTCCCCTCAGCGATGACGAATCGACTCTTCCATCCCTTTATGAAGGACGGCTTATCCACGATCGTGTTGAAGGACCTCTGAGGTCCGATGTAAGGCCACTCCGATTTCCTCCCGGGTATTAAATGATAGCAGGCGCAGAAAAGAGGGAGAGTGGCGACGATCTGAATCTGATGGCACATTAAGATGAATCCGATGATACTCCGCCAGCTATTTGGGGCCACCATCGCCGGACAGATATTGTAATGAGTCATGATTTCCTTCACCAAGGGATGGAGAGGAAACCGGAGGCCTGCTTTCAAGCTGTCTTCGTAAACGAAGACCCCATGCTTCAGATCTCGCGAGACCCTATGCTCAGGTCTCGGAAATCGCAGAACGACATCTGGGGGTATGCCATACCTCTGACGAATCCTTCCCACATCCTCGGCAACGATCTCCGTAGCTACGTCGTCGGGACTCAGCGTCATCCTAGCCAGAAAAAGCACCAGGCGAAACGGCGAACATCGCAGAGAGACTCTCCAGAAAACAGAATGAGAGAATATTGCAAACAGATACAGCGCTGCTATCGCTTTGCTTCCCCCCTAAGGAAGCCATCTTAAGAATGTGAGGCGCTTCGCCCGAGGCATCCGGAATCGCCTCGATAAACGCCATGTTAATCGGGATTTGCTACGTGGAGTTTTCCCAACCGTCGCCCCTGGAGGAGCCTTACCCACGAAGGCATGATGACCCCGCCGCATTAATTAGGGCATCATTGCGCGGGCTGTCTAAACCAGATCGTCCCATCCAAAGCGTGCCACCTGGACTTATACTCCCTATGCCTGAACCTACGCTTCGAACTAGGGAGTGGAGGGCATGTGTTGGGGGGTAAAATCATTGTTGTATCAATATTCGTGCGAGGAGGCTAAGACCGACCCCATCCCTTCGCCCGCCATGATGTCCCCGAGCTTCCCGTAGCTCGGCTCCCCCGAGTTTCCATAGCTCGGCTTTCTCTGAGCTCCCATAGCTCGTCTCCCCCGAGATTCCCGTAGCTCGTCTCCCCGAGCTTCCACAGCTCGGCTCCCCCGAGCTTCCTGTAGCTCGGCCTCCCCGGGCTTCCATAGCTCGGCCTCCCCGGGCTTCCATAGCTTGGCTTTCTCCAGGCTTCCATAGCTCGGCTCCCCCGAGTTTCCATAGCTCGGCTTTCTCTGAGCTCCCATAGCTCGTCTCCCCCGAGTTTCCATAGTTCGGCTTTCTCTGAGCTCCCATAGCTCGTCTCCCCCGAGCTTCCCGTAGCTCGTCTCCCCGAGCTTCCATAGCTCGCCTCTCCCGAGCTTCCTATAGCTCGGTCCTCCCGAGCTTCCTGTAGCTCATCTCCCCCGAGCTTCCATAGCTCGGCTTCACTGAGCGATCCACGATCCAATACTTACCTCCGCAGAACCTGACGCGGGAGAGCCTAGGCCTATCGTAACAGCATCCCAGGCAAGGAATCATGTTGATGAGTGGTCTAGAACCTAACACGGCTACCTGGGACCTGCGCACCTACCCGATCTCAAGCCATCAAGGAGCTCTCCTAGCCGTCGATCCCCTAACAAACAAGATATGGATCCCAACGGCCCCACAACAGCCCGATTCGATCCATCTCCGTATCCTAACAACCTTCAAACCTTTCATAAGGCGCTCAAGATCCAAGTGACAACCTATAAATATGACACTCCCAGATTCTCTCAGGTATGCACTCACTCTCACTCTCTCCCACTCTCGCCAGCTGCTCGTCGGTGTTCTCCCCTCTAGAGCTCCCGATCGGCCGCCCCTAGAGAGACTCCCCGGAGAGATCTATCTCCCCATTTTCTGATTGATCGTCGATTTTATTTCACTGACTTGAGCATCGGAGGGTCTTCCGCGGAGGGCCACCCCCAACGCCTCTCGCGTGAGGACTTGTGTGCAGGTCCGCCCCAGAAGATCGACTGCGCCCGAGTCGAAGGACGGATTTCGGTGGCAACAATATATATATATATATTTCTCTCACAAATAATCAAACAAATACACACAAAAAAGGGACGCAAATTCGTATTAAGGCGCCAAACAACTTTATCGTGTTCACGTAAACCCTCCAACCTCGAACGCATCTGGTTAAATCTCCAAATTCTAAGGTTGGTCCGGCCACTCGCCAGTCGCCCCCTGTCACGTTCCGGTGCCCCTCGGGCGCGGCAAATAATAAGCCTTTCCCGTCCTTTCAAGCTGGATCCGTTTTTTTTTTTTTTTTTTTGCCGGTCTAAAAAGAGTTCAGAAGGGAAGGCGAAAGGACTCGAGTTATTCTGAATCCATGTCTCGTCTTTTTAGCTACCGGCTTTTAGTCTCCCTCACTTAGCAGTTGGAAAAAAAGAAGCATATATAGATAAGAGCCCCCTCAACTGCCAGTTTAAACAACGCTGGTCCTTCCTCCTAAGTTTCAGTGCTTTGCTATTGGTTATTATTGTGATTCCAATGAGGGTGGTGGTGCATTGGTTTTAGAGGTGGAGGAGGAGGAAGGGAAGGAGGAGGCAGTATGATGGGGAAAGGAGGAGATGATGGGCTGAGGACTGTGGAGTGTTTGAGGGGGGGAATGCTGGCAGAAAGAGTCGCCTCCAAAGCTGCCAAGGAGCAAGCAGACAACATGGCCAAAAGGGTCCGCTTTCTTCCCTCCCCACCTCCCCCATCATCATTCTTAACAGGAATCCTACTCATATTCCTCTTCTCGTAGTCTAGATTTTTTTGTTTTCTTTCTTTCTTTATTTAATATTTTATTGTTAAATAAGTAGTTGGAGGAGCTGGAAAGGAAGCTGGCTGAAGAGATCGAGTCAAGGAACAGAGCTGAAAGGAGGCTCGAGCATGCTTTGAAGAAGCTGGAATCCTTGAAGATTTTGGAAGCTCCGGGAGCAGTTGGTTCACTGACGGTGGATTCGGGAGAGGTGGCGAAAGAGGCGCCAAGCCTTCAAGCTTCGGAGGATCTTCTTGGTGATGATCTCTCCGGTCGCTCATCGGCCGATTCACCTCATCAGGAAGAGGGGAGCTGGAGTTCGGGAGGGAAGGCAGCATCTCATAACAAAGGAGAGCCTCGTGGGGATGAGAGCAACAAAGGTGGCAGCCCCCAAGTGTCGATTGCTGGTTCTGTAAGGTATGTTAATGTGCAGTGGACTCTGCACTAAATTTTCTGGCAATTTTGATCGTGGGTTTCTTACTGATATATTACTTTACTACAATGAGCAACACTTGGATGCTGGTACCTCAAGGAACCTACAGTACTTCAATTCTCATTGATTCTTTTCAAGTGTTTTGATGAAGGTTGGCATGATTCTAAATCGAACATACTCAGAAGCTTTCAAAAGACCAGTTAACACATAATGGCGTTATACTTGAGTCATAGAGTTGAGTTTGTTGGTCTTTGTCCAAGTTTTATAACTCTGAGAAGCCTGAACTTGTCTGATTACATCAGTATTCAAAGAAGGGAAAAAGCAAAAGTGTTCAGTCTTATGTCTATGAGTTCCAGAAATGTACCATATAAAAAGATGAGAAAAAGTAACATGAGGCTGAAAGTCACTTAGTAGAAGCACTGGATCAAAATTAGAAATTGCTCTAGTGCTACAGGCCATGGTTCTGAAAAGAGAGCCTTGCTATTGCTGCATCTACAATTTTATGTCTTGTATTGCAAGTTGGCGTATTCTTTTTTTTTTTTTTACCTGCTTTATATTTGAGTGAATAAGGTTCATCTCCACATCTATTCACTTGATTGCATTTGATGACCTACTGTTGAGACTTTGCAGATATTTTGATTTCATAATCTAAGGTTATGGTCTCTCCACCCTTTTCACTGTCAAAAGTTGCTTACACCTTGTTCGCGGTGGCAAAATGCCAAGAAAGAAAATGCCTTGAGCAACACTATGCTCATCCAGGATTGAGCTCTATGGTTGGTGATTCCTGGTGCCAGAATTGTAATAAACCAAACTCATGGGGATAGTAATATTCTAATGAAAATATTTTTACGATAATAGCACAAAAATTCGGCAAACTGCCTTGGGCAGTGATGTTTGTAGAAGCCTTGGTGAAACTTAGAGGTGGTTGGCAGGCATCTAGAGTTGAGATAACCTCACTATTTCATTAACTTTTTATTTAGATATTGTTTAAGTAATAAGAGTTACAAGAAGCCCACACATTCATATAGAAGAGTTTGTTTCCTTTCTATTGATTTATTAGAAGAATATAATAATGTTATGACATGACTTAATTTTAAGTTATTGTGATAGAACAACTTACTAATCAAGATAAAGGTTATAAATATCTATGCTAAGCCACTAGCCAGAGCACTACACAATCATTAGGCCTTCAGGTGCCTGGACATGCAAGCTGTTGCATTGCCTGGTACCCAAGCATGTGGTGGATGCAATGCAATGGGGTTGCCAGGTATGCAGGTGGGACTGCCTTGGCACTTATATGGCTACCGGTTACAACTGAAGTTTTGTTTCTAAAAAGGATAAAAAAATCAAATATATGTTGGTAGGGAAGAGGAAGTCAGCTAACTGCAATTATCAGGAAAATAAACGAGGGAAAAATATCAAAAAAGTCACAAGATGAAATTGATAGCTATGCCAAATGCAGTCCTTCGCCAAGAAAGCAGTTATCTTGATTTCTGCACAAAAACCCTGCACTTATTTTTCTAAGTGTAGGATGACAACTGACAGTAACTTCATGTATGCTAAGAAATATTCCTTTAGTTGCATCTTAGCTGTAATTTTCTTGGACAACATACTCCTAATATTCAGAAATATTTTGTTTCCTCTAATCATCGTCTGGTCATTTCTGTCTTTCCACTTCCATGAAATGATGAATGAGGAATCCTTCTGTAATTACCAACTCAACTATATACAAACCACAAATAGGCCATCCCACAGTGGATTCATCCATTTGATTCTTCATTTATCAACCAACTCTGCAGTTCTCAAGAAATCCCCTAGCTACCAAATAGATGAGCATCCTTTTCCACTCACTCACAACTTGTAGCAATGATATATAGTTTTGCTGCACATTACTATGTAGACAATAGTTAAATGAATGTAAATATGCTGACCTATTTTGTATTATATACATTTAGTCTATGGCATTTATCTCTTTCTTATGTCAAGTTGAATTCCATATTTTTTTTCTCCTTCATGACCTTGCAAGTATCACTAAACTCATGGGTGTAGGAGGAGAGACATTAGAACTTTCTGCTTCATGATTTTTTCCCAAGAAATATATGATTAGCTGTAAGGAAAAGGAACCAACTGAGGAAGGAAAAGAATCTAAATCCATGTTCATAAATGTTCTTCAAGAATTGGATCATCAAAAGAGATATGGCCAACAATATCAAAGGAAAAAAAAAAAGAAAAACTGGCTGAAAATATTTAACATCCTGCGTCTTCTCTTTGATCAGAAGTGGCTAAGAAAAGCAAACTTCATGACTGAAGAATCTAATATTAACCTTTTGGATCCAGAATTTGAACAAATCAGACAGAACATCACACCTTCCGAGGAAATGGCGGTTTATAAGATAAGATTGAAGCTAATGTGATATAGCAGTTTATAAAAATAAAAGCAATAAGCACACCCATAGTCTCAAATGTATTAGGATTTCTAATGCTACGTATTAGTCCAAGAACTACTAAGTCTACTTTTATTCCTCTTGCACATTTTGATTATTCTGCACGAGGTCTCTCTTTTCTCTTCTGAGCCACACCATTCTACATAGGGAAATGTACTTTATGTCGACTTTGTCTTCAAAATATATACGCACGTTAACCAGCTTCCCTGGTTACATCTTGTCAAACCCTGATGCAGTTTATCATCCTTTGCTTTCATTTAGTCAGTCTGGATGACATGTTAATATACATATTCGATTGATATATTGAGAAAAATCAGATATAACTGAAGACACTAACTATTACATAAAAAAATGTCAAAAAGAATCAGATTTCAATGGCATTTGTCATGAATCAACTGGAAATTGCTACCATGGGATTGCTTATAGGACATCTTGTCACGCACATGACATTGGTGAAGAACCTACACTTCACAGGTACAACTTCTTCCCACAAACCAATTTCATCCCATCATGAACATGTATAACACACATACACATGTTCATCGTGAACATTTGTTATTTGCCTTGCATGGACAAAGGCACTGAGTTGGCATTTTAAGAATTACTATTTGTTGTGCAATAGTCAACATAGACTGATGACACAGCAGGTGTATGTTTCATGTCTATGTCTAGATCTATATTCCATGACCACCAATAGATCTTGATATATTAATTAAGTGAAGAAACTAGCTAGTTTTCAATGGATATATTAGCAGGAAAATGAGTCGAAACTGTTTTGCAATGTAAATTCACTCTTTTGGAGAGAGCAGCAACATGCAAGCTGGAATAAATGATGCTTGTCCAAGCACGTCAGAATGAGTGCAGAAAACCTCTTTTCTCTTTCATATATATGTGTATATATATAAAAAGACAGTAGTTTATCTTTATACACTCGAGAAGAATTGAGAATGGTTCATGAACATAAATGAAATTTGAAGCCATGAACTTGAAATGTGAGAATTTATTGTGCTTTTTCTCTCCCAGCCAGTGTTAAACTTGTATCTTTTCCCCCTCCAAAAATTGCTTATCATAAATTCAATAAGCTTACATGTTTTATATCTTGGACCAGACAATCTTCTTTCAATGATGACAAGCTGAACGTTGTTGAGAATCAGAATAAAGAGGTAGTCAATGCATTGGCTCTAGTTCTAGTAAGCCTGCAGCCCAATTTGGAGAGATGCAGACCAGAAGCCAACAACAACGTGCAACGTGTTCTTATTGCCCTAACATATGTCAAGGAGCAGTTGCAATATTCCATGGGGAGAAGAACTGGCGTTTGCTCTATAAACTTAGGTGTGGCACATCCAAAGTTCAAGAGAGTCACACAGGTTTGAGAGCTTATATAACATAAGTTTTTAGGTTCCTAAGTCATTTGGAACAGAGAGCATATGAGTCATGGGTGTACATGGGCTCGAGTGTTTGAGTGCTTTTTTATATGGCTTAGAAGGGAGTTTTTTGAGAGAATATTTAATAACCTAATCGTAGGTTATGGAACTGGGTTTAGGGGATTGGGCTCAGGTTTCTGCATATTTTAGGGAGTTTGTTAGGGAATTGGTTACATGCTGGTATTTAAGGTTCTATCTGAATGTAACCGGTTGATAAACCTAAGAAAAATAAAAATAAAGGCATTCTTTTTTTCTTCTATATTCATCTATTCTTCTTCTCTATCTTTCCTCACGCGTTTGATTTTGACGGAAGCTATGCAACAAGTAGTATCGGAGCATCAGAGAGGCACTCGGAAAGAGAAAGAAAAGAAAAATCAAATCCCAGATTTTCTTCATCGCGTGGAAATCCAAGAACTCACGGAGGCCGGCTTCAGACGGACGTGAATCTGGGCGGTGATTCCCATTCCAAGAAGAAAAGCTGCTTTGCGTTGGATTTCAAGAAGATGTGAAGAAAGGCTTCACGGAAGGAAGCCTTGTGGGGGATTTCTTCCAGCTCGTGCGTGATTTCTTCCACGTCGTTGGGAGCGTCAAAGTAAAGTTACCGCAAGGCTTCACGGCTCATGGGTCTCTGTTTCACGGGAGGTGAAGAGGCGTTCCAGGCATTCTGGCATTAATTTCACGGACAACGCAAGCATTAAAGGGACGTGAGGAAGAGAAAGCATATTTCACGTGAAGAAATGAATCTGTTCATGGCTTTGTGGAGTTGGGCTTGGTCCAGTGACGTGGAGCGAACCAGCGTTGGAAGTCCACAGAAAATTCCACGAACGGTGGAGGAAAAGTCTTCGGCCAGTATTAAAGAAAAAATAAATTCTTGTAATAAAGGGGCTGTAAAGACCTCCTTCCCTCACATTAATTCCATGGCGTAGAGGTTTTAGTAAAGCTTTCGGGCTTCGGTTGGTTTTTGAACCAGCAACCAAAGAAAAGAAGCACGAGGCATCTAACCTATACAGCAATTTGTTTGATTGCAATAAGCATCTTATTCAAGGGAAGCGGAACTTATTGTAAGGGCTACATGAGAGGATTTCAACCAAGATTTCACCTTTAGGTATTTTTCTTAATTCATCTCTATGATTACTGTTTATGGCCTGATCAACCATGAGTAGTGGAAGCAAAGTTGAGTTTAAAAAATTTAATGGAAAAGGAAGTTTTTTCATATGGAAGGTGAAGGTTAAGGATTTACTGGTGCAGAATTTTCTTGATGTTGCTTTAGAATCAAAGCCTCAGGAGATGTCAGAAGGGGATTGGTTATCTCTTGGGAAGAGGGCATGTGCAGCAATCAGAGGGTGTCTTGCTGATTTAGTTTTGTACCGTATCCTAGATGAGAAGAAACCAAAGGGTCTTTGGGCCAAGTTGCATTCCTTATACATGAGCAAAAATATGTGCAATAAACTTATGTTGAAGAAACAATTATCTAGTCTTTGGATGCACGAAAGCGGGGATATTGTTCTTCATATTCAGAAGTATGATAGGATATGCAATGATTTAATGACTCTTGGTGTTAAGATGGAGGAAAAAGATAAATATCTTCTCTTGTTATGTTCATTGCCTATGTCTTATGATCCTCTTGTTACTACACTGCTTTATGGAAAAGAAACACTGCTTTATGAAGATATTGTGTCTGTGTTGAGATCCAATGAGCAGCGGGAAAAGATAACAGGGGAAGGTGTACCTCAGAAGGGCCTCACGGTAGGAGAGAGAACTGGCAGAGGCAAGGAGGTCAGCAAGCATAGGGGCCGATCCAGGTCCAAGTCAAAGAAAGGCAAAGACAAAAATATGTGCAATAAACTTATGTTGAAGAAACAATTATATAGTCTTCGGATGCACGAAGGCGGGGATATTGTTCTTCATATTCAGAAGTATGATAGGATATGCAATGATTTAATGACTCTTGGTGTTAAGATGGAGGAAAAAGATAAATATCTTCTCTTGTTATGTTCATTGCCTATGTCTTATGATCCTCTTGTTACTACACTGCTTTATGGAAAAGAAATACTGCTTTATGAAGATATTGTGTCTGTGTTGAGATCCAATGAGCAGCGGGAAAAGATAACAGGAGAAGGTGTACCTCAGAAGGGCCTCACGGTAGGAGAGAGAACTGGCAGAGGCAAGGAGGTCAGCAAGCATAGGGGCTGATCCAGGTCAAGTCAAAGAAAGGCAAAGGCAAGTTCAGGTGTTACAAGTGTAATGGGGTTGGACACATAAAGAGGAATTGTCCTCTTTTGAAGCAACCTCAAGAAGAGAAGAAAGAGAAGGAATCTGTCAATATTGTTGAAGATATTAAGGTCGAGGAGGACCTCTTGGTGGTTTCAGATGCACACAAAAGTACAGCAAACAGTTGGTTAGTTGATTCAACCTGCTCACATTATTATACACCGCATCAGTCCTAGTTTGCAGATTATACTAAAATTGATGTGGGGAATGCGACATTAGGGGATAACCATTCTTGTAGGGTGGCAGGAGTTAGCACAGTTAGGATCAGAATGTTTGATGGGGTTGTGAGAACTCTTACTCATGTGAAGCATGTTCCTAACTTGAAGAAGAACCTAGTGTCCTTAGGGTACCTGGAGAGGAATGGATTTGGTTTCAGTTGTCGTTCTGGGAATGGTGTACTCAACGTTATGAAAGGTACCGTGGTTGTGATGAGAGGGAAGAGGCTGAAAAATAATTTGTATCAACTGGTTGGGTCTGTGATGTGTGGAGGGTCTGAGACAGCAGCAACAGTGCACAGTCAGCATGATATATACCGCATGTGGCACTACCATCTTGGTCACATGGGAGAGTGGGGCATGAGGGTGCTGATGAAGGACAGGAGGATTCCAGCTTTGGATGAGGGTATTGCAGAGGTCTATGAGCCATGTCAGATGGGCAAGCAATACAAGGTAAAATTTTCTACCAGCTTAGTGCACAGTACAGGTCCCTTGGAGCTAGTACACAGTGATATTTGGGGTCCAGCTCCAGTTTTGGGCAGGAATGGGGCCAAATATTTTATGACTCTGATTGATAATTTTTCAAGGAAGGTCTGGGTATATTTCTTGAAGGAAAAGTCAGAGGTCTTCTCCAAATTTCAAGCATGACGCCTGAGGTGGAGAAGGAGATATGTAAAGGTAGTGTGGTCTGATAATGGTGGAGAATTCACAAGTAAGGAGTTTCTAAAATTTTGCACAGACGAAGGCATCAAAAGGCAATTTTCAGTAGTTAGAACTCCTTAGCAAAATGGAGTGGCTGAGAGAATGAACCGAACTCTCATGGTGAAAGCTAGATGCATGAGATTGCAAGTAGGATTACCTAAAATGTTTTGGGTGGACACAGTTGACACATCAGCCTACTTGGTGAATAGGTCTCCTCATGTCAAGCTTGATGGGAGGTTATTAGAGGATGTGTGGTCTAGTAGACAGGTGGAGCTTAGCCATATCAGAGTTTTTGGATGTACAACATTTGTACATATGGATGCCAGTCAGCGGACCAAGTTGGACACCAAAGCCCGAAAAATGGTGTTCATTGGATATCCGCGAGGAGTCAAGGGATACAGGCTATGGGATCCCTTGGAGCAGAAGGCCACGATCAGTAGGGATGTGGTTTTTCATGAGAGCTCAGTCCTCAAGAAGCAAGAGGTGGTAGAGGTTCAGCCGAAGGCCCAGTCGAACGCCGGTGGGCAGCAGGAGGCTCAGCAGGGCGCAACTGAGCAATTAACCTCTTATGATATTTTACCTTTTGTAGGATCGCCAAGAGGACATGAGAATCAGGTGGAGTATACTCCAGATATGTCTTCACATGCGGGGACCAGCCAGATGCATGCTCACGGCAAAGATGAGCAGAGGGAGGAGTCACATCCTGGGATAGGCATCGGCATTGCACTACATAAGCCAAAGAGGATCATTCGGCAACCGGAGCGATATAGGTTTGGCGAGACCATGTCATATGCATTAGTGACTGGCAGTGGAGGACTAGTTACCTACCAGAAGGCAATGACAAGCCAGAATAGAGATAGGTGGGTCCAGATAATGGCGGAAGAGATGCAGTCCCTGCAGAAGAATCAGACTTGGCAGTTGGTGTCACTGCCAAGTGGAAAGAAGCCCATTGGTTGTAAATGGGTATTTCAGTGCAAAAAAAGTGCCACAGAGAAGGAGAAGATCAGGTATAAGGCCAGGTTAGTGGCCAAAGGATTTTCTCAGAAAGAAGGCATTGACTACAATGAGGTGTTTTCTCTAGTGGTACGACACACATCTATCAGGATATTGCTGAGCATTGTAGCAATGCAGAATTTGGAACTGGAGCAGATGGATGTCAAGACGGCCTTCCTTCATGGGGATTTAGAGGAGGAGATTTATATGGAGCAGCCGGAGGGGTTTATAGAACCGAGGTCAGAAAGAAAGGTATGTCGTTTGCAGAGATCCTTATATGGTTTGAAGCAATCACCGCGTCAGTGGTATCTGCGATTTGATACCTTTGTAAGGAACATCGACATGTCTAGATGTGAGTATGATCCCTGTGTTTATTTTTGGATTTTAGAAGATAATTTCAGATTATACTTGCTTTTGTATGTGGATGATTTGTTAATTGCATGCAAAAGTAAAGCTGTTGTGGAGGATCTAAAGGCAGCATTGTCAGCTGAGTTTGAAATGAAGGATTTAGGTCCTGCTACATGAATTTTGGGGATGAAAATTTTTAGGAACAGACATAGGAGGTTGCTTCATTTATCTCAGGGGACTTATATAAGAAGGATCTTGGAGAGGTACAGTATGGATAGTGCAAAACCAGCCGCATTACCATTGGCTGGTCACATTAAGCTCTCCAAGACTATGTCACCGAGTTCTAAGATAGAGGCCGAGGAGATGTCCAGAGTACCTTATGCTTTAGGAGTTGGCAGCCTCATGTATGCTATGGTGTGTTGCAGGCCTGACATTACATATGTTGTTAGCCAAGTTAGTAGATTCATGGCTAATCCGGGTAAAGCACATTGGAGAGCTATGAAAGGGATCTTCAAATATCTTGTTGGCACAGTCAGTGCTGGTATATGCTATGTGTATAGTAGCATGGAGGATGGCTCTAGACTGACCATGGAGGCTTAAGATCAAGTAGCAGGTTTTGTTGATGCTGACTATGGAGGTGATTTGGATACCAGGAGGTCGACGACAGGGTATGTCTTTATGTTGAATGGTGGTCCAATATCATAGAGGTCAAGTCTGCAGCCAGTGACAGCTTTGTCTACTACAGAGTCAGAGTATATTGGTATTTCAGAGGTTGCAAAGGAGGCTATGTGGCTGAAAGGTCTTGCACTGGAGATGGGGATAGCACAGGGGGTGATCAGGGTATTTTCTGATAGCCATAGTGCTTTATGTTTGGTCCAGAATCCAGTCTATCATGCTAGGACCAAACATATTGACATCAGATACCACAGGATCAGGGAGCTTGTGGAGGATGGTGAGTTGGAGCTTGTGAAAGTATTTACCAAAGATAACGCAGCGGATGCACTCACTAAGGTACTACCTCGGGATAGCTTCTTCAGATGTGGAGCACTGATGGGATTGATAGACCAGGTAAAACTTACTGTAACTTTGATGCACCAAGGTGGAGATTGTAAGCTTAGGTGTGGCACATCTAAAGTTCAGGAGAGTCACACAGGTTTGAGAGCTTATGTAACATAAGTTCTCAGGTTCCTAAGTCATTTGGGTCGGCTTGTGACCCAAGAATAGAGAGCATATGAGTCATGGGTGTACATGGGCTCGGATTTGAGTGCTTTCTTGCATGGCTTAGAAGGGAGTTTTTTGAGAGAATGTTTAATAACCTAATCGTAGGTTATGGAACTGGGTATAGGGGGATTGGGCTCAGGTTTCTGGATAGACTTCCATATTTTAGGGAGTTTGTTAGAGAGTTGGTTACAGGCTGGTGCGGATAAGTCTTATCATCCAAGATGGATGGTTATTTAAGGCTCTATCTGAATGTAACCGGTTGATCGAAACCTCAGAAAAATAAATGCATTCTCTTTTTCTTCTATATCCATCTATTCTTCTTCTTCTCTATTTTCCCTTACGCGTCTGATCTTGGCGGAAGCTGCGCAACAAGCTCTCCCAGAGGCCTATACGGCTAGTAAGGGAGATTGTCAAGAGGGCTTTTTATAGGGTTTTTGTTGTAAAGCAGACTGAGATCAGCTTCTTATAGGGTTTTTGTTCTGGCTAGTTGATGATATCATATGTTACTAATAAAGCATTAATCTTCAAAGACTCATCCTCCTTGTAAAGTGCAGCTCGTGGTTTTTCTGATGGATAAAAATGACAGCAGAAGCTCTGATCAGAAGCATTATAATCTGCAAATGCTCAACTGATATGGGGTGGAGGGCAGGGGGAGTTTCTGATCTCGCCCAACTTTTTGAGGTAGTATATTCTGTTGGGCCTGGTGTGGTGCTATTAAGGCCTAGGTGGGCTAACTTGTATTGGGCTGGGTTTGAGTCCAAGGGTTGAGATTAAATCAAGTCACGGGTGTACACGGGCTTGGGGATTAGTTTAATCTCATTGGTTTAGTCCATGGGAGTTTTTTGTTGAGTCTGGGCCTGGCCCACTTCGTGGATGTATTTAAACTCTAGTCTCTAGGGTTTGGATGGAATAGAGAACAGATTCTTTTCTTCCAAAAATTCCCTTCTCTCATCATAGGGCGGCAGCCCTTTCTTTCTCCTCCCCATCTTCCTCCTTTTCAAGAAGTAAACCTAACAGGATTAGAAATCCTTAATTCTAGTTCTTGTTGAACGGGGAATCCCATTGCTATTCATCAAGGTCTAAACCTAACAGGATTAGAAATCCTTAGTTCTAGTTCTTGTTCAACGGGGAATCCCATTGCTTTTCATCAAGGTATAAACACTAACAAGTGGTATCAGAGCCTGGTTCAAGGAGTAATCTGGAGGCCTTCAAGGAGTTGAAATAATTTCAACAGAATCTCGTCAAGGTACTTCTCTATTTTATAAAATTTATTTTTGTGCTATTTTTGAAATTGGCCATGGGGAGTAGCATAAAAATAGAGGTTGAGAAGTTTGATGGGAAGGGAAGTTTCTCCATGTGGAAAGTCCGGGTAGAGGACCTCCTTGTGCAGCAGGGTTTAGATCTGGCTTTGGAGGAAAGGCCAGATGGGATGACAGACAAGCAGTGGATTTCATTGGAGAAGAAGACATGTTCAATGATCAGGGGCTGTCTGGCGGATTCAGTCCTCTATTCAGTGCTGGAGGAGAAGACCCCGAAGGGACTCTGGACGAAGTTGCACACCCTCTATATGGGGAAGAATATGTGCAACAAGTTGATGTTGAAGAAGCGCCTCTACAGCCTTCGGATGTCAGAAGGTGGAGATGTGCTGGGTCACATCCAGATATTCGACCAGATGAGCAATGAACTTCTGAATGTTGGGGTCAAGATGGAGGAAGAAGATAAAGCACTTCTGCTTTTATGTTCAATGCCCACGTCTTATGACTCATTGGTCACAACACTGCTCTATGGGAAGGAGACATTAATTTATGAAGATATTGTCTCGGTGCTTCGGACGAATGAGCAGAGGGAGAAGATGACCAAGGAAGCTGTTCCCCAGGAGGGTCTATCAGTTGGGGAAAGGACAGGCAGAGGTAGGGGCAGGGACAGAAGTAAGTCTGGAGGACGATCAAAGTCCAGGAAAGGCAAGAGAGAGCTGAAGTGCTATAAGTGTGGAGAGGTAGGACATTTTAAGAAGAATTGTCCTAAGTGGAAAAATCAGAAGGGAGAAAAAGGAGGATCTGAGTCTGTGAGTACAGTTGCAGATCAGGAGGTGGAGGATGATCTCTTGGTTGTATCAGATGATCACAGGCACAGCACAGAGATGTGGACCTTGGATTCAGCCTGTTCTCATCATTACACTCCCAACCGGTCGTGGTTCAGTACTTACACAGAGGTTGAGGAGGGGAATGTGACTCTTGGAGATAATCACCCTTGCAAGGTGGCAGGTATTGGCACAGTGAGGGTGAGGATGTTTGATGGTATGGTGCGCACTCTTACCAGTGTGAAGCATGTTCCAGAACTCAAGAAGAATCTGGTATCACTGGGGTACTTGGAGCGGACTGGATACAGCTTCAGCAGTCGTGCCAGGAGTGGAGTTCTGAACATCTCCAATGGAGCCATGGTGGTGATGAGAGGGAGGAGGCTGGAAAATAATCTATACAAGATGGAGGGCTCTGTGATGACTGTGAAATCTGAGGTGGCAGCTGTGGAGCAAGATCCCCGGGATGTGTACAGGATGTGGCATTACCGCCTGGGCCACATGGGAGACAAGGGGATGAAAGAACTGAGCAAGAGAGGTCTGCTTCCAGACTTGAGTAGCGGAGATATGGAGATCTGTGAGCCTTGTCAGATGGGAAAGCAGAGGAGAGTACAGTTCTCAGTCAGCACAGCTAGGAGTGCTGAACCCCTGGAGTTAGTACACACAGATGTCTGGGGACCAGCCCCAGTTTCTGCAAGGAATGGGGCCAGATACTTTATGACCCTGATAGATGATTTCTCAAGGAAGCTGTGGATCTACTTTATGAAGGAGAAATCAGAGGTCTTCACCAAGTTCAAAATCTGGAAGGCTGAGGTGGAGAAGGAGCAGGGTAAAAGTGTGAAGTGTCTGAGGTCTGATAATGGCGGGGAATACACCAGCAGGGAGTTCCAGATTTTTTGTGAGGAGTGGGGCATCAGAAGGCACTTCTCGGTGATGGGAACTCCTCAACAGAATGGGGTGGCTGAGAGGATGAACAGAACACTATTGGAAAAGGCAAGATGCTTAAGGCTGCAGGCAGGGCTTCCAAAGATGTTCTGGGTTGACGCAGTAGATGCAGCTAGCTACTTGGTCAATCGGTCACCGCACACCAGGTTAGATGGAGACATTCCAGAGGAGATATGGTCTGGAAGGAAGACAAGCCTAAACCATCTAAGGGTGTTTGGATGCACAGCATATGTGCATGTTGGAGCTGGGGAGCGGAGTAAGTTGGATGCCAGGTCTAAGAAGATGGTGTTCCTAGGCTACCCGCGAGGAGTCAAGGGGTATCGGCTATGGGACCCCTTGGAGAAGAAGGTTGTCATCAGCAGAGATGTAACCTTTGATGAGAGCTCAATCCTCCAGAACAGAAGTGGCATGGATGCACAGCAGGGACTACAGGAGGTAGAACACGGTAACACTAGTCAGACAACCTCCTATACAGTTGTGCCATTTGCTAGTGGACCAGGAGGATTTGAGATTCAGGTGGAGAGGACTGACAGAGGGGGTAGAAGCCAGGGAGTTCAGCAGGATGCAGCTGGACAGGGGACTGATACTGGGATCGCACAGCAAAGGCCTAGGAGGAACGTGCGACCACCAGTTCGATACGGCTTTGAGGATTCGTTGTCATATGCCCTGGTGACAGCGAATGGAGACCCTTTCACCTATGAGGAGGCTATGGAAAGTCAGGATAGAGATAGGTGGATCCATGCTATGGCAGAGGAAATGCAGTCTCTTCACAGCAATAATACGTGGCAGGTGGTCCAGCTGCCACAAGGAAAGAAACCCATTGGTTGTAAATGGGTTTATCAGCGCAAGGAAGGAGCTTCAGAACAAGAGGGTATCAGGTATAAGGCAAGACTAGTGGCCAAAGGATACTCTCAGAAAGAAGGCATCGATTATGGTGAGATATTTTCTCCAGTTGTCAGGCACACTTCCATCAGACTATTATTGAGTATTGTAGCAGCTCAGGACTTGGAGCTGGAGCAGATGGATGTGAAGACAGCATTCCTCCATGGTCATTTGGAGGAGAGCATCTACATGGAGCAGCCACCAGGGTTTAGAGAACCAAGATCAGATGGGAAAGTCTGTTTGCTGAAGAAATCTCTGTATGGGCTGAAGCAGTCGCCGAGGCAGTGGTACAAGAGATTTGACACTTATGTTAGGAGCATTGGACTTTCCAGGTGTGAGTATGATTCTTGTGTGTATGTTAAATCTCTGGATGATGGGTCTAGGATGTACTTACTCTTGTATGTAGATGACATGCTGATAGCATGCAAGAGTGAGAAGGCTGTACAGGAACTGAAGATAGCTTTGTCTCGGGAGTTTGAGATGAAGGATCTGGGGCCAGCCAGGAAGATCCTAGGGATGAAAATCATCAGAGATAGATCCAAGGGTGTGCTGCATCTGAGTCAGGGTGGCTACATTAAAAGGATTCTGGAGCGATATGGGATGAAGGATGCCAAACCGACAGCACTACCTTTGGCAGCACATTTTTCCTTATCGAAGACCATGTCACCACAGACTGAGGTGGAGGCTCAGGAGATGGAGAAGGTACCATATGCTTCTGGTGTTGGGAGCCTTATGTATGCCATGGTATGTTGTAGGCCAGACATAGCCCATGCAGTGAGCCAGGTGAGCAGGTTCATGGCGCAGCCTGGTAGGGAGCACTGGCGAGCACTGAAGGGAATCTTCAGGTACTTGGTAGGTACAGTTGGGGTTGGTATTTGCTATGGACAGCAAGAAGGTGCTGAGAGATCCAACTTATCCAAGGAGGCTCGTGGGCAGTTATATGGGTATGTGGATGCAGACTTTGGTGGAGATGTGGACACTAGGAGATCCACAACAGGCTTTGTGTTCAGCCTGTTTGATGGTCCAGTATCGTGGAGATCATGTCTGCAGCCCATCATAGCCTTATCTACCATGGAGGCAGAATACATAGGTATCACAGAGGCAGCAAAGGAAGCCCTTTGGCTGAAGGGCTTGATGCTGGAGATGGGACTTGATCAGAAGGTTGTCCAGGTGCATAGTGACAGCCAGAGTGCTCTGATGCTTGCGCAGAATGCAGTCTATCATGCCAGGACGAAGCACATTGACCTCAGATACCACAGGATCAGAGAGCTGGTGGAAGATGGTGAGGTGGAGCTGGTGAAGGTATACACCAAAGAAAATCCAGCAGATGCACTGACTAAGGTTCTTCCACGGGACAGTTTTCAAAAGTGTATTTCGTTGTTAAAGCTGATGGACACAGTGGACGTGCTGAGGCCTTGAAAGCACCAAGGTGGAGATTGTTGGGCCTGGTGTGGTGCTATTAAGGCCCAGGTGGGCTAACTTGTATTGGGCTGGGTTTGAGTCCAAGGGTTGAGATTAAATCAAGTCACGGGTGTACACGGGCTTGGGGATTAGTTTAATCTCATTGGTTTAGTCCATGGGAGTTTTTTGTTGAGTCTGGGCCTGGCCCACTTCGTGGATGTATTTAAACTCTAGTCTCTAGGGTTTGGATGGAATAGAGAACAGATTCTTTTCTCCCAAAAATTCCCTTCTCTCATCATAGGGCGGCAGCCCTTTCTTTCTCCTCCCCATCTTCCTCCTTTTCAAGAAGTAAACCTAACAGGATTAGAAATCCTTAATTCTAGTTCTTGTTGAACGGGGAATCCCATTGCTATTCATCAAGGTCTAAACCTAACAGGATTAGAAATCCTTAGTTCTAGTTCTTGTTGAACGGGGAATCCCATTGCTTTTCATCAAGGTATAAACCCTAACATATTCATAGTTCAAGTGGACACCAATCTCAGCCACTAGGATCCAAACCCTGGTAGTTTTTACCAACGGAACAAGTTGGCAACCAAGCTGTCATGCTGTTGTTGCCTATTCCCTTCAAGGAAAATCAGGCAATTTCATTGCAAGAAATTACTCGCTGGTCGTTTGGTAGTTCTCAATCTACCCATGAGTGGCATCACGAGATAGTTCGTTTCAAGTTCTTCAAAGAGGCCTACAGCACTATAATTACCCACCTAGGTCCAAATAATTACCCAAACAAATTCATTAAGTGAATTCAAGTTAAGCATGCCTTCAAACCCAGACTCAGAGATTGGATGCCTCTTTGTTATGAACATCTCTCCATGCCATCAATTCCTGTCGGAGGCTTAGTGTTTTTTAAACGAAAATTTCCAAATAAGGCAGTTCAAGTTAGATCAGGATTTACGAATACCAACAAAATAACCAATATTGTAAAAATAACCAATAGAATCGCGGAATTATAGTTACAATATTCTATAAATTTTTAATTTTTTTAATTATCTTCTCTCTCTTAATCCAATGATTATCCAAATTATTCTCTAAATATAAATCGAACCAGAACTAATCAATTATTTTTAAATTATACACAAATTCTATGATTTATTTACAAATTAGTGATGAATAAATATTTTTTTATGTTACAGCTTAATGATACTATATATTATTTTTTTGCTATCATTTATCAATTTTATTGATTATTTATTCGATTTAGACGCATTTTAGAAACTCCATTTTTTATTTTTTGTAATCCTTTATTATTTGACACTCTCCCTAACCTCAAATTTTTTTTTTTTTGGTACAAAACGGTTGATCACACTATCATACTAGCCTAGTGCGAGTCAACCCTGAAATGTCAGAAAATAAAATTTGCTTCAGAACAGGGGGACAGGGGTCATCCTGATTCCATCTCCAGTAACCTGCATGATGGGCCACGAAGGCCGCCACCTAGTCTACCGCCGAATTAGCTTCACGGAATATATGCCTAATGTGGACACTGTGAAGCTCCCGAAGAACATGCGAAATGTCGAAAAGAAGGGGATTAGAAGGAGCTTGAGTGCTTCTCCCCAGCCAGAGCCACCTGATGACCGTTAAAGAGTCCCCTTCAATAAAAAGGCTATGAGCATGAAGAACCCAGGCAGCATAGGAGATACCAGTCCAGGCAGCATACAACTCAGCCATCGGGACAGAGGAGTCGAGGGTGCCAAAGCCACCCGCCGCCAGTAAAGCTCCATCGATCCGGCGAATGATGAAGACTGAACCAGCAAGTCTTCTCTGAACACTTTCATCAAAATTGATTTTAACAAACCCTGGAGGGGGGTTCCTAAGATATAAAAACCCTACGCCGGTTCTCTACCGAAGTAGCAGGGGAACCCTAGTGGCTAGAGGTGTCAAAATCAACAACATTACTATGGAGAGCAAATTCCCTGGAAAGAAGTCTAGCCCTCCGCACAATCCTTTGAGAAGAGATAGCATCATTAGTGAAGATAAGCTGGTTCCTAGATAACCATATCTGATAGGCCGTAGTAGTCCACAGAGCACTCTGATGTTGGGTGGCCCTCCGGAGATCAAGAAGGAAAGAAGACCGCGAAGAGCCCAAGACATCCACTCTACACTGATAATCCATTCTCGACCAGATCCAGATTGCACGGGGGCAAGTGAAGATGGCGTGGTCAATGGTCTCATCCTCCTGGCCACACAGAGGGCAAGTTGCCTGAATGGCCAGCCCCTCCCAGAGAGTAGAGAACAAGTAGGTAAAGAGTCCCAAAGAAGCTTCCATATGAAAAGCTGAACCCTGGGATGAGTGGGAAGCTTCCAAATCCATGCAGCATCCCTTGTGCCCTGCAGCTGAGGTCCAAGTTCCTTCATAAGGTCCCTAGTGGGAGCTCTAGTAAGGCAAGATCTCCGCCATAATCTCGAATCAGCTCTAAGCCCAGGGATGAGCGGAATGGAAAGAATACGCCGAAGAAGCTCCTCTCTGAACAAGCATGTAACAGTAGGGATATGACAAGAGTGGGGATCTTAAGAGATCAGATCCTTAACCCTCATACCAATCGGAATATCTGTGCTAATAAAGGTGGGCCATCGGGCCAAAGACACATCAAAAATCCATATATCATGTAGAACATCAATAGAGGAGCCGTCTCCGATCATCCATGAAATATTGTTCATAATAGTCGGAGCGTAGCGACAAACCTCGTTCCAGAAAAAGGAGTGCCCCCTGGTGGATTGAGTAACCATAGAAGAGCTCCAGTCGCTGTATCTAGCCCTCATAAAGGAACTCCATAGATAGTGCAGATCAAGAAGAAATCGCGAGGCATGCCTAGCAAGCAGAGCCTCCCTCCTGACTAGAAGAGACTGAATACCGAGGCCACCTTCCTAAATTGGCCGACAAATCACTTCCCAAGCCTGGAGATGAATACCATGCCCATCCTGCGAAGAAGCCCAAAGGAAGTCCCTGAAGCATCTCTCAATCCTCCGCAAACAAGTAATCGGAACAGCTGTATTAGAAAGAAGATGCAAAGGAAGGGATGTAAGGACGGATTGAATAAGGGTGACCCTCGACATCATGGATAAACCAGTGACCTGCCAACCGCCAATTTGATCATGAACTCGTCTTTCGATAGCAGTGTAATAACTAATACGAGGACAACAACCCGTAATGGGGATCCCCAGATAGGATAACCGGTCAGCCTTAGAAAAGATGCCAAGGGTATGGTGAATAGACTCCCTAACAGACCTGGTAGTCTTCGGGCTGAAGCAGATCAAAGACTTCTCTAGGTTGACCTTCTGACCCGAAGCCTGACAATAGCTCTGAAGAATGGATGCATAAGAAGTCGCATTACGAAGCGTAGCCCGGCCCAAAAGAATACAGTCATCCGCAAAAAGCAAGTGAGAAATGGAGGGGCCCAGAGTACCAGCCGTAAAGGGGGCAATGCAATTCTCAAGCTGAGCCTGGTGTAAAGCACGAGATAGAGAATCCGCTGCTAGAATGAACAAAAAGAGGGATAAAGGGCATCCCTGTCGAAGGCCCACAGCCGAATGAAAGAAATCAGTCTGATTGCCGCTAATGAGGAGAGAGAAGGATGGCTTCTGAATACAGGTCATAATTCAATCTATAAAAGACCATCAAAACCAAACTCCATGAGAGTTTGGTGCAAGAAAACCCAGCTTATCCTATCATAGGCTCGCTCCATGTCAAGCTTGACAGCCATCGGACACTGCTTGGTAGGGGCTCGCTGAAAATTATACCTAAACTCCTGAGCGATAAGAACATTGTCCGAAATACTCCGGCCTCTAATAAAAGCCCCCTGCTCAGCAGAAATGAGGCGCGGGATAATATCACGTAGACGAGAGACTAGGAGTCGCGCACATACCTTATACAATGTAGTGCACAGGCGATGGGTCGAAAATGTTGAGGGCTAGAAGCATCCGTGCGCTTGGGCACAAGAGTAATGAAAGTTCGATTCCAATCAGCAGGAATAGATTTGGAATGGAAGGCAAGCTGAATGGCAAGAACAACCTCCTGACCGATAATATCCCAATACTGGCAGAAAAAGAAAGACGAAAATCCATCGGGCCCAGGTGCCTTGTCAGGAGCAAACTCCCATAGAGCCATCCGAATCTCTTCAGCAGTAATCGGTCTGATTAGATAGTCATTCTTATGAGACAAGACCTTCTTAGAGAGAGGAACCAGAGAAACAGGAGCCCCAATACCAGAGAGATCCGTCCATCTCGACTAGAAGAAATGTAATAACCTCATTTACTTTTGGTGAATGTTCCCGAATTTTATCCAAAATCCCGATCATTATATACAACCTAATTATTCCCAAGCACCAAAATAGAAAGACCGTACCCAACAAATCACAATCAAACGCATCGAGGAAATTTGTCCATGAACTGTGAGTATATCAAAAGCTCTAGGATCGAATAGGTTCGGATTAAGTGGGTATATGGTCAAAGATTAATCAATCCAACATGTTGCCTTTCTAAAGAATTTTACGTCTCCTGTTCAGCCTTAATATTTTCTAAGAGCAAGGAAATTTTAATTGATATGGATATATAGAGTATGGGCACCAAGGAAACAAACCATGAGCGCCACATGGTGCGTTGGCCACACCGACCATAAAAAAGCTTCAACCTGAGTCCAGCGTGAGAATTGCAAACCAGCAACACTTTAATTTATTTTATCATATCTATGATATGCCATGATGTTAAGAGTAACAACAAGCTAGGGTGAATCATCTGTTTCATCCTGTGAGAATGGACTCGTACCTTGAAATAAGCATCCTTCATCTTACTTCACCAATAAATACATAACAAACAAGATTTGCCACATATTCCATAGCATTTGAAATGAAGCTAAAGCAGCAACGGTCTCCATAATTTCAAATACATGATGATTTCCAGCAACTGTTGAACCTCCGATGCTGAAAAAAAGAAAAGCAAATGCTATACCTGTTATTTGAGTTCTTTGAGCTATACCTGCTATTTGAGTTCTTTGAAAATAACCCAAACAAATTTTACAACCTAGAGAGGAAGTTACCTCAGAGATTGGCATTCTAGTTCTTTCATCATCTGTGTTTGATGTTAAAAGCATTCAAGATTGCATGATAACCCCATCACAAGTTACTAAGGCTACAATTCAATGCATGGTTCATCACAAAATAGCTGCATGTGATCATCATGCAGTCAAGTCTAATAGAGTATTGTCATTAAAAAAGAAAAGGCAAATATACAGGAATATATTTTCAATATCAATAGCTTTTAACATCAGAAAGCAGCTGAAATAATGAAATTTTAAAAGCACGTTCACAAAGAATCTAGTTATTGTGAATCAATAAAAGAAAAAAAAGTACGGTAAATCTTGAAATAATTCAAGAAATTCATTCATCAGATATTTCATCAAAAATAAATAAATAATAAGATGGCTAAAGAAAAAAAAAAGAAAAAGAAGAAGAAATTGGAGATGGAAGCGTTTAACGTCCGTCTTGGTGAGGGATGTTTGTTATCATGATAGCCCATACGTACTAACTAACTACCCATTCACGAATACAGAAAAATAATCATATAGATTCTTGCACAATAAAAAGATAAAAGAAAACTTTTATTGCAGCCGCTAACACCCAATTGAGAAGATCACCCACTACATACCTTAAAAAGGTCCCAGACGAGTGATCAAAACCCAAGGGGATACCAAGAAACAAGAACGCATTACATTTCATTACTTCTTTCTAACAGACATAGAAGGACTAGTCGTTCGTCAATTATGCTCATGCGGGGAGGCGCCGCCATGCTGCGGACCACGAGCTTGGCCGAACACAGCGATCGCTTGTGGTGGATTCCTCATCCTCGAAAGTCATGTTGAACATCAGTTCGAAGGAGGTTGGAGAAGTAGCCAGAGGATGCAGAGAGAAAGAATCCGAAGAGGAAGATCGATCAAGGCTAACATCAAAGAAAATTTGGATGTCGCGATGGCGAAGAAATAATTGGATGTGGGCATTGTGATAGCAGAATAAGGAGTTCAATGAGGAAATAGGTTCCATTGGGGGTTTGGAGAGCTACAGTGGGGGAGGCAGAGGAGAGGAGGGAAAAAGGAATAGTATAAGAATATAAATAGAGAGAGAGAGAAAGAGGGCGCGCGAGATTAGCTTAACATAGGGATTAGCTTAATCTGGGAAGCGTCTTTGTGCAACACCTTCGGTGCACGAACACTCGCTATTTCTCAGCTCAAGTCGCATGTTCGTTTGACCAACTAACGTAGTGAAAGTCCAAAACCCATAATTTTGTATTCTCCTTGCATCCATTTTCTAATAATAAATGTTAACAAAGAAATTAATATTTTCTTGATATGTATCCCCAGTTTTTGGCAAGTTATAAAATTATTCTAATTAATATGTAAAATCTTATGAATTGAATCTGATTAAATCAAGGACATTGGGGGATAATCCCTGTGATAACCCTCCCAATAGTCCCACATCGAAAAATTAGGAGTTGGTTAAGTGGTTTATATGTGGTAAAGTAAGAAGGATAAGGCACCAATTGGATCCTTTTTGGGATGTGGTGGCCCAAGTTGATGTGAACCTTGTCCGTCTTACTTTTTTGTAACGAAATCGGACCCGTGGGCTTTGATCGTTACAATCCCTCATTTTAGTTTCTGAGCATATTAATCTTAAATTTTTTATCTATCACAAAAATCCCATTTATTCATAGAAAGATCGTCCTCGATTTGACATTTATAATTGTTTACGGAAAGATCATTTCATTTATATTTATATGATATCCAGCTCAATAAAGATCGGTCCCAAATTTGACAAGTAAGATCTGATGGCCATAAAGAGCCAACTCATTCCCCAACCCTAACGCCACAAGGCTCTCGCTGTCATGGGTGCTGGTGAACAATGGTGGATAGAGCGGTGATACATATCAGCGCTCTTTTACCTTCATCCACCGAAACCCACGAAGTTTCTCCGGGCTGGGACTAGCAATTGCAGTGAATTTGGGAACTAATTTGGGCCAGGTTTTGGTTGGGTCCAAGTGAATGCCAAATCCAAAGCTTCAAATTAGATGACGGGTTCAGGCTAACCGTGGCGGTAAGCTGACCGAGTCATCTCCAGGCCGGTGACGGGATTCCGACTTCTTGCTTGGCTGCCCAACCGGAATTTTCTCCTTTTTTTTTTCGTTCCTTTTATGGTACAGACGCAGAGCCCAATTAAATGACGCCTAGCATTTAGTACAATGTTGAACCTCCGATGCTGAATAAAAGAAAAGCAAATGCTATACCTGTTATTTGAGTTCTTTGAGCTATACCTGTTATTTGAGTTCTTTGAAAATAACCCAAACAAATTTTACAACCTAGAGAGGAAGTTACCTAAGAGATTGGCATTCTAGTTCTTTCATTATCTGTGTTTGATGTTAAAAGCATTCAAGATTGCATGATAACCCCATCACAAGTTACTAAGGCTACAATTCAATGCATGGTTCATCACAAAATAGCTGCATGTGATCGTCATGCAGTCAAGTCTAATAGAGTATTGTCATAAAAAAAGAAAAGGCAAATATACAGGAATATATTTTCAATATCAATAGCTTTTAACATCAGAAAGCAGCTGAAATAATGAAATTTTAAAAGCACGTTCAGAAATAATCTAGTTATTGTGAATCAATTAAAGAAAAAAAAAATACAGTAAATCTTGAAATAATTCAAAAAATTTATTCACTGGATATTTCATCAAAAATAAATAAATAATAAGATGGCTAAAGAAAAAAAAAAAAAAAAAAAATTGGAGACGGAAGCGTTTAACGTCCGTCTTGGCGAGGGATGTTTGTTATCATGATAGCCCATACGCACTAACGAACTATCCATTCACGAATACAAAAAATAATCATATAGATTCTTGCACAATAAAAAGATAAAAGAAAACTTTTATTGCAGCCGCTAACACCCAATTGAGAAGATCACCCGCTACAGACGAGACCTTAAAGAGGTCCCAGACGAGTGATCAAAACCCAAGGGGGATACCAAGAAACAAGAACCTATTACATTTCATTACTTCTTTCTAATAGACATAGAAGGTCTGATCGTTCGTCAATCATGCTCATGCGGGGAGGCGCCATTGATGCTGCGGACCACGAGCTCGGCTGAAGACAGCGATTGCTTGTGGTGGATTCCTCGACGTCCTCGAAGGTCATGTTGAACATCAGTCCGGAGGAGGTCGGACAAGCAGCCAGAGGAGGGGGAGAGAAAGAATCCGAAGAGGAAGATCGACCAAGGCTAACATCAAAGAAAATTTGGATGTTGCGATGGCGAAGAAATAATTGGATGTGGGCATTGCGATGGTGGAATAAGGAGCTCAATGAGGAAATAGGTTCCATTGGGGGTTTGGAGAGCTACAGTGGGGGAGGCAGAGGAGAGGAGGGAAAAAGGAATAGGATAAGAATATAAATAGAGAGAGATAGAGAGAAAGAGGGCACGCGCTGCGGCCCACGCTGGATTAGCTTAACATAGGGATTGATGTGGCTGATCCAGCACCGTCATGGTTAACGGTAAGGGAGACTGATGGGGCTCCGTCTCGGCCTCTGAGACACCCTCAGCCTCGAGCTCCAGCCTCAGCCTCCGAGGCACCTTCGGCCTTGAGCTGGGCACTCTCGGCCTCGAACTTCAGCCTCCGAGGCACCCTCGGCCTCGAGTTTCAGTCTCGGCCTCGAGCTTCAGCCTTCGAGACACCCTCGGCCTCGAGCTTTAGCCTCAGCCTCGGGCTTCAGCCTCCAAGGCACCCTCGGCTTCGAGCTTCCACCTCGGCCTCGAACTTCAGCCTCCAAGGCATCCTCAGCCTTGGGCTTTTGTCATGATCCGGCCTTGGGACCAGCAACCTATTGCCTCGATCCACCTGGCACGCCCACGTGGTCCACCACTCGCCTGTAACAGCACGTGGACATACCCCATAATGGCGTATGGTCCACTACTCGCCTGTAACAGCATATGACCATACCCCATAATGGCGTATGGTCCACCACTCGCCTGTAACAGCACGTGGTCGTACCCCATAACGGCGTATGGTCCACCACTCGCCCATAACAGCACATGGATGTATGGCGCGACCCTGATGCAACCAGAACCGCTTGGCACCCGTGGCGCTACGCTCGGCAGGAGGTAGGTGAGGAGGGACACCTTTGACAGATAGTTGTGACCCGTGCCTCTCGACTATTACCGAACAACGGCACCTTGGAATCAGCAATCTTCTGGAAACGAAGAAGAGGGAAACCCTCAAACAGGTATAAAAGTACACACTCTCGCGATAAGGGAGAGGGCCAAAACTCTAGTTTTCTAGCTTATTTCTGCTAGTTAACTCTTGTCTGTTCCCAAGTGACTGACTTGAACATTGGAGGGTCCCCACCAGAGCATCCGGTCTCCGGGGACTTTTCCTGCAGGAGCTCACCGTGGAAGATCTTCATTTCCCCGGTGTTCAAGGAAGGTGACTTAGCGTCAATAGATTGGCGCGCCAGAAAGGGGGGATCAAGATAGAAGAGCTTCGAACCGGTCAGCGATAACCTCTCTTCCCCTGAGCTCTCAAGCCATGGTGACGACCCGAGCGCGGGAAGTCTCCACCAGTCACGCTGGGGGGCAGCGTCAAGGTGCTGACTCACTAGCGGTTGGCCCACCCGCTCCCCTGGCCGACATACCTGCACCAACACCGCAACAGCTTCAAGAATACCGCCTCGCCGCCTTGACCGTGCAAGTCTAGTCCTTAGTGGCGGTGGTTCAAGTCCTGCACCAGCTACAATCGGCGGCCACGCAGCAGCCAGAGCCACTCCCGTCAGTTCCAGGAGTGATCCAACCCAGCCAACACTCTTCTCGGAGGAGGTCTCCCATCCGAGAAGCTCACCACCGCCACGCTTCACCCAAGCCTCACCACCGGGAAGCCTCCAAGAGGCCCCAGTCACCTTCTTGTCACGCCAGCGCATCTCCCAAGCGGCAGCATAGGACGGAGGCAGAGAGCCCTCGTCAGCATCGCCGTCACTCTTCCCCCTCCTCAGAATCCTGGAGGGAGGAGTCCTTCGACGGTCGAATCGCCCACCGAGCTGAGCGCCGGCTTGACGAGTACAACCAGCAGCTGGAGGAGCTCAGCCGCCGAATCACCAACCCGCCGGAGACGGATTATGATAGCCGGCCGATGTTATCCCGCCGCATCATGAAGGAACCGATATCAACCTGGTTCCACCTTCCTCAGTTGGACCCGTATGATGGGACTATGGACCCCCTAGACCACTTGGAAAGCTACAAGGTCCTTATGCAGGTCCAGGGGGCAACCGATTCGCTCTTATGCATCGCCTTCCCCGCCACTTTGAAGAAAGCTGCTTGAGCCTGGTACTCCTGACTGCCGCCGTGGAGTATCGACTCCTTCTGCCAGCTGGAGAGGGCCTTCCTGACCCATTTTGATGCCTGCCGGAAGATTCCAAGGGTGGCGGACAACCTTTTCTCCATCCAGCAAAAGAGTGGCGAGTCCCTGCGGGACTATGTCGCTCGGTTCAAAGAAGCAGCCCTGGAGGTCTACAATCTCGAAGACTCGATGGCCACCCTGGCCTTGAAGCGAGGGCTCTGCCCCTCTCGCTTTGCATACTCCCTCGACAAGAAGCCGCCCGCCTCCTACATCGAGCTCTTGAGGCGGGCCTAGAAGTACATCCGCGCTGACGAGACTGATTCCTCCCGACGTGAGGTTAGCGGAAGCACTACAAAGAAGCCGGCCCACTCAGAACCTGCTGAAGCTCGCCACAAGAGGCCTGAGCCTCCTCGCTGACCAGACAATCATCCTCGAGCTCCTGCACCGAGGGATAGGCCCTACACTCCTTTGCTCGCCCCGATATCGCACATCCTGCTCGAGATCGAAGGCGAGCCCTACCTTTAGCGCCCTCCTTCATTGAACCCGAAGATCCCCTGCAATAAGAGCCTGTACTGCCGCTACCATCGGGACCACGGCCACGACACTGACAATTGCTGCCAACTAAAGAAGGTGATAGAAGACCTTATCCAACGTGGCCACCTGGGGAAGTTCGTTCAGAGGAACAACCCGGGTGCTTTTGGCCCGCCAACACCTACACCACCGATGATCGACAATGCTCCAACCGAGAAGATGGTGGCTATGATTTCCTGGGGGGCAGGTGGCCCGTCTAAGAGACCGAGAGGGGAGGGAGAGTTAGATTATGTAATCCCTTTTTCTAAAAGGGACCTAGAGGAGCTGGTTAACAAAAATGATGATAGCATCGTCGTGTCCATGACGATCACTAAACACCTTGTAAAAAGAATTCTAGTTGATAGTAGAAGCTCGATGGACGTTCTGAGTTACGATGCTTTTGTTCGTATGAACCTGTCTCCCAGCCTGCTTTGACCTGTCGTTACGCCCCTGATGGGGTTCACCGGAGACTCCATGAAGGTCGAGGGAGAGATCACTCTCCCTGTCTGTTGACCTAATTATTGATTTTTATGATTAATAAATGACATGAGTATATCCATTATGTTTCTAATAGATTTAACAAGGGTTTCAGGCATTAAAAATATTTGATCAATCAAAATGTATAAAGAAACTTGTTTTGAATCAAATGTCAGAAGTATTTTTTCAAAATTCAGAGCCTGAAGTCAACACCTAGATGGTCTGGAGCCAACCCCATGGCGGATCAGATGTTTTTCTGATTTTTGGCATAGTCTGGAGTCGACACCCGGAGTTTCGGAGCCGACTCCAACCTGAGACACCAAAAAGCATATTCTGTTTTAGTTTTTGGAGTCAACACCAAGTTTTTGGGAGCCGACACCTAGATTTCGGGAGCCGACACTTACAGTCTCTGGAGCCGACTCTAACCTGAGAATAGAGAGTGTGTTATTTTGAGCATTTTTGGAGCCGACACCTTATGGATTCCGGAGTCGACACCTGAAAGCGGCAAGCCGACACTCAACTTTTTCGGAGCCGACTCCTCAATGAACTTTTACTTTCTATTTTTGGATACTCGTCATAGAGCCGATACCTGAAAAGTTGGAGCCGACTTCAACCTATCAGGAATGGACTTTTTATCTGTCAGAACAGACTCCAACGGTAAGATTTCTTCTTACCTAACCTCTAACGGCTATTTTCTTTGTGTGTAGATGAATCCAAACATCTCCAACATCTAATTTTCCCACCTAAACCTGGATTAAGAGATCTATAAAAAGGAAAAAAGAAGAAAAAGAGAAACAGAGAAGAGACAGATAAAAAAAATCTGAAAGATCTCAAGGAAGAAAACATAGAGAAAAACTCAAAGAGCAAATCCATCAATCTCAAAGAGTCCAAAGGAGAGATCCAAAAGCTTTTCAAGAGAAAATCAAGGAGATTTTCACCCCAAGAAGAAAGAGAGCAAAAATCCCCAAATCCTCATCTTCTCATCCGAGCTTGCTGTGAAGAATCTGAGCTGAGGCCCGATTCAATCCTTTAAGAGAAAAGAGGAAAAGAAGAAAACTACACATTCAACGAGCTTCAATCAGGCTTTTCTAACCTTATCTATTTAAATTGAATATTTACTCATTTAAGGAGCTATCTTATGTTGTAAACTTCATTTTTATTATTGTTTGCTAGTTCAATCAAGGGATTGAATTAGTGGAGGTACTATACCTCAAGACAAGCTAAGGATAGCTTGTATTTTGGGTTGTATGCTGGTGAGCCCAAAAAACTAGCTGGGTTCGTTGTGATCCCGGTGAAACAACAAGTTTTGAGTTGTGAGCTTGCAAAACAACTCGGCTGTAATCAAGGAGATTATAGTGTGGACCCAAGTGCTACTTCGGAGTGGACGTAGGTGTTGGTTACACCGAACCACTATAAAATCTGCGTGTTTGTAGTGTCTTGATTTCTCTCTCTCTCTTCTTTAACTGCCTGTGCTTAGCTTCGATTAACTCCATTCACTTGCATACTTTGGCATCATTCTATCTAATTCGAAATAGAATTTAAATTTTTAAAGAACCCAATTCATCCCTCCCCCCCCCTCTTGGGTTGCCATCTGGGCCAACAATTGGTATCAGAGCTTGTGCTCACTTCCTGTTTGATTCAACGATCTAGAGCTAAAGATCCAAATGGCAGCTCAAGCTGGATCTTCATTCACCGAAGGTCATTCTACTAATAGACCCCCTTTGTTTAATGGTTCCAACTATTCATATTGGAAAGCAAGAATGAGGATATTCATTCAAGCTTCAGATTATGAATTATGGAGTGTCATAATTAATGGACCTAGCACACCCACACACATAATTGATGGTTCTATTGTTCCTAAGCCCAAAAGGGATTGGAATGATAATGATAGAAAAATAGCTCAGCTCAATGCTAAGGCCATGAATGTTTTATATTGTTCCTTAGATGCAAACGAATTTAATCATATCTCTACATGTAATTCCATAAAAGAAATATGGGATAGATTAGAGGTTACCCATGAGGGTACAAATCAAGTTAAAGAATCTAAGATTAATATTCTTGTTCATAAGTATGAATTGTTTAGCATGGAATAAACTGAAACTATAGCATGCATGTATACTAGATTCACCGATATTGTAAATGGTCTAAAAAGTCTTGGCAAGACTTACACTAACTCTGAATTGGTTCATAAAATTCTTAGGTCACTTCCAAGGACATGGGAAGCAAAGGTGACAGCAATCCAAGAAGCCAAGGACCTCAACACTTTACCTTTGGAGGAGCTACTTGGATCACTAATGACCCATGAGTTAACCATGAAGCAGCACATAGAGGAAGAAGTTAAAAAGAAGAAAACTATAGCTCTTAAGGCTGCAGAAATTAAGAAAAGCAGCAGTGAGGATGAAGATGATGATGAGACAGCTCTTCTTGCTAGAAAGTTCAAGAAATTCATGAGAAGAAGGAAACCCTTTCATAAAAGAAAATCTGGAATTAAGATGGAAGGCGAAAAAGATAAAGAAAAGGATAAGGACAAAGACAAAGAGAAAGGCCCCCTAATTTGCTATGAGTGTAAGAAACCGGGGCACTTTAGATATGATTGTCCTCAACTAAAAAAGACCTACAAGAAGAAGAAAAAGGCATACATTGCAACATGGAGCGACAGCGATGAATCCTCTTCCGAGGAGGAACAAAAGGAAGTTGCAAACATCTATCTTATGGCAAATGAGGATGATGAGGTAAGTACCGAAGCTAATGACTTTACTTTTGAAGAATTGTTTGAAGTATTCAATGAACTAGTTGATGATTTTAAAGCTTTGAAAAAGAAAAAAATTTGAAAAATGATAATTTAAATATTGTCAAAGAAAAAGATAATCTTACTCATGATGTTGAAAAATTGAAATCAGAAAATAAAGTTTTGATTGAAGAAAAAGGATCAATTTCCAATAAAATGATAGACTAAAGAAAGAAGTTGATAAATATAAAATATAGTTGATAAATTTACATATAGTTCTAAAAAACTTAATGTATTATTGAGTAATCAAAGAGCTATATTTGATAAGGCTGGATTAGGTTATAGGCCTAACATAAAACAAAAGTATGTCAAAAACTTGTTTAGAAAAGAACAAGATAAAAATAAAGTTTCATGTCATTATTGTAACAAAAAGGGACACAAAGCCTTTGAATGTAATTTTAAGAAAATTAACAAGAATTTAAGTAGTAAAGGAAAGAAAATATGGGTTCCAAGAGGAACAATCTTTATTGCTACTAACCATGAAGGACCCAAGAAAGCTTGGGTACCTAAACAGAAAGTTTGATCACTTTGCAGGAGTGTCTTGCGGCCAAAAGATCAAAACAAAAATGATATCTTGATAGCGGCTGCTCAAGACACATGACGGGTGACAAGGATCAATTCATCACTCTTTAAGATAAAAGGAGGAGGAGTTGTCACTTTTGGAGATAATGGTAAAGACCAGATTATGGGATTTGGTAAAATTCAGATAACTTTCTCTACTTTCATCGAGAATGTTCTGTATGTAGATGGTTTAAAGTATAACTTAATCAGTATTAGCCAATTATGCGATAGAGGTTTCAAAGTTTCATTTGAAGCTTCTGTATGCACTGTCACTAATTCCATTGACAATAGCATTGTATTTGTTGGTAATAGAAATGGCAATGTATACTTAATTGATTTAGACAATTTGTCTACTGGTAATCATTGCTTAGTTGCTAATAATGCTAATGTAAATGAGATTAGTTGGTTGTGGCATCATAGACTAGGTCATGCAAGCACACACTTAATTTCAAAATTGATAAGAATGAATTTAGTTAAAGGGATTCCAAAGTTAGATTTTGAAAATAACAGAATTTGTGATGCATGTCAATTTGAAAAACAAACTAGAAACTCTTTCAAAACTAAAAATATTGTTTCCACTTCTAGGCCACTTGAACTACTTCACATGGATCTCTTTGGACCTACTAGAACCACTAGTCTAGGAGGAAAGAAATATGGTCTTGTGATAGTAGATGATTATTCTAGATACACTTGGGTATTATTTTTAGCTCATAAAGATGAGACTTTCTTAATATTTCTGAAGTTTTTCAAGAAAGTCACTAATAAGAAAAATAACACCATAGTGTCTCTTAGAAGTGATCATGGCACAGAATTTGAAAATCATTTATTTAAAAAATTCTGCACTGAACATGGCATTCATCATAATTTTTTCGTACCTAGGACACCACAACAAAATGGAGTTGTAAAAAGAAAAAATAGAACTTTAGAAGACATGGCCCGTATATGCTATGCGAAAGCCAACTACCAAAATACTTTTGGGCGGAAGCTATAACACAGCATGTTACATTCTTAATAGATCCTTAGTTAGGCCAATTCTTAAGAAAACTCCTTATGAATTATGGAATAATAGAAAACCAAACATTAGTTATTTTCATACATTTGGCTGTAAATGTTTTATTCATAATAATGGTAAAGATAATCTTGAAAAATTTGATGCAAAATATGATGAAGGCATATTCTTAGGGTATTCTACAACTAGTAAAGCCTATAAAGTATTAACAAGAAATCATTAATTATGGAAGAATCTATTCATGTAGTTTTTGATGAATCTTTAGCATCAAGTTCAGAAAAGATTGATGATGAGGAAGAGACATTGAAAAATTAAATATAGATGTATCTTCAGATCATGAACAAGAAGCTAAAGATGATGATTCACCTAGGATTGATGTTATTGATACTAATCATAATGAGGTAGATCTTCCTAGAGATTGGAGATATGCCTATGGTCATCCAAAGGAATTGATTATAGGTGATCCATCTCAAGGAGTAAGAACTAGGTCATCTATGAGGAATATCAATAGTCATCTTGCATTTGTATCTCAAATTGAACCAAAAACTGTTGAAGAAGCTGAAAAAGATATAATTGGATGCTAGCTATGCAAGAAGAATTAAATCAATTTACTAGGAATAATGTATGGTCCTTAGTTGATAGACCTAAAGATCATTCATCATAGGATCTAAATGGGTATTTAGAAATAAATTGGATGAAAATGGCATAGTAATTAGAAATAAAGCTAGATTAGTTGCAAAAGGATATAATCAAGAAGAAGGAATTGATTTTGATGAAACTTTTGCACCTGTAGCTAGATTAGAAGCAATTAGATTACTACTTGCATTTGCATGTCATATGAAATAAATTTATTTCAAATGGATGTTAAAAGTGCATTTTTAAATGGTTTTATAAATGAGGAAGTTTTTGTGGAACAACCACCTGGTTTTGAAGATCATGAATTTTCAAATCATGTTTTTAAATTGCACAAAGCACTATATGGTTTAAAACAAGCACCTAGAGCTTGGTATGATAGGTTAAGCAAATTTCTGATTGAAAATGATTTCACTAGAGGAAATGTAGATAAAACTTTATTTTTGAAAAGAAAAGACAAAGATTTATTAGTAGTACAAATATATGTAGATGATATTGTATTCGGTGCTACTAACAATTTCTTGTGTCAAGAGTTTGCTAAGTTAATGCAGGGTGAATTTGAAATGAGCATGATGGGAGAACTCAACTTCTTCCTAGGACTTCAAATCAAGCAAAGCAAAGAAGGGATTTTCATTAACCAAACAAAGTATACAAAGAAATTCTCAAGAAGTTTGGAATGGAATCAATCAAACCCCTTGGAACACCTATGAGTCCTTCATGCAAATTAGACAAAGATGAAGACGGTAAGAAAGTAGATCAAAAATACTATAGAGGTATGATCGGATCTCTACTTTACTTAACTGCAAGTAGACCTGATATCATGTTTGTTGTTTGTCTATGTGCTAGATTTCAATCAGAACCTAAAGAATCTCACTTAATTGCTGTGAAAAGAATCTTAAGATATCTAAGTGGAACTAAAAATGTAGGATTATGGTATTCTAGAGACTCAACACTGAACTTAATTGCATATTCTGACTCTGACTATGCTGGATGTAAACTAGATAGAAAAAGTACAAGTGGTGCATGTCAATTCTTAGGAAGTAACTTAATCTCTTGGTTTAGCAAAAAGCAAAATTCGGTTGCATTATCTACTGAAGCAGAATATGTTGCAGCTGGAAGTTGCTGTGCTCAAATCCTTTGGATTAAGCGACAACTTGAAGATTATGGCATAACACTTGATAAAACTCCTATTAGATGTGATAATACAAGTGCAATCAATTTAACTAAGAATCCAATCCAACATTCAAGAACTAAACACATTGAAATTAGATATCACTTCATTAGAGAACATGTAGCTAATGGTGAAATTTGTCTTGACTATGTTAGTACTGAAGAACAATTAGCTGACATATTTACAAAACCTTTGAGTGAAGAGAGATTCTGTTATCTTAGAGGTGAATTAGGAATTTGTGATCCTTTGGAATGATTTTGAAACTCTTAAGGAAGGTTTATCTAAATTTCCATCAATTTCTTGAGATTTCTCTCATGATTTTAAGGACAATTTATCTAGACATTTGAGTAATTTGATTCATCATATTCCAAAGATTTTATCAAAATTTATTGAGTTTATTTCGACTAGTTTCGGATGTCTGAAACTCTGTTATTTTTCTCTGAAACTGTCTGTGGAGTCGACACCTCAATTTGTGGAGTCGACACCTTGTCTGTGTCGCTCTCTGTCTGGACCTTGGAGCCGACACCCGATTAAGCGGAGCCGACTCCAGTTCGAGCGCTAACTGTTAGCGACTTGGAGTCGACACCCGACTTTGCGGGAGTCGACACCTGTAGCCCCAAATTGATTTTATTAGGGCAGAGTCGACACCTTCTCATTTCCAATCGTTTCCAAACATTATCCAAAACCTCTCCAAACCTCCCAAAGCCTAAACTCCCTCAAATCAACCATTCCCTAAGATTTCTATGGCACCTAAGCGTAGGGGATCGGTCCTTGGTGCTCCCGTAACCACCCAGAAGCGTACGGCTCGGCGTCCCATCCGTGAGCCATCCCCAAGCGATGATTCCTCTTCAACCCATTCGGATAACCCTAGCCACTCCTCTCCTCAGGTAGATACCCTTGCGGGGCGTGTGATTACTATGGGAAGGAAAGTGGATTTTGATTTCTTTGAAACCGAGGGCTTTTCTATTGGAAGACATTAAAGAGCTCGGCTGGGACAAGGTATGTTCTTTGGATGTTCCCACTTATCCAGCCCTAGTTAAGGAATTTTACTTTAATTTATCAAGGGGAGATGGTGGGATAATCAGTTCTGTAAGAGGGAAGAGAGTTCATCTTACATTTCAAAGTTTAGGAAATCTTTTGAGCATCCCTGTCACTGGGCTTGTAGCTGATATTCACAGTGAAAGATCTGATGCATTGTCAAGGATGTTAGGTAGAGAAGTAACTGAATTTGAAGAAGTAAGGGCTAATCAGTTGCCCTTGGAGCTTAGATTATTACACAACATCTGTAGTAGGATCTTATTCCCCAAGACTGGTCGTTTTGAGTATGTCTCAGAACGAGACATTGTGGTTATGGACAGTGTCTTGATGGGTCAGCCGATTAATCTTGCTGGGATGATGATATGGTATATGGCTGAGGCCGGGGCAAAAGGAGATCTTCTTTGCCTTATGGGATGATTTTAACTATTTTTAGAAGTCAAGGTATTGTGATTTCTGACAATGAGCCATCAAAGAACCTTAGACACACAGATTATTATAGCTTGGCTACTGTGCACAGGATGGGGTTCGTAAAAGTGAATGGTCAATGGGAGAGAAAAGGCCATCTGGATGAGAGAGCGCTGAGATTAGGACTTCTGCACCATCTGAGGTTGGTCCATCAGTGAGGCATCCTTCACCAGAGCCTAACAGATCTTCACCACCTCCAGCTCCTGCTCCAGCTCCTGTACCGCCACCTATGTCATCTATTGGATTTTCAGATATTCAGTTAGAGCAACTCAAAAGTTTATTTGCTGCTCACAAAGAAGAAATGAAAACAGAGATTGATGACAGTTTGATGAACTTAAGAGAATTGTATTACTCTTTGGATGATCGAATTGGTAAGATTGAATCCACCCTTGGAGCCTCCGCAGAATCTTTAAGGAATGATATCAAGAATATTTTTGAAGAACTTAAAGATATTGGTGGAGATTCAGAGACTTACTCCAAATGTAATGCTGAGCTTCAGGACAAGATTATGACTGCATGTGCATTTGTTGATAGAAGACTAAAGGAATTTGTTAGGACTCAAAGTGATGGGATGGAAAAAATTATAGAAGATTTGCAAAGACTTTTAGAACTAATATTTGATTATGTTATAATGAAAATCTTTAATGTTATTTTGATGTAATGAAGCCTTTTTTTGTAATCTGATGTAATATTTGACATTATAGTGTAATGAACTTCTTTGAAACTTAATGAATGTTATTTGATCTTTGAAGCATCTATCAACTTTGTTATTTTACTTCAAGCTTTTATCCTTTTTGTTGATTACAAAAAAGGGGAGAAGTAATTGCTAATATGCATTGAGTAATTGCTAATCGTATATTCATTGAAAGTTACAAAAAGGAAAGTAATTAGCATTTATAGATGCATTGAAAGTTACAAAAATTAAAAGTAATTAGCATTTATAGATGCATTGGAACAAATAAGCTTAATTTGGCATCTAATTAATTGCATATAGGGAAAAGCAATTGTCATATATGTATCGAAAGGGAGAATACATGTTAAATTTGATATGACTGATTAATTGGTATCAAACATTAAAAGTTTTCTGTTCAAAAGGAAGAATAGATATTAAATTGAGTATCATAGGGGGAGCTACCTCATTTAGGGGGAGCTTATCTTAAGGGATAAATATTTAAGAAATTTGATTTGAAAACCTTATTATTTAAATCATGCATATACTCAATGTTTTTATAATCATCAAAAAGGGGAGATTGTTGACCCAATTATTGATTTTGATGATTAATAAATGACATGAGTATATCCATTATGTTTCTAATAGATTTAACAAGGGTTTCAGGCATTAAAAATATTTGATCAATCAAAATGTATAAAGAAACTTGTTTTGAATCAAATGCCAGAAGTATTTTTTCAAAATTCAGAGCCTGGAGTCGACACCTAGATGGTCTGGAGCCGACCCCATGGCGGATCAGATGTTTTCCTAATTTTTGGCACGTCTGGAGTCGACACCCAGAGTTTCGGAGCGACTCCAACCTGAGACACCAAAAAGTGTATCTGTTTCAGTTTCCGAAGTCGACACCAAGTTTTCAGGAGCCGACACCAAGTTTTCGGAGCCGACACTTACAGTCTCTGGAGCCGACTCTAACATGAGAACAGAGAGTGTGTTATTTTGAGCATTTCTGGAGCCAACACCTTATGGATTCCGAGTCGACACCCGAAAGCGGCGAGCCGACACTCAACTTTTTCGGAGCCGACTCCTCAATGAACTTTTACTTTCTATTTTTGGATACCCGTCATGGAGCCGACACCTGAAAAGTTGGAGCCGACTCCAACCTGTCAGGAACGGACTTTTTATCTGTCAGAACGGACTCCAACGGTAAGATTTCTTCTCACCTAACCTCTAACGGCTATTTTCTTTGTGTGTAGAAGAATCCAAACATCTCCAACGGCTAGTTTTCCCACCTAAACCTGGATTAAGAGATCTATAAAAAGGAAAAAAGAAGAAAAGAGAAACAGAGAAGAGACAGACAAAAAAAAATCTGAAAGATCTCAAGGAAGAAAACACAGAGAAAAACTCAAAGAGCAAATCCATCAATCTCAAAGAGTCCAAAGGAGAGATCCAAAATTTTCAAGAGAAAATCAAGGAGATTTCACCCCAAGAAAAAAGAGAGCAAAAATCCCCAAATCCTCATCTTCTCATCCGAGCTTGCTGTGAAGAATCTGAGCTGAGGCCCGATTCAATCCTTCAAGAGAAAAAAGGAAAAGAAGAAAAGAAGAAAAGTACACATTCAACGAGCTTCAATCAGGCTTTTCTAACCTTGTCTATTTAAATTGAATATTTGCTCATTTAAGGAGCTATCTTTATTGTAAACTTTATTTTTATTATTGTTTGCTAGTTCAATCAAGGGATTGAATTAGTGGAGGTACTATACCTCAGGACAAGCTAAGGACAGCTTGTGTTTTGGGTTGTGTGCTGGTGAGCCTGAAAAACCAGCTGGGTTCATTGTGATCCCGATGAAACAACAAGTTTTGAGTTGTGAGCTTGCAAAACAACTCGGCTGTAATCAAGGAGATTATAGTGTGGACCCAAGTGCTACTTGGGAGTGGACGTAGGTGTTGGTTATACCGAACCACTATAAAATCTGCATGTTTGTAGTGTCTTGATTTCTCTCTCTCTCTTCTTTAACTGCCTGCGCTTAGCTTCGATTAACTCTATTTACTTGCATACTTTGGCATCATTCTATCTAATTCGAAACAGAATTTAAATTTTTAAAGAACCCAATTCACCCCCCTCTTGGATTGCCATCTAGGCCAACACTGTCACAACCGGAATGTCCCCATGTCAAAGTACCATTTTGATAAGCTTCCTGGTGGTTCGGGTGCCCCTTGCCTGCAATGCCATGCTCGGAAGGCCCGGACTTAACCTCCTGGATGCTGTCATTTCCACCAAGAGGCTCCTGGTGAGGTTCCCCACCAGCGAGGGGGTCAGAGAGATGCGGTGGGAGCAGAACCCACCACCACTTTGCTGCCACATGGCCCCCAGTCCTTAGGGGGTGGTATCTGCACCTACACCAGAAGTGCTAGACCCCCGAGAATCGGAGAGGAGGGGGGAACCGACTGATCACCTGCTATCCTTTCCCCTGCGATAAGACCCGGCACAGACTATCCAAGTTGGAGCCCTTCTTCCGGAGGAGGCCCCCAACCAGCTCCTCGCCTTTCTGCGAGCCAATGCTGATATCTTCGCCTGATCGGCATCCGACATGCCAGGCATCTCGGAGGAGGTGATTACCCATGAACTCAACATCAAGCTGGAGTGCCGACCCGTTCGGCAGAGGAAGAGGAGCTTCGCTTCAGACAGACAGAAGGCCATAGACGAAGAGGTGCGCAAGCTGACGACGGCCGGTCACATTCGCGAGGTGCACTATCCCGACTGGCTGGCAAATGTCATGATGGTCCGCAAGGCCAATGGGAGTTGGAGGACGTACGTGGAGCATCTGCAAGTCCCAAGCATTGAAGCAGCAGAGGAAGCACTGCTGGTCGAGCAAGAGCCCTCTTGGATGGATGCCTACATCCGATATTTGACCAATGGCGCCCTCCCTGAAGACCCGGCTGAGGCCAGACTACTCAGGCGGCAGGCCTCGAAGTTCTTAATGATGGATGGGAAGCTCTACCAGAGATCATTCTCATACCCGGTCCTCAGGTGCATCGGTCCCATGGAGGCTAATTACATCCTGCAAGAAATCCATGAAGGCATCTGTGGGATTCATATGGGGGGCAGAGCCCTGGCATACAAGGCCCTGCGGCATGGGTATTATTGGCTAACCATGAGGGAGGATGCAGCCGAGCTTGTCAAGAAGTGCGACAGTTGTCAGTGCCATGCTAGCATCCAGCGGCAATCGGCATCTCAACTGACCCCCCTGGCGGCACCCTGGCCCTTCATCCAGTAGGGCATGAACATTTTAGGGCCATTCCCCCAGCCTCTGGATAGCACAGATTCTTGCTAGTGGCCATCGACCACTTCACCAAGTGGATCAAGGCCGAGGCACTCGCCAAGATCACCGAGGGCAAGGTGAGGTCTTTCTTCTGGAGGTCCATAATATGTCGGTTCAGGCTGCCGCATACCCTCGTCACTGATAACGGCCGACAGTTCAACAATGCACCCTTCCGAGGATTCTGCACCGAGCTCGGCATCCATCAACAGTTCACCTCCGTAGGGCACCCATAAACCAATGGAGCGGCCGAGATGACTAACCACATCATTCTTTAAGGATTGAGAGCCCATCTGGATGACTGCAAAGGACGGTGGGTGGAGGAGCTCCACAACGTGCTATGGGCCTACCACACGACGCCACGAGCCCCCATTAGAGAAACCCCCTTCAGCTTCGTCTTTGGATCCGAAGCCGTCATTCCTGTGGAGATCGGTGCCCCAAGCCCCAGGGTGGAGGCATACAGCGAAGAGGACAATCCGAACCTATTGAGGGCCAACCTCGACCTGGTGGAAGAGGTACGAGACCGAGCGCGACTCTGGATGGCAACCTACGAACAGCGAGCGGCTAGGTATTACAATGCACGCGTCCATCCAAGGACCTTCTTGTCGGGGGACCTCATCCTTCGGCGAGCCGAAATCTTAAAACCGACGGAAGGAGGTAAGTTAGCACCGAACTGGGAAGGACCCTACCAAGTCACTGAGGCACTCCGCCATGGAGCATGCAAAATTGAAGGACTGGATGGGAGGCCACTCCCATGGACTTGAAATGCTAACAACCTCCATCGGTATTATCAATAGCGTACCCTCTCTTTACCTTAAATTTCACATCTGTATTCTTTTGGGGCTCTCGCCTCGCATTTGAAATTAATAAACAGGAGTTCAAGCATCTCAGTTTTTCAAAAAAGCCTGACTCCCGTCAGCACTCAAAGCCCAGTGTACCACTGGCAGACCGGTGTACCACCGACTCTTAAAAGCCTGAGGCCAACTCAGCATGAAAAGCCCAATGTACCATTGGCACCGAAGACCCAATGTACCATCGGATTCAAAAAGCCCAAGGCCAGCTCGGCATGAAAAGCCCAATGTACCATTAGCACCAAAGACCCGATGTAGCATCGGATTCAAAAAGCCCAGTGTACCACTGGCAGACCGGTGTACCACCGGCTCTCAAAAAGCCCAAGGCCAGCTCGGCATGAAAAGCCCAATGTACCATTGGAACCAAAGACCCGATGTACCATCAAATTCAAAAAGCCCAGTGTACCACTGGTAGCCGGTGTACCACCGGCTCTCAAAAAGCCCGAGGCCAGCTCGGTATGAAAAGCCCAATGTACCATTGGCACCGAAGACCCAATGTACCATTGGATTCAAAAAGCCCAATGTACCACTGGCAGACCGTGTACCACCGGCTCTCAAAAAGCCCGAGAATAGCTCATCATGAAAAGCCCAATGTACCATTGGCACCAAAGATCCGATGTACCATCAGATTCAAAAGTCCAGTGTACCACTGGCAGACTGATGTACCACCGGCTCTTAAAAAGCCCGAGAACAGCTTGGCATGAAAAGCCCAATGTACCATTGGCACCGAAGACCCGATGTACAATCCGATTCAAAAAGCTCAGTGTACCACTGGCAGACTGGTGTACCGCCGGTTCTCAAAAAGCCCAAGGCCAGCTCAGCATGAAAAGCTCAATGTACCATTGGCACCGAAGACCCGATGTACCATCAGATTCAAAAAGCTCAGTGTACCACTGGTAGACCAGTGTACCACCGGCTCTCAAAAAGCCCAAGGCTAGCTCGGCATGAAAAGCTTAATGTACCATTGGCACCGAAGACCCGATGTACCATCGGATTCAAAAAGCCTAATGTACCACTGGAAGACCGGTGTACCACCGGCTCTCAAAAAGCCTGAGGCCAGCTAGGCATGAAAAGCCCAATATACCATTGGCACCGAAGACCCGATGTACCTTTGGATTCAAAAAGCCTAGTGTACCACTAGCAGACCGGTGTACCATCGGCTCTCAAAAAGCTCGAGGCCAGCTCAATATGAAAAGCCCAATGTACCATTGGCACCGAAGACCCGATATTCCATCGGATTCAAAAAGCTTAGTATACCACTGGCAGATCGGTGTACCATCGGCTCTCAAAAAGCCCGAGGCCAGCTCGGTATGAAAAGCCCAATGTACCATTGGCATTGAAGACCCGATGTACCATCGGATTCAAAAAGCCCAGTGTACCACTGGCAGACCGGTGTACCACCGGCTCTCAAAAAGCCCGAGGCCAGCTCGGCATGAAAAGCCCAATGTACCATTAGCACCAAAGACCCAATGTACCATCGGATTCAAAAAGCCCAGTGTACCACTGGCTCTCAAAAAGCCCGAGGCCAGCTCGGCATGAAAAGCCCAATGTACCATTGGCACTGAAGACCCAATGTACCATTGGATTCAAAAAGCCTAGTGTACCACTAGCAGACTGATGTACCATCGGCTCTCAAAAAGCCTAAGGCCAGCTCGACATGAAAAGCCCAATGTACCATTGTCACCGAAGACCCGATGTACCATCGGATTCAAAAAGCCTAGTGTACCACTGACAGACCGGTGTACCACCGGCTCTCAAAAAGCTCGAGGCCAGCTCGACATGAAAAGCCCAATGTACCATTGGCACCGAAGACCCGATGTACCATCGGATTCAAAAAGCCTAGTGTACCACTGGCAGACCGGTGTACCACCATCTCTCAAAAAGCCCGAGGTCAGCTCAGCATGAAAAGCTCAATGTATCATTGGCACGAAAGACTCGATGTACCATCGGATTCAAAAAGCCCAGTGTACCACTGGCAGACCAGTGTACCATCGGCTCTCAAAAGCCCGAGTCCTCCTCGGCAATCCAAGGCCGATGTCCCATCGATCCCCAGAAGCCCGAGTCCTCCTCGGCAATCCAAGGCCGATGTCCCATCGGCCCCAGAAGCCCGAGTCCTCCTTGGCAATCCAAGGCCGATGTCCCATCGGTCCCCAGAATCCCGAGTCCTCCTTAGCAATCCAAGGCCGATGTCCCATCAGTCCCCAGAAGCCTGGCCCTACACAACTAAGCCGTGGTCACGAGAGCTACCCCTCCACCGATGCGGCCACTAGGGGTTCCACGTCGGCGAGCCAGGGGCTTAAAAGAACATAGCAAATAAAAAATTATACTTCATTGATATCGGTATTTACAAAATGCCGACTGAGCCAAACTTGGCACAAAACAGAGGAAACAAAGGAAAAATTACAACACAAGCTATTGATCGGCCGCAGGCTCATCATCGAGGGGGGGCCTCCTCGGACCTTTGGTCCAGCTCGATGTCCATGGCCTGGGGGAAGTTCAAAACTTGAGCTACCTTTTCTCTGGCATCGGCGCATCGCGGAACCCCTAGATGTAGGAATCCATGTTAGCCTCAACCAGCTCGTGGGCAAAGTGCTCCGATGCCTTGAATTCTTCCGGCTGCAACAGCCCTAGCCTCAGCGGCCTCCACCTCAGCAATCCTGGCCTCCCTCTCCGTGGCCAGGGAGGCTGCCGCCGTTCTCTCGGCCTTTTTGGCATGCTCCGCCTCCTCTTCGGCATGCCTTGCCCTATCCTCGGCCTCCTGGATGGCTGAGTTCAACTTGGCGATGTGAATGTTCCGAGCTTCGATGGTGCTCTCGACCTCGGAAAGTTGACTGAGTGCCACTCGCAGTCGGTTGGCTTCAGCCTCCACTCTGTTCTCAGCCCTCTTTATTTCATCAGCTCGGTCAATCCTCGCCGATTCCAGAGCCTTCTCTGCAGCCTCGACCCGGGCTTGGGCATCCTTGGCATCTTGCTGGACTTGGCAGAGGATGGCCTCCCCTTCACCGATGGCCTCCCGAGTGAGCACCAGGGAGTTCGTCACCTGTACTCGAGATGTTAGCCAGGCAAACTAGTAGAAATTTCAAGGTAAGGGCAAGGAAGATAACTTACATGGACCAGGGCTGAGAAGGCCTCCCTGAAGAACCTGGTCGCCCCTAAGTTCCAGAGTTCCTCCTGGAATTCGGGCTGAATGACCTGGGACATAAGCCATTCCGCTCGGCGTCTGTCATTCATTAGGGAAAACCCGCGGGGGGTTGGTCCGGCCCCACTTCCCTCGGTGGCCTCAGCGCGCTTGGGCTCGTTGCGTGGGAGGTTGCCCGCCAGTGTTCCCTTCCGAGGCGGGCTTGATGCCATCGGAGGATCGGCGCTTGGGCCCTGCTCTGCCTCCGCCGGTGCTGGTTCGGCAGGCACATGGGGCTCCTCGGTCGCCCCCTCGACCCTCGCCCCCTCCGGCGGGGTGTCGGCCATCAAGTCCACCGCCGGGGGGGGTGGAGACTCTCGCTGCTCGGGCGGCTGGGATACCCGCACCGTCAGACGCTTGGGGGCCGACACCTGCTACCCCTCTGTCGGCCCCCCTTGGTCCCTCATCCTCTTGGCCGCGGCCTTCCTGAGCATGGTGGTCGGAGGCTTCGTTGCTGCGCAACATCGGTCGGAGTTAAACAAAAACAAAAACAAAACAAAAACAAACAGAAGAAAAGAGAGTGCAATTTGGCTAAGTATGGGACGCCTTCTACTCACCGCTCTGGGTGGTGATTTCCGCCATCCGAAGGTTGTCCTCCGACAACAGCAGGTTGTACCGGGGAATATCAGCAGTCAGGAGTTGCCCCAGCGCCTCCCTGTCCCCCAGGAGGACGATCGAGTTGGAGTTGGACCTGAGATCCGGGTCCCCCTACTCGGTCTTGACTTGGTCAATGTCGGCAAAGAAGAATCGGGATTTTCATCCCTTGATAGAGGAGGGGAGAAGCAGCTTAAGGACACGGCCAGGTCGGGGCTGGAGCAGCCACTAGCCCACCTATGCCTGGAGGTTGTAGAAAGAGCGGAAAAGAGAGATTCTAGGTGTAATGGAGTGGAAGTGGTAGAGAATGATGAAGGCGCAGATGGTTCGGAGGGAGTTCGGAACTAGTTGGGTGGGGGTCAAGGAGTAGTAGTCAAGGAGATTGATAAAGAAAGGATGGTAGGGTGGGCGAAGGCCTAACTTAAGGGATATCTCATAAACGGCCACTCTACCAGGCCGGGATGAGACCATCCTGTCATCGGGGGTTGGAAGGAAGAGCTCGATATCTCAGGAGATTTAGTAACGGGCCTTGATGTTCGCCAGGTCCTGGCTTATTACCGTGGAGATGGTCCCCGTCGCTGGAGCCCTACTGGCGGCCACCGGGCATCTCCTCGCTGGAGCCCTACCAATGACTTGCCGCTGGGCAAGAGGAAGGCGGTCCTCCGGATCGAAGGACCACAAAGGAGGAGGAGAGGAAGAGGCACGAAGCCTCGAGGAAGAGACTCGATCCTCGGGATAAGCCCCCGAGGACCAGGAAGGAGAAGAAGCCATGGAAAAGTTTGAAGAGAAAAGAAAATGGGTTTTGGGAAGACGGAGCTAACCTGTAGCAGAAATGGCAGAAACTGGTCTCGGGTTGGAGGGAGGTCAGGAGCGGGGGGAAGACGATGATAGTTGAGGCAAAATGACGAGATTCAGCTTTCGCCCGGGTTTTATCAGATTTTAAATCGTTCCGCCCTACTTACCCAGCCACGCGGATTCCCGCTATAGGCTGGGTCGCCTTGGTAGGCGTCCGACGCGTGAGACGATCCACCTCCGCCAATGATGGGATGCCGCTGATGTCATCATCATGATGGTAATGATGGCGGCCGCTTTTCATGGATTTCAAGAGGACGACCTCGCCTCGAGGATGATCGCTGCAGATTGGGTGGATGACAGTGGTCGTCCCTTCACATCCCCACGTCGCCTGCATAAAGTCATTGTAGCGCCCAGAAACACGTGTTCGAAAACTATTGGCAACAGACGGGGATCAGCCACTGGAGAAGTAACACCCCTTTCGTCTTACAGAGATGGGCCCGCTTCGTCTCAGAGGCGAGAGGGCATCTGATGTGACTGATCTAGCACCGTCATGGTTAACGATAAGGGAGACTGACGGAGCCCCGCTTCAGCCTCCGAGGCACCCTCGGCCTCAAGCTCCACCTTCAGCTTCAGAGGCATCCTCGGCCTCGAGCTTCAGCCTCGGCCTCGGGCTTCAGTCTCTGAAGCACCCTTGGCCTCGAGCTTTAGCCTCGGCCTCCACCTTCAGCCTCCGAGGCACCCTCAGCCTTAAACTTCAGCCTCGGCCTTGGGCTTCAGCCTCCGAGGCACCCTCGGCCTTGAGCTTCAGCCTCGGCCTTGAGCTTTAGCCTCAGCCTCGGGCTTCAGCCTCCGAGGCACCCTCGGCTTCGAGCTTCCACCTCGGCCTCGAGCTTCAGCCTCGGCCTCAGGCTTCAGCCTCCGAGGCACCCTCGGCCTCGAGTTTAAGCCTCAGCCTCGAGCTTCAGCCTCCGAGACACCCTTGGCCTCAAGCTTTAGCCTCAGCCTTGGGCTTCAGCCTCCGAGGCACCCTCGGCTTCGAGCTTCCACCTCGGCCTCAAACTTCAACCTCCGAGGCATCCTTGACCTCGGGCTTCCGTCATGATCTGGCCTTGGGACCAGCAACCTATTGCCTCGATCCACCTAGCACGCCCATGTGGTCCACCACTCGCCTGTAACAGCATGTGGCCGTACCCCATAATGGCGTATGGTCCATCACTCGCCTATAACAGCACGTGGCCGTACCCCATAACGGCGTATGGTACACCACTCGCCCATAATAGCACATGGCTGTACGGCACGCCTCTGATGCAACCAAAACCGCCTGGCACCCGTGGCGCTACGCTCAGCAGGTGGCAAGCGAGGAGGGATACCTCTGACAGACAGTTGCAACCTATCACTGTCAGCCATGCCTCTCGTCCGTTATCGGACAACGGCACCTCGAATCAGCAATCTTCTAGAAACGAAGAAGAGGGAAACCCTCAAACAGGTATAAAAGCACACACTCTCGTGATAAGGGAAAGGGCCAAAACTCTAGTTTTCTAGCTTCTTTCTGCTAGTTAACTCTTGTTTATTCCCAAGTGACTGACTTGAGCGTCGGAGGGTCCCCACCAGAGCATCCGGTCTCCGAGGACTTTTCTTACAGGAGCTCGCTGTGGAAGATCTCTGTTTCTCTAGAGTTCAAGGAAGGTGACTTGGCGTCAACAGGGATTAGTGCAATGCCTTCGGTGCATCTTTGTGCAATGCCTTCGGTGCATGAAGCATCTTTGTGCAATGCCTTCGGTGCAATGCCTTTGTGCAATGCCTTCGGTGCATGAAGGCTCGCTATCTCTCAGCTCAAGTCGCATGTTCGTTGGACCAACTAATGTAGTGAAAGTCCAAAACCCATAATTTTGTAATCTCCTTGCATCCATTGTAACTTCTTCTTCCTCAAAAATATAGCTTCGATTCTAATAAATGTCGTGGGAGAAGGATCCTTCTCCTCATAGGCTTAAAAGACCTGAGGATGTAATAGGTGAACATTATTACATCACCCTCCAATTGGAGGTCCTTGACTTTGAGTGGGAGCTAAATCAACAACTTGTCCATGAGGTAAAAGAGTGTCATTTGGCATGAATAGAAAAAGGAACAATAAAGAGTGATCATCTTTAGTTTTGTTAGTGAGAATCATGTTGGATTATTTTAGTCGGATAAGTTTAATCAAACTACATAAGCTTTATGGATCTTCTAAATGTTTCCACTAAAAGCATAATAAACTATCATCTATTAATCTGCTAGAATAAACCCAATTCAAGATATTAATCTGTTAGAATAAACCCAATTATCAGACTAGTATGAGCTACACATTGATAGCCAAGCCCGATACTTGTTGCCGCGGAAATCCATTCTTCGATTCGGGTGCGCTCTGGCTCCAGATCCGGATGCTGATCTCTCGCTCGGGGTGGAACCTGCAAGACAGTCCTCACGCAAAGGGTGTTTTGGGGGTGGCCCTTTGTGGAAGACCCTCCGATGCCTAAGTCAGTGAAGTTTACAACAAGCAAAAATGAGGAGAAGCTGTCGCAGAAGAGTTCCTCTATATGGGTGTTCTCTTGAGAGCTCGGAGCTCTGCTCAAGCTTTAATGGAGTTTTAGTGTGAGAATTAGTGAATGCGTACCTAAGAGACTTGGGGGCTGCCATATTTATAGGCGATCACCTAATTCCTTGGGTGCATCACAGGGGGTCTGAAAGCTGTTGAGATTTGAAATAGATTTGAATCAAGTTTGTTACGAGACCAATAGGATCCATATCTTATCAGTTAGAGGATTGACGGCTAGGAGAGTTGGTTGATGCCTTGAGATTCAGCAATTATGTAGGCCCTAGGCAACTTCTATGGCCCTTAGGCCACTTCTGGTATGATTCGTAGTTTGGAATCTTATTTGGTTATCGTGAATTTGAACTCTCTTGCACTAGATCCCACAGAGGTGTTCGAGTGCCTCGGTCAGGCCGAGGCGAGGGAAAGTTTGGTTTTCTGAGGTATAGGAGGGCTCGGTTTGCTGGGGTATGAGGATGGCTCGGTTTGCCGAGATAGAAGATGGCTCGGTTTGTCGAGGTAGAGAATGGCTCGGTTTGCTGAGGCATGAGGATGGTTTGGTTCGTCGGAGCGACCCGACTCTGCTGAAGGCGATTCGGCTTTGGTGCCTTGCGGATATGATAGCTGGCCGACAGGATGTTGGGATTGGTTTCGACCAAATTATCGATGTGCACGGACATTAATGCAATGATAATTTTACCCCTCATCACATGCCTCCCACTCCCTAGTCCGAAGTGTAAATTTGGATGTAGGGAGTAGAGTTTTAAAATAATGATAGTCTCGTAAATGATATGTCGCTATTTCGTCATCATTTTTTGCCACAACACGAGGAGGAAACGCTTCGTTTCCAGCAAGCCGCGATTGTGGGAGTCCCACGTGGCGAGGCTCTTGTATTTATGGTGCCCATATCAGAAATTTTAACATCTCGGGCTTTCTTTCTGGAGTGCTATTTAAAGAGGGAAAGGGGTCAGGGCGGCATTCCTTCTGCAACACCTTCTCGTTTCTTTCTCAGAGATTTTTCCTTCCTTCCCCAAAACTCTTGTGAACTTGTCTATGCTTCGTCCCTCAATTTGATAATATGAAGGGCCCGAGCGATGTAGCCTCGGAGATAACTCTCGAAGATTTGGACAGAATCTATCACCGTTACAGAGTTCCTCGGGATGTTGCCCTATGGCTTCCGAGGGCTGAGCATAGGATTTCGACGGAGCTGAGCCATGGGGTATTCTTCTATGAGGAAAGCCTGAGGGCAGGTCTCCGGTTCCCTCTTCACCCACTAGAGCAGGAGGTAATGAGGTTTTACAATATATGCTCAACAATGGTGGCTCCGAACAGCTGGCGCAACCTCATCGGGTTTATCTCGATGTGCAGCCGTGTTGGGGTGACGCGACCCTCCCCATATTCCGAGTCTGCTACAACCTAGTTTCTAGAAGGAACTCCGAGTGGCCTTATATTGGTCCCCAAAAGTCATTTAAAATGATTTCAGATAATCCATCGTCGATAAAGGAGTGAAAGTCCCAATTCTTTATTGTTGAGGGGAACATTGGTTTGGATTTCCCTGGGACATGGGCCAGCTACATGAAAGATCCTGAAGCACGCCCGGAATTGTTCGAGCAGGAGAAGAGGGATTTGATAACCCTTTGCAGTGGTCGGGTGCTATCGGCTAGCGCTCTGTTATCATAGGACACCCTTTTTGCCGCCGGGTTGAGCTCCATTGATCCTTAGGGTGAGTTTCTTTCCCCTTTTTCTTGCAAGCGGCACGCCTAGATAGTTTTATTGTGGTTTAATTGATTGTTTGCCGTGTTTTCAACCGAGAGGTCAGCATTTGTGGGTCAAATGAAAAAGGAGCTAGGCAAACGCCACAGGGGCTTCAGCTCTGGTGACAAGCATAAGTCTGAAAAAAGGTCCCGCCTTTCCGCCCCCCACTCAAAGGAGCTAGGAAGGACAATGCCGGTCACCATTCCTCTACTCCGAAGAAGGGAAAAGTTGGTGCACCGGCCGCGGTGGATGGGCCCTCTCTGCCGGAGGGAGGTGTGGTAGCGGAAGAGGAAAGAGTCATCGGGGGAAGCTTGGAAGGAGCTATTGAAGCTTCCCCCCTCCAAATAGTAATTGTGTCAGACGATGCTGAGGAGATATCGCCAGTTCATCTAGCAATCCCCTTGCCCAAAGCTAATCAACCTCATTTGTTAGAGGTTGGTAATCCTTTAGCGCTGTGTGCGGAAAGGGAAGAGGCCCCTGCTTTGGTTGAGGGGGCAAAAGAGGTAGTTGCTGCTGCCGAAGTTCAAGTGGAGCCTTCCGAGGGTGAACCGGTGGAGGTTGAAGGGCTTTCTGTCGGAGGGCTTTCTGTCGAGGTATTGGGGGGAGCCGCGGAGGAAATCGAGGTTTGGGTGGAGTCTGCTGGGGATGAAGCAGTGCTTGGAGAGGAGGAGGAAGAAGAAGAAGAAGAACCACTGAGCGGAGGGGATGATCGGACCGAAATTCCTTCAGCCGAAGCCAAGGCATCCGAAGCTCCCCAGGTTAGAATTCTAATGAGGAGGCTAGACGGATAGCAGTTCCTCAGGCAGAAGCCTCTCAGGCCGACTCTTCGGCCGTGAATTTCCTTATTCACAGTCCTGAGGTAGAAGATATATTTGCCACTTTGATGCGGTCCATGCGCAGCACTAGAGAAGGTTCCTCAGCAGATGAGCCCATCGTAACGGTAGAGGACATCGTCGAGGCGGCTTTCGGGCAGCTCAGAGCACCGAAGGATGTCTACCTTCTCTCCGAGATCAGCAACCCCGCTCTTATGAAGAATGCCATAAACTATACCTCTCGAGTAAGTCATTATGTCAAGGTAATAATTTTTAGTCGGTTGGCTCGGCCGCACTTTCTTACTTATGCTTTTTCTACAGAATGCCTTAATTATGAGGGCACTGAGTTGGCACCTAAACCTGGCCATGGGGGCCTGTGCTCAGCCCAGGAGGGAGGCCGCCGGTCTTCGAAAAAGAGTGGATTCAACTAGTAAACTCTCCAGGGCCTTGTCATCTGTTTAAGGGGATCTCGAGAAGATGAGCAAGTCCTACCTAGCTACCGCTGAGAGAGCCTCTCAGCTTGAGATCCAAGTTAAAGAACTCCATGGCTTTCGCGAGCAATCGGACAAGGCCTATTTGGAGTTATCACAGATCAAGTCTAAGCATACCGATGAAGTCAAGGCTATGTGGCAGCATTTCGACGAGAGATGGGGCGAACTGAAGGATAGCTTCGCTGAGGAGAAAAAGAATTGGAGCAAAAGGCTTGATAAAGAGGAGCGCAAGCATCGGCGGCAACAAGATCAGCTCGCTAGCCTGAATAGGAAGCTCACTGATAGGGAAGATCGACTGAAATGGCAGCACGATCAAATTGCCAAACTCACCGCTAACCTTGATCAGTCTCAGCGGAAGGTCAAAGAAAAACAGTCCAGGATTAATGACCTCAAGGAGGGTCTCCAGCAGAATAAAGTGGCTAAATTGAAGGCCCTTGAAAAGGTTCATGAATTGAACGAAAAAAATTGCTCGGCTAGAAGAAGAGGTATTATGTCTTCTTACTTATTTCTAGTGCCTTTTCTTTCAGCCATAGTCTCAAATGATCCGATGTTTGCAGATAGGCAGAATCGGGCTCGAGGTTCAGGACCAGTTCAAAGCTTTGAGAGCAGAGTTGGCCTCGAGCCACCAAACAAATTCCAAACTAGGGGGTCAATTGGCTGAGGCTAACAGACGAGTCTCTTTGGCCATGGATGAGTACAAGAGTTATGCTCAATTCATCGAGGAGCACAAAGCGGCTTGCGCCGATGCATTTTAGTTCGGCAAAGAGGAGACACGAGCGAAGATCTCTCGGGTATACCCCGAGCTAGATCTATCTTTTCTAGAGGCCGAGTTTTATGATACTCGTACCCTAAGAGCCAAAGAAGCTGAGTATGAGGACATTTTGGATGTTGACCTCGAGACCATCCTGGGCACTGATGGAGTCATGGCTCCAGAGGAATGTCCTCAGCCTAATGCCGAGGAACCTGAGGTCCCCCTTCCCACTATATTCGAAGTAGGTGAACCAAGTTAAATTCCTCCAGATGTTACCGAGGGGGCCTCTGGAACTGATTTGAATCCTGACCCTTGAGGGTTGCTTATGTATTTTTGTTTTTTTCACTTGTAATTCAATCGAATCTTAATGAATGAATCTTTTGTCTCCTTCTATGTGTCCTTTTGCTTTGGTCATCGTTTTTCGAATGATCTTTTTATCATAAGTTTTTTCCCACTCATAGCTCATCATAAACGAATCGTACTTTAAGATTGGATTTGCTTTTAGCAATTTTGGATCAAATGCTCTGCTTAACAGAAGCTAAGTTAGCTAGGTTTCTCGATGTAACTGTTTGGTTTTGCCGAGAAATATTATCCCGGCCTCGTTCAAAGTAAGACAAATAGTTTGAAATGCGTAAGACAACTTGGTTCGCTGAGGCTTAGGATAGCTTGGCTCGCCGACGAAAAGAGCGGCTCGAAATGGCCGAAATAAGAGAAGTACTTTGGCTGGGGCCAAGGTAAGGCGGATAGTTCAGTTTATTCGAAGCAAGAAGTTGGTTCGCTTCCTACCGAGGTAGATGAATCAGCTCGCGATTTGCCGAGGGATACCTCATTTTTTCCTAGGGCATTTATTCTGTTGGCCTTTTCCAACGTAAGTCCTTTTAGCATATGCGTTAAGTATTCGATCGTTATTGGACGACATCATTTTCAAAGGGGGATCTCCCAGGTATGCCCATATCTCAAGGACCCACAGATGGTTTTCTGCATTTAAGGCTCTGGATTCAAGATCATAAGGAGATCTTCTGCCTTTCATCACGGCCTGGGAGGCATGCTCAGTGCGCCTTGGGATGCCCCCTTTTTTCTTAGTGTGCCACGTGGCAATGTGACCATGGCATTTCAAATTTGAGGCCCTCTTCCTTAATGGTTGCTCCTGGTTTGTTTGCCTATAAAAAGGGGAGAGCAGACTCTTTTGAGAATCTCCCAAAATCTTCTCTTTCTGCGAGTTAGAGAGGTTTTCATGGTGCATGTTTTACTGAAGTCCAGAATTGAGAGATCGAGCTTCCCTTTTGAAAGCTGGCTCATCCTAGATAGCTGGGGTGATGGAGGAGCTGCTGAAGAACAAGTAGTCCTCAAGGAAGGAGTCCCGGGGATCATACAGAGAGCGCATGGGGACAGTTACAGGGGTCATACTAGGAGCACATGCTCCTTGTATGGCCTCTTTGATATGTCGTGGGGCCTTGCAAACTACTGGAAATGCAAACATCTAGGGCCCTATGGCTTACGTGGATTTCCCTCCCCCCTCAGTTTGGATTTCTTAATTCATCCGCCTGAGGGGTCCTTCCAACGAGGAAGGAGGTAGGTAGTGCTGGTCTCCTGTCTATGTTGTTGGGTAGTAGCTAGCAGCCCAGCATCCCACTCAGGGGCGGGAATCCTCAGCATCGGCATCCACGGGCCTTTACCCAACATGGATCCCTTAGTTCATCCATCCTAGGGATCCGTGGATGGCCTACTTTGTTCTTTGGCATTAACCAGCGACTCAACGGAGCTGTCTGGTTTCTCTGATTTCTTGGGTCGGATGCAGAAACAGTGTCATCGACCGAAGCTGCTTGCCCGAGCTTTTATTTTATTTGTCTTTAGTTTCTGTGCTATGATGCACTTGTAATGCCTCTCAGGAGGTTGTAGTTTTTTATCAATAAAGAAAGCTCCTACTCTTTCTTTTTCAATGTGATTGTGTTGTTCGGTCGTGAGGGTCGTTCTGTTTATATCGCGCTTTCCAAATCGTAGCATAATTTACAACCGGCAGCGCTTTAGTTTCTTTACTTTCGTTAGGCATTTCAGTAATGCTTAGTCCTCTACGGAGGAAGCATTCATTTCTGTTTAGGTCAGAGGAAGGCCTAGGCGGCCTTACTAATTTGCAATGTAAACATGGCCCTACTCAAGGGACGGAGTAGGTCTTCCCTTAAAGAGAAATAACTCGCATAATTTTGCTAGTGTGCAGAGAAAGAGGTTACTTACCTCCACCGAAGCATGATAGGACGTTTCAGTCATGCTAGAGTGATAAGTCTATTTATTATCCCAATTTAACTATTAAAATAAATATTAATTACTTTGAATTTATTAAGATTTGATACTTTTTATGGATGTTTGTAGGAAAGGAGCCTATGGATGGAAAGAGCTTGATTTTTTGAGTCCAATGATACAGACGACACTCAAATCAGGATTCGGTTTGTCCAAAAAGGAAAAAAGAGATAATTTCGCATGATTTACGGTGCAAACTAAGGCAGGAGGAAACCCTAGACGAGCTCTATAAAAGGAGGACCTCAGGCAGTAGTTGGGAGAAGGAGTTTCTACAAAGCTCTTTTTATTCTTCTTTTATTTAGATTATTGTATTTAGGCATAGGAGAGAAAAATTATGGAGGGGATGCTGGCAGCAGCAATGCATGGCTAGATTCCTTCAACTTGGGATGATGATGAAGCATGTAATTAGGTTTTATCTTTCTTTTTGTTCTTAAATTCTATGCAATAAAAATTATGCTCTTCTTTATTATATCTTTGAGTTATTTTTCTAATTGAGGTTTTGATCTGGCATACACGGCTTGTACCCTCTATCGACATATCATGATCTCAGGATACGGTACGTGCCTAAGAGAGACAGATCGTAGTATGATAGATTAGACCCTTAACCTTACAATTATTAGATAGTTTATACTCTAAGCGGACGTATCGTGATCTCCTGATACGGTCCGTGCCTGACAAGAGATAAATTATTCTAATTTTAAATTTATAAAAATTATTACTATTGCAACATTAAAAAAAGAAGATAAAACCTGTTTGCATGGTAGATTCGGATTCCTGGGTTACTTCTCCTGCTATTTAAATTTTGTTAATTAATTAGTTGTTATCTTTTAATAATCGTTATTCTTAATATAATCCTCTATAGATAAATTTTCTTCTTCTCTTTCATGAAATAATTACCCTTGATCCCTGAGGATATGATTCCGATTCACCACTAGCTATAGTAGTGAGTAGGTTTTATTTTGACCGCCAACGACAGCGATCAAATTTTGGCATCGTTGCCGGGGATCTAGGCACGATTAGTTCATAAAAAAAATAAAAAAAATATTACTAATTTTTTTTAATTTTATTATTATTTTAATTATTTTCATTGTTTCATTATTGTTCATGCTTCTATATAAAAGAAAAGAGTAAAAAAAATTCTCTTTTGTTGAATAGTTATTGCTCTCTTTAGTTTATTACTTTTTTAGTTACCTTAATTGTTAGATTTCTTATTTTCTTTTTAACATAAAAAAATTACTTTCCTTTTTATCACAAATCCACTTTTAACCTAATCAACTTTTTTTTAATTAACTTACCTTAAAAGAACCTAAAATAAAAACCTAAGACACTTTCCATAAAACATAATTAATTTAAGAAAATAAAATAATAAAATAATAATACATAAATAAAAATAAAGTATAATTAAAATAAAAATAAAATATTTTATTGACTTAGGTAAATTTATTTTCTGCGAAACTCAAAATTTTTTCATTGACATCTCATAATTTATTAGGAAATTAGAAACTTAATCACAAAAATCTTTAAAAAAAGTAATTAGATTAATTTTGTTTGATAATTTTAAGAGCTAGACATCTGCTTGTTGCATAGTATTTTCATAATTAATTTTAAGAGCACAAACCCTTAATCAAGATAAGGTGGGGAGTTGATCACCCTTCCTTAGCCCACAAATCACATCTTCATTTTGCATTAACCCAAGCCTTTAACTCTAAAATTAACTAGACGTCAGCCCTAAGGAACTCGAGCTCAATAGGATAAGACACCCGAAAGAGTTGGACCGGGTTGGGATTAACTACTTAACTGGTGTCTAGAAAAGGAAAGGAAAGTGGTTACTTAATTGGTTCCATTCGCTTACCTAGTATTCGACGGGAGGACTCCCATTGACCTTATCCTTAACTGGCTAGTTAATCGGTTAATTTTTGACTTGAAGGGCTCCAAGGCAATCTTGAAAGTTAGGAGCTATTTAGATCTAGGTTAAACCTAGGGTAGAGATTCTAAACTTTGTTAACTTGATTGCTAATAATTATTAAACCATAACTAAATTATTTTTCATTGCTATTAGTTCTAGGAATCTTTTAGGATATTTTCTTTAGAATCTTCTCCTTTCTCTTCTATTATATTAGTTAAAAAAACTGAATTACTGTTTGCTTTAGAGTGTATTGGTAGGGTATATTCTTTGTCACCGATCGTTACAATCCAACCTCATACCCTTAAACCCTGAAATAGAGAGAACTTGTAGAGTAAACAGAGCGCACGCATTATGGATCTTAATCAAGAAAATAATCTACCACATCAATTGAAGGAGTACTTCGCTCCTTCACAATATACATATTCACCATGCATACAAGTACCCCCCAGTAGAGGCTGTCCAATATGAAATTAAGTCCAGTATAATCCAAATGTTACTAGCTTTCTATGGATTTACAAATGAAAATCCCTATAAACACTTAGATGAATTCTTGGAAATTTGCTTAACTGTCAAGATTCAAAATTTCTCCGATGAGGCACTTAGGCTTAAGTTATTCCCTTTCTCCCTAAAAGATAGAGCCAAGTATTGGTTAAATTCACTAGACATTATAATTTCAACTTGGGACCAACTTCAGAGGAAATTTCTTAAGAATACTTTCCTATAGAAAAAATGAATCAAATTAGGAAATCCCTAACCAATTTTTCTGAGTTAGAGGGAGAAATGTTTCATGAAATGTGAGAGAGATTAAAAGAATTAACTAGGAAATGTCTGCACCATGCAATACCTAAATGGCAGTTAGTTCAATGTTTTTATGATGGATTATCAGAAAGGCATCGACAAATGGTGGATGCCTCATATGGAGGAACATTTATACTAAAAAATGAACATGAGGCATAGCAACTTTTTGAAACTCTAAGTGAAAATTCCTTGTATCACATATCTGCTGCCCGTAGAGATCCTTCCACAAAACCTAAGAGAGGTGGAATATACAACATAGGTCAGTCTATAGACATCTATATCAAAATTGATGAACTATCCCAAAAACTTGATCGAATTCTACAAGTTGGAAATACCTCTTTTCCATCTACTCAATTACATGAGGTTTGTATAATCTGTTCGAGTCTGACCCATTCTATAGGTGAATGTCCAGCCACATACCAATTTCCTGAGCTTATTCAAGAGCAAGCCTACCAAGTCCAAACCCGAATGGCTCCTAAACCAAAAAATGGTCCATATTCAAATACTTACAATCCTACGTGGCAAAATCACCCAAATTTTTTATGGAAACCCCAACCTATCATCAGTCCAACATCAATTAGGCCTAACCATCAAGAGACCCAATTTAGAAGCATGTCGTATTCCCAATATCCAACTTCTCCTCAACATTCACCAAATAATTATGATTATACTTTTGAAGAGAAGGTGTTACAAGCATTGAAAGGGCTAGAAATGAATACTCAACTTCTTCACTCACACACACAATCCATTACAAAACTAGAAACCCAGATAGGTCAACTAGTCACAGCATTCAGTAAAAGAGAATGGGGTAAGCTACCGAGTCAGCCCGAAGCTAACCCTAGGAACCTAAACATTCAAGGATCAAATCAAAGAGCCCAGATGAACCAACTAAGTGTCATTCATACATTAAGATCTGGGAAACAAATAGATAACCAGGTGGGTACTTATGATGAAGAAGAATTAGAAGTCCCACCATTTGAACAACTTATTGAGCTAGGTCAGCCCGAAACACCTGAGGCATCAGAGTCTAATGTAATGGCCAACCCACCAGTTGAGCCTATGTCAAAACAAGATAAATAAAAAATTAGGGTTGTAGCACCATTCCCAAATAGACTTAAGTCCAATCAAAATTCAGCCTAATTTGATAAGATTTTGAAGGTCTTTAAGCAAGTTAAAGTGAACATCCCCTTACTGAACATGATCCAACAAGTTCCAGCTTATGCCAAATTCCTTAAGGATTTATGTACCAAAAAGAAGACCATCAATGTGCCCAAGAGAGCCTTTCTGGCAGCCAGTGTGAGCTCTTACCTATCAAACCACATGCCAGTAAAATACAAAGATCCAGGGTCCCACTATTTCATGCATTATGGGGAACACCCTCATAAATAAGGCTCTATTAGACTTAGGGGCAAGTGTTAATATATTGCCATACTCTATATATGAGCAACTAGGGTTAGGAGAACTAAAGCCTACCAAAATGATCCTACAACTAGCTGATCACTCTTTAAAAGTACCTAAGGGAATAGTGGAGGATGTATTGATCAAAGTTGGTAAGTTTATCTACCTATTGGACTTTGTGATTTTAGAAACTGAACCGATGATAAACCCAAAAAGCCACATCCCAATGATTTTAGGTAGACCATTTTTGGCCATAGCTAATGCCCTAATTAATTGTCGAAATGGATTAATGAAACTCTCCTTTGGGAATATGTCAATTGATCTTAATATTTTTAATCTTACCAATACACATCAAACGGGCGACTCAAATTATGTTCAAGATACTGATTATGATCCAATTGACATTAGTGATAAAAAGCTTGACCTCGAAACCTGCATAAACCAAGATGGAGAGCAAATTAATGAGGTTGCTATAATTAATGAAAAATCAAGATGAAAACTTCCAACTGAACCACTAGAGAAAGTACCTGAACCATTACCCAAACCATCAATAAAGAAAGCACCCACATTAGAACTGAAACCACTTCCCAAGCATCTTAACTATGCATATCTAGGTCCATCAGAAACCCTACCTATTATTTCAACCAATCTAGACTCCTCACAAGAAGGGAAACTATTGAATGAGAATAAAGAAGCGTTAGGATGGACCATGGCTAACATAAAAGGGATTAGCCCCTCGATCATTTAACATAGGATTTACTTAAGGGAGAAAACCAAGCCTATAAGAGACCTCCAAAGAAAACTTAAACCAACCATGAAGTAAGTAGTAAGGGAAGAGATCATCAAACTCCTTGATAATGGTAATCAAAGTGAGCCATGACGTCTGGCTGAAGACGTTAAACTTAGCGCTTTTTGGGAGGCAACCCAAAATTTTTATGTTCTAACCTTTATTTCATGATTCTTATTTTAGGAATAAGATACTACTTCGTACGGTCACTCCTAACATTACACAAGGCATATCTCATCCAGATGGTGTTTCTTCTTATTTTATTCTTCCTTACTTCATTGAGGACAATGAGAATTAAGTTGGGGGGGTAAAAGAAACCTTTTTAAAAAATATTTTGAAAACACCTTGGCATTTTTTAAAAATTTCAAAATTTTTATGCTATGAAAGAAATTCTTGAGCAAAATTGACTAGAAAAAGGTAATAGAGATAGAAAGTATTGGCTAATTACTGTAGAGAGCCAAGGAGTAGACTAGCTTGTCAAACTTTTAGTAACCTACTTAGGTCATCTAAAGGCTATTAGCATTTCTATTGCACATGCACACTGACGAGGTAAATTAGGTATTAGTTGTAAGATAAATTGGAGATTCAATTATTACTAAAAATTAATAATTAATATACACCTCGAAAGAGCTACCTGCCTGATAAAAAAATATATATATATATATATATATATATATATATATATATATATATATAAGTCTAAACATTGGTTTTCCATCAAGTAACTGGGCACCTTCGCCTAAGTAAGCGTTGTTGTTCACATCAAAAAAATTGGCAATGTAAAGATATTGCTAAAAAAAATAAAAATAATAAAAATAAATAAATAAAAAATATATATCAGGCAGTGTGAAAGCTACCTTAGGTTATGTGCTTAATTTGAGGGTGTATAAAAGTTTCTCAAAGTAAGTGATAAGCAAAGATACCATTGTTTCTTACAAGCTAGTACCGAAATGGTAAGTTAGCCATCACAAACGGAGGTATTGTAGATCTATAGATGAACTCTAAGAAAGTTTCTGATAGTTTTAACAGCAAAATTTACTTCAAAAACTCAATACTTAGTTAGTGATACTGGCTATCTTCTTTCAACCTTAAGCCTAGAATTAATTTTGCAAAAAAAAGAATTTTAGTGATGCATGGTTTTATTTTAATTACATTGCTAAGGGACTAGCAATGATTAAGTTGGGGGGTGTGATAAGTCTATTTATTATCCTAATTTAACTATTAAAATAAATATTAATTACTTTGAATTTATTAAGAATTGATACTTTTCATGGATGTTTGCAGGAAAGGAGCCTATAGATGGCAAGAGCTTGATTTTTGAAGTCCAATGATGCAGACGACACTCAAATCAGGATTCGGTTTGCCCAAAAAGGAAGAAAGAGATGATTTCGCATGATTTCTGGTGCAAACTAAGGCAGGAGGAAACCCTAGACGAGCTCTATAAAAGGAGGACCTTAAGCAGTAGTTGAAAGAAGGAGTTTCTACAAAGTTCTTTTTATTCTTCTTTTATTTAGATTATTGTATGTAGGACTGGGAGAGAAAAATTATGGAGGGGATGCTGGCAGCAGCAATGCGTGGCTAGATTCCTTCAACTTGGGATGATGATGAAGCCTGTAATCAGGTTTTATCTTTCTTTTTGTTCTTAAATTCTATGCAATAAAAATTATGCTCTTCTTTATTATATCTTTGAGTTATTTTTCTGATTGAGGTTTTGATCTGGTATACACGGCCTATATCCTCTATCGACGTACCATGAACTCAGAATACTGTACGTGCCTAAGAGAGACATATCGTAGTATGATAGATTAGACCCTTAACCTTGCAATTATTAGATAGTTTATACTCTAAGCAGACGTGCCGTGATCTCTTAATACGGTCCATGCCTGACAAGAGATAAATTATTCTAATTTTAAATTTATAAAAATTATTACTATTGCAACATTAAAAAAGAAGATAAAACCTGTTTGCATGATGGATTCGGATTTCTGGGTTGCTTCTCCTGCTATTTGAATTTTGTTAATTAATTAGTTGTTATCTTTTAATAACAGTTATTCTTAATATAATCCTCTATAGATAAATTTTCTTTTTCTCTTTCGTGAAATAATTGCCCTTGATCCCTGAGGATACGATCTCGATTCACCACTAGCTATAGTAGTGAGTAGGTTTTATTTTTGACCGCCAACGACAGCGATCATAGAGTATCTAAGATATCAACTGGCTTTACTGCCATTCTGAATGAGTCATCCATTCTCATCATAACTTGAGATATTGCTTGAAGACATCACTCAGCCTTGTCGAGGCTTGAAATATTATTCAGAGATATCACTCGGTTTGGCCGAGACTTCAGATATTGTTTAGAGGTATCACTCGGCTTGGCCGAGGCTTCAAAAGATTATATTTAGAGATATCACTCGGTTTGGCCGAGGCTTCAAATATTATTCAGAGATATCACTCAGCTTGGCCGAGGCTTCAAAAGATTATATTTTACTTGGCATAGCCAAGGTACGAAGATATCACTCGGCTCGGCCGAGGCTTCAAAAGATTATATTTTACTTGGCACGGCTAAGGTACAGAGATCACTCGGCCCTGCTGAGGTTTGCAAAGTATATTTTACTTGGCGCGGCCAAGGTACGGAGATCACTCGACCCTGCCGAGGATTCAAAAAGATTATATTTTACTTGGCATGGCCAAGGTATGAAGACATCACTCAGTTTGGCCGAGGCTTCAAAGATTATATTTTACTTGGCATGACCAAGGTACGAAGATCACTCGGCCTGGCCAAGGATTCGAAAAGATTATATTTTACTTGGTGCGGTCAAGGTACAGAGATATCATTCGGCTTGGCCCAGCCTTCAAAAGATTATATAGCAAGACTTGCTTCTCATTGCAGTTTTCAGGGCAAAGTGATCGAAACAAAACTTTGCAAACTTTTGAAAGTTAAATTCAATGCAATGAACAAGGTAAGTTTAGTGAGGGTGTACCCTTACTGATGATAGATGCGGAGGTTATTCGAGTTCCACATCCGGAGGATAGATTTTTCATTCAAATCTTGGAGTTTGTAGGTGCCGGGCCTGATTACTTCCACAACTTGATAGGGACCCTCCCAATTTGGGAATAGTTTTTCTTGCTCTAGTGGTTTTGACACGGATGCCTTCCGAAGTACCAGATCATCGGGAGGAAAGACTTCCCTTTGACTCTAGCGGAGTGATAGCGGGCTATCCTTTGTTGATAAGCGGTCATTCGGATTCGAGCCTTCTCTCTGACTTCTTCTATTTGATCAAGATTAGTTTGGAGTTGCTCATCATTGAATTCCTCCGAATAGCTTTCCACGCGAGGGGAGGGGAGTCCAACCTCCACAGGGATGACAGCTTCTGTACCAAAATCCATCTTAAATGGAGTTTGGCATGTGGGTATCCTTTCAGTAGTTCGGTAGGCCCACAACACGTGGTGAAGCTCTTTTGCCCATCTGCCTCGTGCCCGGTTGAGCCGAACTTTAATTCCTTGTAGAAGAGTTTGGTTGTTTACCTCGGCCTTCCCATTGGCTTGAGGATGCCCGACTGATATCAGGTGATGAAGAATGTCGTGATCTTCACAGAATTCCTGAAACTTAGGATTATCGAATTGCTTTCCATTATCGGTGATGATGGTGTGGGGAAGGCCGAAATGGCAGTTGATAGACCTCCATACGAAGTCCTTAGCCCAAGCTTCAGTTATCTGGGCGAATGCTTCGGCTTCGACCCACTTGGTGAAATAGTCAATTGCGACAAACAAGAACTTCCTTTGCCCTATTGCGAGGGGGAATGGACCGAGGATATCCATTCCCCATTTGGCGAAAGGCCAGGGGGATGATATAGAAGTCAGGTGAGCATAGAAGAGCCTTTGAACATTTGAGTGTCACTGGTACAAATCACAGGCTCGGACAAGGTCATCAGCATCTCTCTGCATCATTGGCCAATAATACCCTTGGCACAACACTTTGTGGCACAGAGCCCGACCGCCAAGATGATTACCACAGATGCCTTCATGAACCTCCCGAAGAGCATAATCAGTTTCCAACGATCGAAGGCATTTGAGCAACGACATAGAGAATGATCGCTTATACAGCCGATCATCAATCAAAACATAATGAGATGATTGCATTTTTAGTTTTCTTGCTTCTTTTCTGTCAGTGGGTAGCAACCCTTCTTTGAGATATTTGCGCAGGAGATCTATCCAAGATGGTTTAATGTCGACCTGCATCATCTGATCAGCATCGGTAATGCTGAATTTCTCCAGGACTTCCAAGTGGAACCTCTGCTCAAGGTCCATCAAGTCTGTAGTTTCCAGATGGGACAAAAGGTTGGCACACGCATTTTTAGCCCTTGGGACCTGAATAATCTTAAATTCAGCAAAGTAGGAAGATAGATCGCGCACCTTTTGAAGATATTGAATCATGTTCAGCTCTCGAGCCTCGAATTCTCCTTGCACCTGGCCTGTCACTAACTGAGAGTCAGTGTAGGCATTTAGCTTTTCGACTTTGAGCTCGCAGGCGATACAGAGTCCGGCGAGCAAGGCTTCACACTCTACTTCATTGTTTGAGGCCAGGAAGGAGAAGGGATGCCATATTTGAAAGTTGCCCCCTCCAGACTAGTAAGGACTAGACCGACACTAGAACCGCTCGCGCTGGAGAATCCGTCGGCATGAAGCAACCATGGGGTGTTGGGCTTTGGTTGTCCAAGGGTATCCGAAGCAGAACCATCCTTGGGTATGGTGCATTCAAGGAGGAAATTCGCCAAGACCTGGGCTTTAATGGCTGGACGAGGCTGATACTGAATGTCATGTTCACTCAGCTCGATAGCTCATTTGGTCATTCTTTTCGATGCTTTCGGACGATGGATAATTGACTTGATGGGTTGGTCGGTCAAGACTGTGACAGTGTGCGCTTGGAAATATGGTCACAGCTTTCGGACGGATGTTACTAGGGCCAAAACCAACTTCTCGACTCGAGTATACCTTATTTTGGCGTCTTTGAGCAATTTGCTGATATAATAAACTGGCTTTTAGACCTTGTTCTCCTTCCTGATCAGCACAAAGCCAATAGCGCTCTCAGAGACCGCCAAGTATAGACTCAGCATTTCCCCTGGGTTCAGACTGCTGAGGAGAGGTGGCGAGCTGAGGTATTTCTTGAGATCTTCAAAGGACTTTTGACAGTCTGGGGTCTAATGGAAATTTTTGGCCAACCGAAGTGCTTTGAAGAAGGGAAGGCACTTTTTGGTTGACCAAGCAATGAAGCGGTTGAGGGCTGCTATCCTCCCTGTAAGACGTTACACGTCTTTGATCGACCCTGGGGGGGCCATCTGCTGCAAGGCTTGGATCTTCTATGGGTTTGCTTCGATGCCTCGCTGAGAGACCATGAAGCCCAATAACTTTTCGGAATTGACCCCGAAAGAACATTTGGTTGGGTTGAGCTTCATTTGATACTTTTGAAGTGTTGCGAAGCTTTCCGCAAGGTCCTCAACAAGTTGGGATACCTCCTTGCTCTTCACCAGTATATCATCAATATACACCTCCATATTCCGGCCGATTTGATCCTTGAAGACTTTATTGACCAGCCTTTGGTAGGTGGCACCTGCATTTTTTAAACCAAAGGACATAACTCGGTAACAATAAATACCTCGGTCGGTGATGAAGATAGTTTTTTTCTCATCCTTGGGTGCCATCCAAATCTGGTTGCAACCTGAATAGGCATCCATGAAAGTCAACATTTGGTGGCCCGAAGTTGAATCCACAAGCTGATCGATCCGAGGAAGAGGGAAGCTATCTTTTGGGCAAGCCTTGTTGAGGTTGGTGAAGTCGATGCAGATTCTCCATTTTCCATTTGATTTTTTCACCATGACCACATTTGCCAGCTAGTCGGGGTAATTGACTTCCCGGATGAAGTTGGCTTTGATGAGTTTGTCCACCTCCTCTTCGATAGCTTTTTGGCGCTCGGGAACGAAGCTTCTTTTCTTCTGTTTAACCGGTCGAAATGCCTCATCCACGCTAAGGCGGTGGACCAAGACATCCGGGTCAATCTCGGGCATGTCCGATGCGGACCAAGCGAAAACATCAGCATTCTTCCGAAGGAAATCGATCAAATCTTGCCGAAGCTTTCCCTCTAGTTATGACCCGTCCTTTATGGTTCAGTCAGGCCGAGCTTTGTCAAGTGGCACTTCCTCCAATTCTTCGGTTGGCTCTCCTCGTTGCTTGGAAAAAACTTCCCGAGCATCCAGCCCATCCACCTCAGGCTTCTTGGATTGAAGGTCAATGACAAAGCAATACCGAGCTATAATTTGACTCCATGGGGAGATGGGGGATGGAAACGATGGCTTTGAGAGATATCTGTCTTGGCTTGCTGAGGATGGCATTATAAGGAGACCGAAGCTTGGTTACAAGAAAATCCATGAGCACAGTAGCTACGCGGGGCCAAGTGCCGGCTCAGACTATTAGAGTAATAACTCCCTCGGGGATTATGGAGTCGCCCGTAAACCCACCAGGGTGGATTCTACGGCCCGGAGGTTCTCCGTCCAAAGCTTCAATCTCACAAAGGCATCAAAATACAAAACATTAATGGAGCTTCCACTATCAATTAAAATGCGGTGTACATCATGTTCAGGGATACAACTAGGGCATCGTCGTGGGGGTACTATACCTCCCGAAGATCTTCATCAGAAAAAGAAAGTTCATCAACCCATACCTTCTTTGGTGGATTTTCTTCCTCACCTGGCCAAGATGATGGGGAACTAGCCGCCACTATCATGTTAACATTACCCATGACTGGGGATTCGGTGGAGGGAGCTAGCGAGGTTTGGGCTGGTGATCCCCTTCATTATTCGGCTCAGGGGGTCCTCTGAATCGGTCCAGTCTGCCCCATCAGATCAACCGCTCAATCTCATTCTGAAGCTGCCAGCAATCCTCGGTGTCATGCCCATGATCCCGATGGAAGCGATAGTACTTGGTTATATCCCTTTGAGTTGCATTGCCTCGGAGAGGAGAAGGCCGAGGAATCTAGCGCTCAATCTCCATCAGGATTTGCGCTCTTGGCGAGGTGAGAGGAGTGTAGCGATCAAACATTCGGGCCAAACTTCGAGTTCGGTCTCGAGGCGGTGGTGGAGGAGCTCTTTGGCGGCGAGGCGAGCTCGCATGGCGGTGGGCTTGATGCTTGTTCGAGTCCTTTGCCTCCTTCTTCTTTAGTTGCTCGGCTCGAGCTAACCTTCTCGATTTTCAACCCTGGCATACTTATCCGCCAGGGACATCATGTCTGAAAGGATCTTCGGGTAGTTAACCTCCAAAGCCAAGTAGAAATTCCCTTCCTTCGACACTCCCCCAGCCAAGGCAGACATGGCTACCTCGTGGTTGAGGTGGTCGACCTCCAGGAGGGCCGTATTGAAACGGCCAAGGTAATTCTTCAAAGATTCCTCCTCTCTCTGCTTGACTTCAGAGAAGGAATCAGATCTTCGTCACTGGCGACGCCTGCTGACGAACTGACTGATGAGTAAACAACTCAGCTCGTCGAAAGAATCAATGGAATCTAGCTTCAAACTATTAAACAAAGTTCGAGCAGATCCCCTAAGAGTGGAGGGGAAGGCTCAGCACAGGATCGCATCCGATGCTCCGTGAAATATCATGATGGATCTAAAGCTGCTCAAGTGGTCGTCGGGATTAGTGGATCCGTGGTATGGCTCGATGGTGGAAAGCTTAACATGAGGGAGAATCACTTCCCTCATGATCCTTTTAGAGAAGGGAATACTCTGCTCCGCCTTTGGCTGGAACATAGGGGCTTGTCTGACGGTGTCCAACTCCTAATGCCATTCTTGATGCATCTCCTGTATCTGTTGCCTAATCCCTTCATCCAAAGTGTTAGGAGGGATTGGGCGATGAGAAGATGGCAGCGGTGTCGAGTCCTGGGAAGACACCGGGGAAAGAGAACGAACCCGTCGAGATCTGAGCGGGCTCTTCCCTCTAGCCCACTACAGCACTGGCTTTGCCTTCGCGGGCCGATGATGATAATCCACCGCTTCAGGCAGATTGAAAGAAGAGATCGCTGGTGGAACAGGGATAGCAGCCTCTTAATGAAGCTGTGGAGTAGGAACGACTGGGCAAGGAACCCCTTGGAGTCCCTGGACCAGCTAGGTCAATGTATGGACCTGCTGGATCAGAGTAGCGAACTGATCCAGCGTTACCACCGTTGCCGACGGCGAAGGAGTCTCAGCTAGCAGTGGTGGCGGAGGCGCTACACTGCTAATTGGATCAAGCCTTTGAGAGGCAGCCTGATCTTGAGCCTCGGATGTGACTCTCTTCCGATTGGCCATTAGAGGATGCTTCTTCTAGTTTCGAGTCTTGTCTCCTGGGTTACAAGTTTACGAGACTTGAGGCACTTCCTTTAGCGCCAATCTGTTGCCACGGAAATCCATTCTCCGACTCGGGTGCGCTCTGGATCTGGATCCGGACGCTGGTCTCTCGCCCAGGGTGGAACCTGTAAGACAGTCCTCACACAGAGGGTGTTTCGGGCGTGGCCCTCTGCAGAAGACCCTCCGATGCCCAAGTCAATGGAAGTTCACAGCAAGCATAAATGAGGAGAAAGCTCTCGCAGAAGAGTTTCTCTATATGGGTGTTCTCTTGAGAGCTCGGAGCTCTGCTCGAGCTTTAATGGAGTTTTCAGTGTGAGAATTAGTGAATGCGTACATGAGAGACTTGGGGCTGTGGTATTTATAGGCGATCACCTGATTCCTTGGGTGCATCACAGGGAGTCCGAAAGTTGTTGAGATTCGAAACGGATTCGAATCAAGTTTGTTATGAGGCCAGTAGGATCCGTATCTTGTCAGTTAGAGGATCGACGGCTAGGAGAGTTGGTTGATACCTTGAGATTCAGCGATTATGTAGGCCCTAGGCCACTTCTATGGCCCTTAGGCCACTTCTAGCATAATTCTCCGTTTGGAATCTTATTCAGTTATCGTGAATTTGAACTCTCCCACGCTGGATCCCGCAGAGGTGTTCGAGTGTTGGTCCGACCGAGGCGAGGGACAGTTTGATTTTCGAGGTATAGGAGGGCTCGGTTTGCTGGGGCATGAGGATGGCTCGGTTTACCGAGGTAGAGGATGGTTCGGTTTGACGAGATATATGATGGTTCGGTCTGCCGAGGCATGAGGATGGTTCGGTTCGTCGGGGTGACCCAACTCTGCTGAAGGCGATTCAGCTTCACCACCTTACGGATATGACAGCTGGCCGACAGGATGTTGGGATTGGTCTCGATCCAATTGTCGATGTGCACGGGCATTAATGCGATGATAATTTTACCCCTCATCAATACTCATACCCAGGGTTACCTCACTCTTAAAAAATCAATCTCAATGTCAAGTTTACTTATTGGGTTAATTTTTTTCTCATTTATATTGTTTTAATATATAAATCTACAAAATTTCTCAAGCTAAATTGGGTTAAACTAGGCTGTTTTTTAATTTCTCTGGCCTGATTCTTAAATCAGACCATTTAAATGTTTAAAATCATTTCATGGGTCTAATATTCGTATCTGTAAAATTTGGGTCTAATATGTTATTTGGCCCATGATTAGATGATGAAGGGTACTAAGATCAAGTGCCCATATATATATATATATATATATATATATATATATATATATATATATATATATATATATTCTCTCTCACAAATAAACAAACAAATACACACACAAAAAAAGGGACGCAAATTCGCCAAATTCTAAGGTTGGTCCGGCCACTCGCCAGTCGCCCCCTGTCACGTTCCGGTGCCCCTCGGGCGCGGCAAATAATAAACCTTTCCCGTCCTTTCAAGCTGGATCCGTTTTTTTTTTTTTTTTGCAGGTCTAAAAAGAGTTCAAAAGGGAAGGCGAAAGGACTCGAGTTATTCTGAATCCATGTCTAGTCTTTTTAGCTACCGGCTTTTAGTCTCCCTCACCTAGCAGTTGGAAAAAAAAGAAGCATATATAGATAAGAGCCCCCTCAACTGCCAGTTTAAACAACGCTGGTCCTTCCTCCAAGTTTCAGTGCTTTGCTATTGGTTATTATTGTGATTCCAATGAGGGTGGTGGTGCATTGGTTTTAGAGGTGGAGGAGGAGGAAGGGAAGTAGGAGGCAGTATGATGGGGAAAGGAGGAGATGATGGGCTGAGGACTGTGGAGTGTTTGAGGGGGAGGCTGCTGGCAGAAAGAGTCGCCTCCAAAGCTGCCAAGGAGCAAGCAGACAACATGGCCAAAAGGGTACGCTTTCTTCCCTCCCCACCTCCCCCATTATCATTCTTAACAGGAATCCTACGCATATTCCTCTTCTCGTAGTCTAGATTTTTTTGTTTCCTTTCTTTCTTTATTTTAATATTTTATTGTTAAATAAGTAGTTGGAGGAGCTGGAAAGGAAGCTGGCTGAAGAGATCGAGTCAAGGAACGGAGCTGAAAGGAGGCTCGAGCATGCTTTGAAGAAGCTGGAATCCTTGAAGATTTTGGAAGCTCCGGGAGCAGTTGGTTCACCGACGGTGGATTCGGGAGAGGTGGCGAAAGAGGCGCCAAGCCTTCAAGGTTCGGAGGATCTTCTTGGTGATGATCTCTCCGGTCGCTCATCGGCCGATTCACCTCATCAGGAAGAGGGGAGCTGGAGTTCGGGAGGGAAGGCAGCATCTCATAACAAAGGAGAGCCTCGTGGGGATGAGAGCAACAAAGGTGGCAGCTCCCAAGTGTCGATTGCTGGTTCTGTAAGGTATGTTAATGTGCAGTGGACTCTGCACTAAATTTTCTGGCAATTTTGATCGTGGGTTTCTTACTGATATATTACTTTACTACAATGAGCAACACTTGGATGCTGGTACCTCAAGGTGTTGGGCCTGGTGTGGTGCTATCAAGGCCCAGGTGGGCTAACTTGTATTGGGCTGGGTTTGAGTCCAAGGGTTGAGATTAAATCAAGTCACGGGTGTACACGGGCTTGAGGATTAGTTTAATTGGTTTAGTCCATGGGAGTTTTTTGTTGAGTCTGGGCCTGGCCCACTTCGTGGATGTATTTAAACTCTAGTCTCTAGGGTTTGGATGGAATAGTGAACAGATTCTTTTCTCCCAAAATTCCTTCTCTCATTGCAGGACGGCAGCCCTCTTCTTTTCCCTATCTCCTCTCTTCTCCTTCTCTATCCTCCCAATATAGCCTCTCTTCTCCTTTCTCTATCCTCCCAATATAGGATCGGGACCCTTGGAACCCTCATTGGCTTCGTGGACGCTCGCGGAAAACGTATGGCTTTGCGGACGCTCGTGGAGGACGTGGAGAGTGGAGACAAACGCTAGGACGTTGAGTGTGGAAGCCCAGGAGACCTTCGGTGGAAGCCTTGGACGTTGAGCGTGGAAGCCCATGAGACTCACGTTCACGGAAAGCCTTGGACGTTGAGCGTGGAAGCCCAGGAGACTCACGTTCACGGAAAGAAACCGACTACGTGAAGGCTGGGAAGAAAATCCACAGGGAGATTTCAGCAAAGAAGAAAAGAGGAATTAATTCCAGTGCAATTAATTCCAGCGCCATAAAATCTCTTCTCAAGAAGAGGGGCTGTTCTTTGAATCAGATTTTTATTAAATAAAATCCTTTAAAGAGAAAGGGTTGTTGGTCTTTGAACGTGATTCAAGAACGGTAGCCAATCTGATCGCTGGTAACAAGATAAAAATCCTTGGTTCTTGTTCAGCAAGGAATTCCACTAATGTCTCTAAACCCAACAAGTGGTATCAGAGCCAGGTTCAAGGAGTAATCTGGAGGCCTTCAAGGAGTTGAAATAATTTCAATAGAATCTCGTCAAGGTACTTCTCTATTTTATAAAATTTATTTTTGTGCTATTTGTGAAATTGGCCATGGGGAGTAGCATAAAAATAGAGGTAAAATTTATTTTTGTGCTATTTGTGAAATTGGCCATGGGGAGTAGCATAAAAATAGAGGTTGAGAAGTTTGATGGGAAGGGAAGTTTCTCCATGTGGAAAGTCCGGGTAGAGGACCTCCTTGTGCAGCAAGGTTTAGATTTGGCTTTGGAGGAAAGGCCAGATGGGATGACAGACAAGCAGTGGATTTCATTGGAGAAGAAGACATGTTCAATGATCAGGGGCTGTCTGGCGGATTCAGTCCTCTATTCAGTGCTGGAGGAGAAGACCCCGAAGGGACTCTGGACGAAGTTGCACACCCTCTATATGGGGAAGAATATGTGCAACAAGTTGATGTTGAAGAAGCACCTCTACAGCCTTCGGATGTCAGAAGGTGGAGATGTGCTGGGTCACATCCAGATATTCGACCAGATGAGCAATGAACTTCTGAATGTCAGGGTCAAGATGGAGGAAGAAGATAAAGCACTTCTGCTTTTATGTTCAATGCCCACGTCTTATGACTCATTGGTCACAACACTGCTCTATGGGAATGAGACATTAATTTATGAAGATATTGTCTCGGTGCTTCGGACGAATGAGCAGAGGGAGAAGATGACCAAGGAAGCTGTTCCCTAGGAGGGTCTATCAGTTGGAGAAAGGACAGGCAGAGGTAGGGGCAGGGACAGAAGTAAGTCTGGAGGACGATCAAAGTCCAGGAAAGGCAAGAGAGAGCTGAAGTGCTATAAGTGTGGAGAGGTAGGACATTTTAAGAAGAATTGTCCTAAGTGGAAAAATCAGAAGGGAGAAAAAGGAGGATCTGAGTCAGTGAGTACAGTTGCAGATAAGGAGGTGGAGGATGATCTCTTGGTTGTATCAGATGATCACAGGCACAGCACAGAGATGTGGACCTTGGATTCAGCCTGTTCTCATCATTACACTCCCAACCGGTCATGGTTCAGTACTTACACAGAGGTTGAGGAGGGGAATGTGACTCTTGGAGATAATCACCCTTGCAAGGTGGCAGGTATTGGCACAGTGAGGGTGAGGATGTTTGATGGTATGGTGCGCACTCTTACCAGTGTGAAGCATGTTCCAGAACTCAAGAAGAATCTGGTATCACTGGGGTACTTGGAGCGGACTGGATACAGCTTCAGCAGTCATGCCAGGAGTGGAGTTCTGAACATCTCCAATGGAGCCATGGTGGTGATGAGAGGGAGGAGGCTGGAAAATAATCTATACAAGATGGAGGGCTCTGTGATGACTGTGAAATCTGAGGTGGCAGCTGTGGAGCAAGATCCCCGGGATGTGTACAGGATGTGGCATTACCGCCTGGGCCACATGGGAGACAAGGGGATGAAAGAACTGAGCAAGAGAGGTCTGCTTCCAGACTTGAGTAGCGGAGATATGGAGATCTGTGAGCCTTGTCAGATGGGAAAGCAGAGGAGAGTACAGTTCTCAGTCAGCACAGCTAGGAGTGCTGAACCCCTGGAGTTAGTACACACAGATGTCTAGGGACCAGCCCCAGTTTCTGCAAGGAATGGGGCCAGATACTTTATGACCCTGATAGATGATTTCTCAAGGAAGCTGTGGATCTACTTTATGAAGGAGAAATCAGAGGTCTTCACCAAGTTCAAAATCTGGAAGGCTGAGGTGGAGAAGGAGCAGGGTAAAAGTGTGAAGTGTCTGAGGTCTGATAATGGCGGGGAATACACCAGCAGGGAGTTCCAGATTTTTTGTGAGGAGTGGGGCATCAGAAGGCACTTCTCGGTGATGGGAACTCCTCAACAGAATGGGGTGGCTAAGAGGATGAACAGAACACTATTGGAAAAGGCAAGATGCTTAAGGCTGCAGGCAGGGCTTCCAAAGATGTTCTGGGTTGACGCAGTAGATGCAGCTAGCTACTTGGTCAATCGGTCACCGCACACCAGGTTAGATGGAGACATTCCAGAGGAGATATGGTCTGGAAGGAAGACAAGCCTAAACCATCTAAGGGTGTTTGGATGCACAGCATATGTGCATGTTGGAGCTGGGGAGCGGAGTAAGTTGGATGCCAGGTCTAAGAAGATGGTGTTCCTAGGCTACCCGCGAGGAGTCAAGGGGTATCGGCTATGGGACCCCTTGGAGAAGAAGGTTGTCATCAGCAGAGATGTAACCTTTGATGAGAGCTCAATCCTCCAGAACAGAAGTGGCATGGATGCACAGCAGGGACTACAGGAGGTAGAACACGGTAACACTAGTCAGACAACCTCCTATACAGTTGTGCCATTTGCTAGTGGACCAGGAGGATTTGAGATTCAGGTGGAGAGGACTGACAGAGGGGGTAGAAGCCAGGGAGTTCAGCAGGATGCAGCTGGACAGGGGACTGATACTGGGATCGCACAGCAAAGGCCCAGGAGGAACGTGCGACCACCAGTTCGATACGGCTTTGAGGATTCGTTGTCATATGCCCTGGTGACAGCGAATGGAGACCCTTTCACCTATGAAGAGGCTATGGAAAGTCAGGATAGAGATAGGTGGATCCATGCTATGGCAGAGGAAATGCAGTCTCTTCACAGAAATAATACGTGGCAGGTGGTCCAGCTGCCACAAGGAAAGAAACCCATTGGTTGTAAATGGGTTTATCAGCGCAAGGAAGGAGCTTCAGAACAAGAGGGTATCAGGTATAAGGCAAGACTAGTGGCCAAAGGATACTCTCAGAAAGAAGGCATCGATTATGGTGAGATATTTTCTCCAGTTGTCAGGCACACTTCCATCAAACTATTATTGAGTATTGTAGCAGCTCAGGACTTGGAGCTGGAGCAGATGGATGTGAAGACAGCATTCCTCCATGATCATTTGGAGGAGAGCATCTACATGGAGCAGCCACCAGGGTTTAGAGAACCAAGATCAGATGGGAAAGTCTGTTTGCTGAAGAAATCTCTGTATGGGCTGAAGCAGTCGCCGAGGCAGTGGTACAAGAGATTTGACACTTATGTTAGGAGCATTGGACTTTTCAGGTGTGAGTATGATTCTTGTGTGTATGTTAAATCTCTGGATGATGGGTCTAGGATGTACTTACTCTTGTATGTAGATGACATGCTGATAGCATGCAAGAGTGAGAAGGCTGTACAGGAACTGAAGATAGCTTTGTCTCGGGAGTTTGAGATGAAGGATCTGGGGCCAGCCAGGAAGATCCTAGGGATGGAAATCATCAGAGATAGATCCAAAGGTGTGCTGCATCTGAGTCAGGGTGGCTACATTAAAAAGATTCTGGAGCGATATGGGATGAAGGATGCCAAACCGACAGCACTACCTTTGGCAGCACATTTTTCCTTATCGAAGACCATGTCACCACAGACTGAGGTGGAGGCTCAGGAGATGGAGAAGGTACCATATGCTTCTGGTGTTGGGAGCCTTATGTATGCCATGGTATGTTGTAGGCCAGACATAGCCCATGCAGTGAGCCAGGTGAGCAGGTTCATGGCGCAGCCTGGTAGGGAGCACTGGCGAGCACTGAAGGGAATCTTCAGGTACTTGGTAGGTACAGTTGGGGTTGGTATTTGCTATGGACAGCAAGAAGATGCTGAGAGATCCAACTTATCCAAGGAGGCTCGTGGGCAGTTATATGGGTATGTGGATGCAGACTTTGGTGGAGATGTGGACACTAGGAGATCCACAACAGGCTTTGTGTTCAGCCTGTTTGGTGATCCAATATCGTGGAGATCATGTCTACAGCCCATCACAGCCTTATCTACCACGGAGGCAGAATACATAGGTATCACAGAGGCAGCAAAGGAAGCTCTTTGGCTGAAGGGCTTGATGCTGGAGATGGGACTTGATCAGAAGGTTGTCCAGGTGCATAGTGACAGCCAGAGTGCTCTGATGCTTGCGCAGAATGCAGTCTATCATGCCAGGACGAAGCACATTGACCTCAGATACCACAGGATCAGAGAGCTGGTGGAAGATGGTGAGGTGGAGCTGGTGAAGGTATACACCAAAGAAAATCCAGCAGATGCACTGACTAAGGTTCTTCCACGGGACAGTTTTCAAAAGTGTATTTCGTTGTTAAAGCTGATGGACACAGTGGACGTGCTGAGGCATTGAAAGCACCAAGGTGGAGATTGTTGGGCCTGGTGTGGTGCTATCAAGGCTCAGGTGGGCTAACTTGTATTGGGCTGGGTTTGAGTCCAAGGGTTGAGATTAAATCAAGTCATGGGTGTACACGGGCTTGGGGATTAGTTTAATCTCATTGGTTTAGTCCATGGGAGTTTTTTGTTGAGTCTGGGCCTGGCCCACTTCGTGGATGTATTTAAACTCTAGTCTCTAGGGTTTGGATGGAATAGTGAACAGATTCTTTTCTCCCAAAATTCCTTCTCTCATTGCAGGACGGCAGCCCTCTTCTTTTCCCTATCTCCTCTCTTCTCCTTTCTCTATCCTCCCAATATAGGATCGGGACCCTTGGAACCCTCATTGGCTTCGTGGACGCTCGCGGAGAACGTATGGCTTTGCGGACGCTCGTGGAGGACGTGGAGAGTGGAGACAAACGCTAGGACGTTGAGTGTGGAAGCCCAGGAGACCTTCGGTGGAAGCCTTGGACGTTGAGCGTGGAAGCCCATGAGACTCACGTTCACGGAAAGCCTTGGACGTTGAGCGTGGAAGCCCAGGAGACTCACGTTCACGGAAAGAAACTGACTACGTGAAGGCTGAGAAGAAAATCCACAGGGAGATTTCAGCAAAGAAGAAAAGAGGAATTAATTCCAGTGCAATTAATTCCAGCGCCATAAAATCTCTTCTCAAGAAGAGGGGCTGTTCTTTGAATCAGATTTTTATTAAATAAAATCCTTTAAAGAGAAAGGGTTGTTGGTCTTTGAACGTGATTCAAGAACGGTAGCCAATCTGATCGCTGGTAACAAGATAAAAATCCTTGGTTCTTGTTCAGCAAGGAATTCCACTAATGTCTCTAAACCCAACACAAGGAACCTACAGTACTTCAATTCTCATTGATTCTTTTCAAGCGTTTTGATGAAGGTTGGCATGATTCTAAATCGAACATACTCAGAAGCTTTCAAAAGACCATGTTAACACATAATGGCGTTATACTTGAGTCATAGAGTTGAGTTTGTTGGTCTTTGTCCAAGTTTTATAACTCTGAGAAGCCTGAACTTGTCTTATTACATCAGTATTCAAAGAAGGGAAAAAGCAAAAGTGTTCAGTCTTATGTCTCTGAGTTCCAGAAATGTACCATATAAAAAGATAGAAAAAGTAACATGAGGCTGAAAGTCACTTAATAGAAGCACTGGATCAAATTAGAAATTGCTCTAGTGCTACAGGCCATGGTTCTGAAAACAGAGCCTTGCTATTGCTGCATCTACAATTTTATGCCTTGTATTGCAAGTTGGCGTATTCTTTTTTTTTTTTTTTTTACCTGCTTTATATTTGAGTGAATAAGGTTCATCTCCACATCTATTCACTTGATTGCATTTGATGACCTACTGTTGAGACTTTGCAGATATTTTGATTTCATAATCTAAGGTTATGGTCTCTCCACCCTTTTCACCGTCAAAAGTTGCTTACACCTTGTTCGCGGTGGCAAAATGCCAAGTTTTTTCTACTAAAGTAAGCGCAGCATTTGGTAATCTGAAAAAGGTGAGTTGCAATAATGTGAGTGTCTGGATGGACGAGAGAGAGAGAGAGAGAGAGAGAGAGAGAGAGAGAGAGAGAGAGAGATTGGAGTGATAAATTATGAACCTAAGAAAGAAAATGCCTTGAGCAACACTATGCTCATCCAGGATTGACCTCTATGGTTGGTGATTCCTGATGCCAGAATTGCAATAAACCAAACTCATAGAGATAGTAATATTCTAATGAAAATATTTGTCCAATAATAGCACAGAAATTCGGCTAACTGCCTTGGGCAGTCTTAGGCAGTGATGTTTGTAGAAGCCTTGGTGAAACTTAGAGGTGGTTGGGCATCTAGAGTTGAGATAACCTCACTATTTCATTAACTTTTTATTTAGATATTGTTTAAGTAATAAGAGTTACAAGAAGCCCACACATTCATATAGAAGAGTTTTTGTCATGCCTCGGACCCAAAAATTTTGAGCTAGGGTGACAACCCGCCGCATGCCAAGCATGCAAGGCGTCCCAAAATTTACACATTGATCAATATAAGGCAATAATTATAATTAGGCCATTCAAATTCATAACTTAACACAAACCATAAATATAAGTTTGGGCTACAAGCCCTACACACAATCAATATAGTTCTGGGCTACAAACCCTACACACAAGTAATACTGGGGTTACAATGATATCAAAAAACTGATGTATATAGAAGCTTCATCTACCCCATAAATCCATCTTCAATCCTGAGGCTCTGAAAAATATTGTGAGATTTACATGAGCTCACACTCAATAAGTATGCCTATAATAATAATATAAAATAGTCATATATCATCATATCTTATCAAGATATCAAGTCATAATTTCATAAACTTCCAATTTCAAATGCATTTATCATGCTATCAGAACAGGCATATCACTACTCAAATTAATTTAGAAGCTTATACAATAAATACCAGAAAATGCATTGTAAACAACCCACTGTTTATATGATCATTTTAATATTATATTTTATGTGTCCCACGATCCTGCTACACCTCAATCAGAGCACATCCTCTAGATGTGTGTGGCCTCCACATGCCACCTCGTCATCAATCATAGCACATCCTCTAGATGTGTGGCCTCCACATGCCATATCATCATCAAACAGAGCACATCCTCTAGATGCGTGGCCTCCACATGCCATATCATCATCAGTCATAGCGCATCCTCTAGATGCGTGTGGCCTCCACATGCCACCTCATAATCAATCAGTACACATCCTCTAGATGTGTGTGGCCTCCACATGCCATATCATCGCCAATCAGAGCACATCCCTAGATGTGTGGCCTTCACATGCCATATCATCGTCAGTCATAGCATATCCTCTAGATGCGTATGGCCTCCACATGCCATATCATCATCAAACAGAGCACATCCTCTAGATGTGTGTGGCCTTCACATGCCACATCATAGGAAAACCGTGGCGACACATATAAATATAATTCAGGGTCATCATTATATATGCATATCACACATCATGCATCATCATAAGCATAATCTTTTCCTATCACATAAACAGTGGTTTGTACGTTCTTAATCATTGCATATAACCAATTCACTTTGCAAAGTTAAAAATAAACATATACATCATATTTGCCATAAACACAATAAACCATTACTTTGCAAATTAATACCAACTGTTATAGCAAATATTCAATTAAATACTCATGATACAGTTTATCAATTTCTAAAATAATTAATAAAACTCAATTTCATAAGTATGCATAAATCTATAAATATAATAATTTTATAAGATTATTATATTTGGCTTACTTACCAGATTATGCAATAAATACCAGATTATGTAATGTAAATAAACCCACTGTTTATGTAATTATTGTTTTCGTATGTGTCTCACGGTCCTACAAATTAATCAGAACACATCATCTAGATGTGTGAGGCCATACATACTCAAACAGAGCATACCCTATCGATGTGTGAGGCCAAATGAGAACCGCGGCAACACATATTAGTCTATCACAATGTTATCATCATACTTGCATGTCACTCATTATGCATCAATTTCTCATATTACATATACAGTGGTTTGTACTTTATTAGCAAATGCATATGGTCATCCCAACATATTTTGCAAATCAAAGAATTTATATTTTTGCACATACACCAAGAAACTATTTCTTGGAAAATATTACAAGTTACTATAGTCATAATAAATGCTCATATGTAGATTCATGATACCATTTAAAATAATTAATCTAAATAAACTTTCATTTTCCTTATTTCATAATATACATGTAAACTATAAATTCATGATTTATAAATTACTAATTATAAATAGGCATACTTACCTCAATACGCAAATCCAAGGTGATAAATCAGCTACATGGACCACTGGACACCTGGGTAATGGTAAGTCAAATCCAAGTCTCCCACGATAAATTTAACTGGCTCTTTTATTTGTGCTCCAGTCCATGGTGCTGTCAATTTCCAATTTAGGTTAAGGCATCGATAATAGTTGACTGGCGCGGTAAAGCCAGACTTATCAAATTTGCTTGCATAGTAGTTGATGTCCTCTTCTGAAATCCAAGAAGGCAGTGGCAATGAAAAATTCTCAGGCAGATTCCAGTCTTCCTTGGGCATAAGAAGAGGTCCTGGATCTCGAGACGTTAAAAATGTTCTGAAGATGGCTGCAGTTCCTATCTGGGCAAATTGTGCCTCTATAGCTCCAGGTTCCTGGAATCTACAGACGTAGTAGTCATCTCCATAGAGCTTTCGAAAGTATTCAACGGGTTTCACAGTGGGGTGCCGAGGCATAAACGCGACGCTCAAATTCACCAAGGCCTTCACCCTATCCGGCCTAAACTTGCACAGATCCCTCGCGATCAGCGCCCCCCAGTCCTGCCCCACCACAAACACCTCGGGGAGGGCGAGGGCATCGAGGAGGGCGACGAGGTCCCTGACGATGTGGAAGACGGAGTAGGAGGCGATGTCGGCGGCGCGTCGGTGTTGCCATAGCCACGGAGGTCCGGGGCGATGGCTCGATAGTCGCGGGCGGCGAGGCCGACGATCTGGTGGCGCCACGAGTACCAGAGCTCATGGAAGCCATGGAGTAAGAGCCGCCGGCCCCTCCCCCTTCTCCGCCACGTGCATCCTTATCCCGTTCACCTCCACCATCCGATGCGAGATCCCCGAAGCCCCCTCCATCTCTCTCTCTTGCTCCCTCTCTCTCAATCTGGCATGGATAGGGAAGGATTACCTGAGGAAGACGTCTACCAGAATGAAGGAGGGAGTCACCCTCCATCACCCTTTACATCCCCTCCCCCCCCCACATGACGCTTCGGTCAGGTAAAAAGATCGGGAACTCAATAGACACACGACGACTTGGGCATCCAATTGGCAAGTCGGCGACCTAAACGTCATGACAGTAGACTAAGCGACAAGAGGATTCCCTGGATGCCAAGTGTCCAAAAATAAATGCTGGGGGGTTACCGTTTTTTTTCCTTTCTATTGATTTATTAGAAGAATATAATAATGTTATGACATGACTTAATTTTAAGTTATTGTAATAGAACAACTTACTAATCAAGATAAAGGTTATCAATATCTATGCTAAGCCACTAGCCAGAGCACTACACAATCATTAGGCCTTCAGGTGCCTGGACATGCAAGCTGTTGCATTGCCTGGTACCCAAGCATGTGTTGGATGCAATGCAATGGGGTTGCCAGGTATGCAGGTGGGACTGCCTTGGCACTTATGTGGCTACCTGTTACAACTGAAGTTTTGTTTCTGAAAAGGATAAAAAAATCAAAATATATTTTGGTAGAGAAGAGGAAGTCAGCTAACTGCAATTATCAGACAAATAAAACGATGGAAAAGTATCAAAAAAGTCACAAGATGAAATTGATAGCTATGCCAAATGCAGTCCTTCACCAAGAAAGCAGTTATCTTGATTTCTACACAAAAACCCTGCACTTAGAAAAATAAGTGCAGGATGACAACTGACAGTAACCTCATGTATGCTAAGAAATATTCCTTTAGTTGCATCTTAGCTGTTATTTTCTTCGACAACATACTCCTAATATTCAGAAATATTTTGTTTCCTCTAATCATCGTCTGGTCATTTCTGTCTTTCCACTTCCATCAAATGATGAATGAGGAATCCTTCTGTAATTACCAACTCAACTATATACAAACCACAAATAGGCCATCCCACAGTGGATTCATCCATTTGATTCTTCATTTATCAACCAACTCTGCAGTTCTCAAGAAATCCCCTAGCTACCAAATAGATGAGCATCCTTTTCCACTCACTCACAACTTGTAGCAATGATATATAGTTTTGCTGCGCATTACTATGTAGACAATAGTTAAATGAATGTAAATATGCTGACCTATTTTGTAGTATATACATTTAGTTTATGGCATTTATCTCTTTCTTATGTCAAGTTGAATTCCATATTTTTTTCTCCTTCATGACCTTGCAAATATCACTACTCATGGGTGTAGGAGGAGAGACATTAGAACTTTCTGCTTCATGATTTTTTCCCAAGAAATATATGATTAGCTGTATGGAAAAGGAACCGAGGAAGGAAAAGAATCTAAATCCATGTTCATAAATGTTCTTCAAGAATTGGATCATCAAAAGAGATATGGCCAACAATATCAAAGGAAAAAAAAGAAAAACTGGCTGAAAATATTTAACATCCCGCGGCTTCTCTTTAATCAGAAGTGGCTAAGAAAAGCAAACTTCATGACTGAATATTCTAATATTAACCTTTTGGGTCCAGAATTTGAACAAATCAGACAGAACATCATGCCTTTGCCTTCTGAGGAAATGGCGGTTTATAAGATAAGATTGAAGCTAATGTGATATAGCAGTTTATAAAAATAAAAGCAGTAAGCACACCCATAGTCTCAAATGTATTAGGATTTCTAATGCTACGCATTAGTCCAAGAACTACAAAGTCTACTTTGATTCCTCTTGCACATTTGATTATTCTGCACGAGGTCTCTCTTTTCTCTTCTGAGCCACACCATTCTACATGGGGAAAAGTACTTTATGTTGATTTTGTCTTCAAAATATATATGTGCACGTTAACCAGCTTCCCTGGTTGCATCTTGTCAAACCCTGATGCAGTTTATCATCCTTTGCTCTCATTTAGTCAGTCTGGATGACATGTTAATATATGTATTCGATTGATATATTGAGAAAAATCAGATATAATTGAAGACAATAAATATTACAAAAAAAATGTCAAAAAGAATCAGATTTCAATGGCATTTGTCATGAATCAACAGGAAATTGCTACCATGGGATTGCTTATATGACATCTTGTCACGCACATGACATTGGTGAAAACCTACACTTCACAGGTACAACTTCTTCCCACAAACCAATTTCATCCCATCATGAACATGTATAACACACATGCACACATGTTCATCATGAACATTTGTTATTTGCCTTGCATGGACAAAGGCACTGAGTTGGCATTTTAAGAATTATATTTGTTGTGCAATAGTCAACATAGACTGATGACACAGCAGGTGTATATTTCATGTCGATGTCTAGATCAATATTCCATGACCACCAAAAGATCTTGATATATTAATTAAGTGAGTCGAAACTGTTTTGCAACGTAAATTCACTCTTTGGAGAGAGCAGCAACATGCAAGCTGGAATAAATGATGCTTGTCCAAGCACGTCAGAATGAGTGCAGAAAACCTCTTTTCTCTTTCATATATATGTGTATATATATAAAAAGACAATAGTTTATCTTTATACACTCGAGAAGAATTGAGAATGGTTCATGAACATAAATGAAATTTGAAGCCATGAACTTGAAATGTGAGAATTTATTGTGCTTTTTCTCTCCCAGCCAGTGTTAAACTTGTATCTTTTCCCCCTCCAAAAATTGCTTATCTTAAATTCAATAAGCTTACATGTTTTATATCTTGGACTAGACAATCTTCTTTCAGTGATGACAAGCCGAACGTTGTTGAGAATCAGAATGAAGAGGTAGTCAATACATTGGCTCTAGTTCCAGTAAGCCTGCAGCCCAATTTGGAGATATGCAGACCAGAAGCCAACAACAACGTGCAACGTGTTCTTATTGCCCTAAGATATGTCAAGGAGCAGTTGCAATATTCCATGGGGAGAAGAACTGGCGTTTGCTCTCCCGAAGGACTGTACGGCTGGTGAGGGAGATTGTCAAGAGGGTTTTTTTTTTTATCCCATGGATCTATTATATTTTCAGTAGGTGGTGTGGTAAAGAAGATGAAGCAAGGTTGTCAATTTCGTTTCGGATTATGTTTCGGTTTAGCTTATGAAACGAAATATTTTGGTATCGAACCGTTTCGGAGCTTCGTTTCGAAATATATATATAAAAAATATATTCATAATTCATATTCTTTATAAATAATAATAATAACATAAAAATAAAGAGTTTAAGTTTTTAAGAGTTTGAAATATATATATATATATATAAAATAAAAAATTTATTCATAATTCATATTCTTCATAAATAATAATAACAATATAAAAATAAAGAGTTTGAGTGTTTAAGAGATGCGACCGTGGGGATAGGGTAACTAATTTTTTTTTGTTATTATATATATTTTTTTTAAATGGGGATAGGGTAATTAGGATTTTTTTGATATATATATATATATATATATATATATATATATATATTAAAATAGTTCTGAAAGGTTTAATAATTCATAAATTGGTCTCCAAAACATATTTTACTGAAACGACCGAAATATACCGAAACATACCGAAACGGCTGAAAAATCTTCTGAAATGAAACATAGTACTTATCTTTTCGGATAAGCTATCGAAACGAAACATCTCGGCCGAAACGGCCGAAATGGAACTAAATTGACAACTTTGGATGGAAGGCCTGCTGATCAACTTCTTATAGGGTTTTTGTTCTGGCTAGTTGATGATATCATATGTTACTAATAAAACATTAATCTTCAAAGACTCATCCTCCTTGTAGAGTGCAGCTCGTGGTTTTTCTGATGGATAAAAATGACAGCAGAAGCTCTGATCAAAAGCATTATAATCTGCAAATGCTCAACTGATATGGGGTGGAGGGCAGGGGGAGAGTTTCTGAACTTTTTGAGGTATTATATTCATAGTTCAAGTGGACACCAATCTCAGCCACTAGGATCCAAACCCTGGTAGTTTTTACCAACGGAACAAGTTGGCAGCCAAGCTGTCATGCTGTTGTTGCCTATTCCCTTCAAGGAAAACGAGGCAAGTTCATTGCAAGAAATTACTCGCTGGTCGTTTGGTAGTTCTCAATCTACCCTTGAGTGGCATCACGAGATAGTTCATTTCAAGTTCTTCAAAGAGACCTACAGCACTATAATTACCCACCTAATTACCCACCTAGGTCCAAATAATTACCCAAACAAATTTGATAGGGCCAGTTGACCTCATGGGCAATAAAGATAATAATTTAATTTTTGGATGGCATCCTCTCAAGATAGCAATTTCTAGACGATTTTCTTAAGCGGCCATCCTTAAACGGCTTAATTCCTAAGCGGCTTAATTCCTAAGGTCTACTCGGCTTTCTTTCGGCTTTCTTTTGAAGAACGCAACGAGCATTTAATTTCGTCCACGGCAATGCTCTCGACTGCAACAAGCCTCTCGTCGAAAAAGGAAAAAGGGGCCACATTACGTGTGTGGTTCTCCCAAGAGCCACTTTGAGCATTTAATGGAATGGAGTGTCACGGACATCGCCTCGACACTCTAAGTCGGCCTCATCTAAGCATTTATAGTTACCACGTTGGCACTCGACTTCTCCCTCCTTGCGGCTTTGGCCTCGGCCTTGCGCCTGCATCCATTTCGAATTTATTGCCTTATTCCCTCTCGTATTAAAGCATTTATGACCTTAAAGGTCATGTGGCATTTATTGCCTTATTCTCTCTCGTATTAAAGTATTTATGGCTGCCACGGCACTCAACTTCTCCCTAGGCCTGGCACTTCCTTTCGTATTAAAGAATTTATATGAATCCACGACATTTATTGCCTTGCCTTATTCCCTTTCGTATTAAAGCATTTATGACCTTAAAGGCCATGTGCATCCATGGCATTTATTGCCTTATTCTCTTTCGTATTAAAGTATATATGGCTCTCGTATTAAAGTATTTATGGCTGCCACGGCACTCAAACTTCTCCGGCGCCCGGGCTTCCCTCCTCGGGTCCCATTCCAATCTCCATGTAGAGCCCATCGGCCATGAACAGCTTTAGCCTCGGGTTTTTCCTTTGGCCATAAATAGTGTCATGCACGGACAGTGCCTTTCATGTGAATAGTGCTATGCAAGCACTCCAACTGGCTTCAACTCCGAACGTCATCTTCTGCCCCAATGGCTGCACCTTGGGGCCTACATGACTAACTATATCATGTATCACCTATCGCTATTTACGTAGGATTTCCACCACCAACCCGTTTCTCTTTTGCCAAGATCACGGGTGGTTACCGAAATACTATGAACCATTGCCGATACTTATGGCACATGTTTAACAACTGTGCACCTACCTACAAAGCCGATCTTAACGGAAGATATGATTCAGCTGTTATCAACGAAGGGTAAGAGGGACCTCCGAACAGGTATATAAAGACCCCGACTCACAATGAGGAGGGGGACTCAATCTCTACTATTTCATTAAAAAATTCTTGTTCTCCAGATCGCTGACTTGAACGTCGAAGGGTCCCCGCCGACACCACCGGTCCGGGACTTTTCTTGCAGGTTTTCGGCTAAAGGAGGCGATCCTGCCATACCTCTGAAGGCCCACGAAGCTCCTCTTTCGTCCGACGCTCCCCAAAAGTGATTTGACAGCAATAAATTGGCGCGCCAGGAAGGGGGGATTAGCGATGCTAGTTTGCATATCCTCATCCCCCTCTAATCAAAATGGTGGATCATAAAGATTGTGATAACCCCAGATCCAAGAAGCTTTCGCTAGTTATGCTGGGGGGCACCTTCAACGAGTTGAGCAACAGGAGTGTAGGGGGCATTTGATGAGGCCTTAACTCCTACTTGGCTTCAGACTGCTCCCTTCGGCACTCGGCTTCGGCTACTTCCCTCGATCTCAGATCAGCTTCCACTCGGCCTCAGCACCGAGCCCCCTCGGCTGCTCCCGCTCCTCGAACTGTTAGCAAATACCGAGGGGCCACTTTTCGAGAGAGTATTGCACTGTGATACCCTCTCTCCCCTCTTGCAACCTGGCACATGGTGATGTCCATCCAAGGCCATGTCTTCTGATTCTTGGTTTTGCCAAACACCGGGACGTCTCCCAGCATGATGTCATCGACTCATCAGGCTTGACATTGTGGCATTACGCCACAGGAGCAAGGCATGTCATGTCAGCTAACATGAGGATTACTATCCTTCTCTAGTCCACATCCCAACTCAAAAGGTAACCAAGGGAATCTGAGGAGGGGGTTGGGCAGGTCAAGGCTGGTCCTAGTCCCACGTTGGGGAAAGCTTCTGTTTCCCTCCCTGCATCGACCCGACTTCTGGCACCTTCGATGTCACCTGTAACATCATCCTAGCAACCAGCTCTCAGTCCCATCTCTAACCAGTTTGTGTGGGACTCCCTCGATCTCTCTCCGATCCGACACTGAGGGAGGGAGAGAGGAGCTCCAGTTTCATTCGCTATGGAGGTTGTCTCTCGGCTCCTCCGCTACAGCCTCAGGCCCCTCCATCGTCTCTTAGAAAAAGCAAGCGAAAGGCTGTCAGCACGAGGGGCACGATGACCCCATCCCAACTGTTTCACCATCGAAGGTCCGTGAGCCTGCCTTCGTGCCGGCTGCTCCCAGCTCCTCACCTTCAGTCTCTCTCAACGGTCTCGGTCCTCTCCGCGGGCTCCGGCTTCCGAGTTTCTTCTCGGCTGTTCTCAGTCGTCCAAGGCCAGCTCCACGTAACCAGCTCTCCGTTCCTGAATTCATGGGCATGCTGCTCTCCCTGGGAGATTATCTCCCAAGGCATGGAGACCACGACGCTATTGGCTGAATGGGCCATAACAGAGCTGGTTCTCCACACGGATGTCCAGGCCAAGCTTCGCCATGAGGTCGACACCATCATGGGGACTCCTGGCTCCATCCCCGCCTCCTGCTCCCAGGTGCCTCGGATCCATCCCGACACCTATCTGCTCCCAGGCGGCTGGACTCCCTCAGCCCCATCTCCCAACTTCGTCTCAGCCACTCAGCTTCCTCTCGGTCCCATCTCCCAGCTTCGTCCCAGCCACCCGGCTTCCTCTCGGTCCCATCTCCCAGCTTCGTCCCAGCCACCCGGCTTCCTCTCGGCTCCATACCGCCCGATCCAATATCAAAAAAGGATGGAGAAGGCTCTGTTTTGAGTCCATCGCCCTTGCTTCTCCACCTTGTCCCGATCGCCTCTAGAAGCTCTCAGATCCATCCTCTAGCCGCCTCCGAATTCCATGGATAGCTCCATCCCTGCTCCCATCTCCACGAACCAAGCTTAAGAGCATATCGAGTCCAAACTCCAGCCTCCTGCTCCCTCCAAGCTGCCTCCAGATGATTGTCCCAATCTTCCGACTCTGCTCTGACCTCCCAGGCAGCCGATAGCGCCTCTGGACTCGTGCTGACTCCCCCTCGGCAACCATTGTTCGGACTCCACGGAGTGGGGTCTGCATCCCCTGCACCTCCACTCCAATCATCTTGATTCCCTGGGGGGCAGACCACCAGCGGACATAAGTACCCAAATTAGTAGAGGAAAACAAGGGTGCTACAAGAGCTAAGTACATCATGCTTAACAGTATTTCTTTCATTGATACCTGAAAATGTCATGCAGGAAAGAACGACTCTGCATCAGCATTTAAGACCAATCTCGCATTGGCAACTCAAAGCCCGATGTACCATCGGTACTAAAGCCCGACTCCAGCTCGGCACTCAAAGCCCGATGCACCATCGGCACTAAAGCTCGACTCCAGCTCGGCACTCAAAGCCCGATGTACCATCGGCACTAAAGCCCGACTCCAGCTCAGCACTCAAAGCCCGATGCACCATCGGCACCAAAGCCCGACTCCAGCTCGGCACTTAAAGCCCGATGTACCATCGGCACCCAAAGCCCGACTCCAGCTCGGCACTCAAAGCTCGATGCACCATCGGTACTAAAGCCCGACTCCAGCTCGGCACCTAAAGTCCGATGTACCATCGGCACCAAAGCCCGACTCCAGCTTGGCACCTAAAGCCCGATATACCATCGGCACCCAAAGCCCGACTCTAGCTCGGCACTCAAGCCCGATGTACCATCGGCACTAAAGCCCAACTCCAGCTTGGCACTCAAAGCCCAATGCACCATCGGCACTAAAGACCGACTCCAGCTCGGCACTCAAAGCTCGATGCACCATCGGTACTAAAGCCCGACTCCAACTAGGCACTCAAAGCCCGATGCACCATCGGCACTAAAGCCCGATGTACCATCTGCACCAAAGCCCGACTCCAGCTCGGGACCTAAAGCCCGATATTCCATTGACACCCAAAGCCCGACTCTAGCTCGGCACTCGAAGCCCGATGTACCATCGGCATCCAAAGCCTGACTCTAGCTCGGCACCTAAAGCCCGATGTACCATCGGCACCCAAAGCCCGACTCTAGCTCGGCACTCAAAGCCCGATGTACCATCGGCACTAAAGCCTAACTTCGGTCGGCACTCAAAGCTCGATGTACCATCGGCACTCAAGCCTGACACCGGTTGGCACTCAAAGCCCGATGTACCATCGGCACTCAAGCCCGTCTCCAATCGGCACTCAAAGCTCGATGTACCATCGGCACTCAAGCCCGTCTCCAATCGGCACTCAAAGCTCGATGTACCATCGGCACTCAAGCCTGAGGCCATCTTGGCACTGAAGACCGAAAATAACTCCAGCGTCAGCAACAAAGATCGTCAGCACAAAAAAAGGCACCTGACGACTCAACTCTCAGGTTACCCTTCGGGGTTAGAAGGAACCAAACGACTTCAGCAACTTTCGGGTCACCACTCGGGCCAGCCACGAAACCCTCGAGGCGGTTTTATTGCAGTCACTTTTGTGGCGGTTTTATTGCAGTCACAGTGGCTCTATCAGCTGCAGCGGCTCCATTCATCTGCCTTCGTGGCCTCATTACAACTTCAACAACTTTATCACAGCCTCAACGGCTTCACAGCGGCTCTAACTCTACCTCAACAGCTAATAGCCAATCGAGTAAGACCTTTATCTAAATTATATGCCTGCAATATATTACTGATCACTTTCAGCCATCAAGAAAACCCAAGTCAACTTATAGTTAGGAGAAACCGACTTCCTAACTCACAGTTGATGGGCATCCGCTTACGGGCTCTGCATAGGGAGAGGATTACTGGCTGCCAGTCAAGGGTAACCAACTTACCATCAAACTTTGCTTAAAGTTTTTGAACAGGCAAAAAGCATGGCTCCAAAGAGCATGAAGACGTCTACACAAGATAGCGCAAAAGGAAAGGGGTTTTCCCCACATGTAAGGAATCATAGTTGAAGTTGATAGAAAAGGGCAGATGCGAAGGTAAAAAGTCCTACACTCCTTTCGCTTAGCTAACATGGGGCACATAAGCTCAAGAGTGTGGGGGGCATTTGATGGGGCCAGTTGACCCTATGGGCAATAAAGACAATAATTTTTGGATGGCATCCTCTTAAGATAGCAATTTCCAGACGATTTTCTTAGGCGGCCATCCTCTGCGGCCTTCCTAAATGGCTTAATTCTTAGACGGCCTTCTTGAACGGCTTAATTCTTAAGTGGCCTCACTGGTCTGCTCGGCTTTCTTGGCATTTAATTTCGTCCATGGCATTACTTCCGGTTGCAATAAGCGTCTCGTCATAAAGAAAGAACAAAAGTGAAAAAAAAAAAACAAAAGTGAAAAAAAAGGGCAACTGTGTGGTTCTCCCAAGGACCACCTTGAGCATTTAATGGAATTGAGTGTCTCATCTAAGTCGGCATAGCCTCGGCCTGCCGTCGGCTTTGTTGCCTTATTGCCTTTGTTGCCTTATTGCCTTTATTCACTTGTTGTAAGGCATTTATTGCCTTATTCCCTTTCATATTAAAGCATTTATGGCTGTCACTCGGACTTCTCCTCTGTCGGCCTCGCGTCGGTTTCGGCCTTAGTCTCATCCTTGCGTTTGCATCCCCTTATGGCATTTATTGCCTTATTCCCTTTCGTATTAAAGCATTTATGGCATTTATTGCTTTATTCCCTTTCGTATTAAAGCATTTATGACCTCATAGAGGCTGATGTGCATTTATTGTCTTATTCCCTCCCATATTAAAGCATTTATGACCTTAAAGGTTACATGCATCCATGGCATTATTGCCTTATTCTCTTTCGTTATTAAAGTATTTATGGCTGCCACGGCACGCGCGGCGTCCCATTCCAATCTCCATGCAAGCTACCGAGCCCCCTCCCCTCGGCCTCGGCTTTTTCTTTCGGCCATGAATAGCTTCAGCCTCGGGTTTTTCCTTCGGTCATGAACAGTGTCATGCACATAAATAGTGCTATGCAAGCACTCCAGCTAGCTTCAACTCCGAACGTCATCTTCTGCACCAATGGCTGCACCTTGAGGCCTACATGACTAACTTTATCACCTATCACTATTTACGCAGGATTTCCAAGTGGCCCACCAACCCGTTTCTCTTTTGCCAAGATCACGGGTGGTTACCGAAATACTATGAACCGTTGCCGATACTTATGGCACACGTTTAACAGTTGTGCGCCTACCTACAAAGTCAATTTTAACGGAAGATATGATTCAACTGTTATCAACGAAGGGTAAGAGGGACCTCCGAACAGGTATATAAAGACCCCGACTCACAATGAGGAGGGGGACTCAATCTCTACTCTTTCATTAAAAAATCTCTGTTCTTCATATCGCTAACTTGAGCATCGAAGGGTCCCCACCGGCACCATCGGTCCGAAACTTTTCTTGCAGGTTTCCAGATAAAAGAGGCGATCCCGCCATACCTCTAAAGGCCCACGAAGCTCCTCTTTCATCAACGCTCCCCAAAAGTGATTTGACAGCAACAAAATTCATTAAGTGAATTCAAGTTAAGCATGCCTTCAAACCCAGACTCAGAGATTGGATGCCTCTTTGTTATGAACATCTCCATGCCATCAATTCCTGTCGGAGGCTTAGTGTTTTTTAAACGAATACTAATAAAATAATCAATATTGTAAAAAATAACCAATAGAATCGCTGAATTATAGTTACAATATTATCTGAATTATTAATTTTTTAATTATCTTCTCTCTCCCTTAATCCAATGATTATTTAAATTATTCTCTAAATATAAATCAAATCAGAACTAATCAATTATTTTTAAATTATACATAAATTTTATGATTTATTCATAAATTAGTGACAAATAAATATTTTTTATGTTACAGCTTAATGATACTATATATATATATATATATATATATATATATATATATATATATATATATATATATATATATGCGCTATAATTTATCAATTTTATTGATTATTTATCGATTTAAACGCATTTTAGAAACTCCATTTTTTATTTTTTGTAATCCTTTATTATTTGACACTCTCCCTAACCTCATTTACTTTTGGTGAATTTTCCCGAATTTTATCCAAAATCCGGGTCATTATATACAACCTAATTATTCCCAAGCACCAAAATAGAGAAACCGTACCCAACAAATCACAATCAAACGCATCGAGGAAATTTGTCCATGAACTGTGAATATATCAAAAGCTCTAGGATCGAATAGGTTCGGATTAAGTGGGTATATGGTCAAAGATTAATCAATCCAACATGTTGCCTTTCTAAAGAATTTTACGTCTCCTGTTCAGCGTTAATATTTTCTAAGAGCAAGGAAATTTTAATTGATATGGATATATAGAGTATGGGCACCAAGGAAACAAACCATGAGCGCCACATGGTGCGTTGGCCACACCGACCATAAAAAGCTTCAACCCCTTAGTCCAGCGTGAGAATTGCAAACCAGCAACACTTTAATTTATTTTATCATATTTATGATATGCCATGATGTTAAGAGTAACAACAAGCTAGGGTGAATCACCTGTTTCATCCTGTGAGAATGGACTCGTACCTTGAAATAAGCATCCTTCATCTTACTTCACCAATAAATACATAACAAACAAGATTTGCCACATATTCCATAGCATTTGAAATGAAGCTAAAGCAGCAACGGTCTCCATAATTTCAAATACATGATGATTTCCAGCAACTGTTAAACTTCCGATGCTGAAAAAAAGAAAAGCAAATGCACAACTTTAGGGCTCTAAAAGATGGTTTGAGCTATACCTGTTATTTGAGTTCTTTGAAAATAACCCAAACAAATTTACAACCTAAAGAGGAAGTTACCTCAGAGATTGGCATTCTAGTTCTCACAGAATCAGTCTTTGAGAGATCAATGTCAGCTGTAGCAATTCCAGTTGATAAACGATCTGTAACACAGAATCAAATTATAGTCATGAACAACACAATCTTTAACATGTTGGTCTGTCAACATGCTAAAGAAATGGCATACAGGTCATTATCTCTGGACGTGCGGTGTTGGGGTAGACTTAACATCAGAGCAAAGGTTTCTTGTGCTAAAGAAATAGCAGATTGACATAATGCAGTCTTTATATTTCAATTTAAGAGTCAAGATCCATTTCATAATACATTTTACCTTGACAAATACCATGCTGGAGCAATTATTCATTTAAGCATTTCAGCTGAAACAATTATGAGAAGGCGGGCACAAATTGACTAGAAAAATTCTAAAATTCTATACCACGTGACTATGTTGTATAAATGCAATAGCCATTTTCACAATGATAAATTCTTAATTAAAATCCCAAATAAGCTCAACTCAACTCAACTCAACTAAACTCATCTAAGCCTTTTCCAAAATCCCAAATAAGCTATGAACTATAAAATCTGTACAACTTGATACAAAGATGCACACACCCACACATGCACGCGCGCGCAGAGAGAGAGAGAGAGAGAGAGAGAGAGAGGGGGGTATGATGTGTTTACCAGGCAGTCGAGCTATTATTGTTCCCCATGGATCAATAATTAGAGAATCACCATAGCTTTCTCTTTTTCATTGTGCCTTCCAGCTTGAGCTGCAGCTATAACCTATAAATTTGGTATGAAAGACACTGGTTAATCAACATTAAAACTATTTAGATGCTAGTAATTTGTATGTGATGTATTTAAATCATCAGACTGTATCATAATCAAAAAAAAAAAAAAAGAGGAAATCCTGCTGACAGCATCTACTAGCTAACTTTGGGTAGCCTCAATGTCAAGAATTAATTGCAATTTTGGAAAGGTGAATTTGTTTAATGCTTGGATGACTTCACATAAATAAGGTCCACATCAGTGTGTCCCTATCAGCCCCTATCGCTCCAACTCCACTTAAAGATTACTCAATATTACAGGAGCACCAATCAGAGCCAGCTGAGTCTCATTTTTCCATTTCTTTTTTTTTTTTTCCTTTCTTGACTATAGTTTATTTTGATCCCCCTCCATATCTTTCCATCTGTGCAAGTGTTGCATTAAAAATGCTGGGTAGAAGTGAGGACAGCTGTCCTATGTCCCTCTTGGAAAGTGGTTTCCCTACTGTTCTCCTCTCCCATCCCCTTGCTTCTTTTTGTATCTCTTTCTTCCCCCATTCATCCCCTTGTCTGTTTTAAATCTTTTCTTCACAATTTCATACCATATACTTACTGTCAGCCCAACCATAGACCAAGTTTCTTTCCCAAAGAAAGTTTTAGCCTTGATGTTCCAAGGTTTCAATCCTTTGATTTCATCCACCAGCCTCTAACCGTTCATGCCCACATCAGACGATGCCTCCTTCCATTTAGAACTACCGGTCCTTCCATTTAGAACCACCGGTCGAACCCTCCCAGGTTAGATTTCCTAGCTGTTTTATTTTATTCTGTCTTTTTCTTTTCGCATTAAAATTATGCTCTATTAGATAAACAGTACAACTATAGCCATCAAGGGTGTAATCTCATGGTTTATTCAAGTTGAATTTTGTGGTGTCGACATTGTTTCCATTCATAGACATGCTTTACAAAACTGATGACATGGCTTAGATCATGCTGAACTTCTGGTAAACTATTAATCAATCTCTTAATGCCATTACAATGATGGAGACATGTTATGAGAATATAATAGAGAGGCTTGGGACCTTGCGTTATTGCAACATATTCACAAAGTACATCATTGTTGATCTCCAAAATCTACTTACAATAAGATGATGGAGATGTACACATTGCCTTTTGCAAGTTTGCATAATTATGAATTTTTGTTAATCATAGCACTTATAGCAGGTAAAATCTTTGAAAATTAGTCAATTTTGGCTATATTGACATTCTATGTTGAAAGCAATTTTACAATATCAATTTATCAGATGTGACAGCTTTTACATGGAGCTACCTCAACAAGACTGGTAATTAGAAAAGTCTCAGAAGAAGGTATGTTGTAAGCTACAGCAGTAGGGTATCATGAATATGGATGCCCTTTTAGTGTGGTGTCCCAAACAGAAATGACCATAATGACTATTTTTTTCATGGAAATATTACTAAGGAAAGAAAAAAAAAAATCACTGTCCCTGTTCTTTGTTTAGCCAATTATTGTGCATATGTTTCTATCATCAAATAATTGTATGAAACTAAAAGCATAAAGGGTCTCCATTTAAAAGTCAAATCCATAAAACAAAGAGAAAATAAATAAAATTGCATCAGGACATAGAGGGGTGAAATTCATATACATAGCATTGAGTCTCAATTGCCCGAGCACGTAGAAGAATTTCCCAGTGTGCTTGCCCTGTAACTTTTGTAAAAGCCGATGGCACCAGCAAAATCTGCACATACATTTCCAGAAGGAAGAGTGAGAAACATTATTAGTTCTTCCAGGTAATAAGAAATAAATGAAATTGGTAAACAGAGAGAGAACTAAATCTATATCCAAGTATAGCATGATAACAAACACCTGTGCTTGGTGTTGAAACCGCAACAGCTGATAAAGCTCTGGAAACCTCAAATCATAACAGACTGTAAGACCCAATCTTCCAACTGGGCTATCCTCCACAACAATTTTATCACCTGATAATCACAATATCTTCAAGGATTATCAATAGAATTGAAATTACACCACCCTCGGATCATCATCAAGGAAGATCAAGCTTAGAGTTGCCTATTTTGAGCTGAGGCACATCACCTTTTTTTTAGAAAAAAAAGATTTAAAGAAAAAAATCTCAAACAATTTGCCAATTCAAACTGTACCATTGTTGAAGCTATTGAGTTTCAATTAATATCCTGCAAGTTTTCAGTGTCTAATATCTGCAAGTTGCATCAATTACTAGGGCCATATACTCTCAACTGAATCTTATCTGATGATGTGCTTGCCCTGAGTTAAAAAACAGAGCTCCACGGACAAGCATCCTGGCCCTAGCACAAAGTTTTTCTAGCGGCATCAGGATGAAACAACACAAAATAGTGAGAAACAAAAATGCAGACAAGGGTCATACAGACAAAAAAAATATTTGTTTGCATACAGACAAAATATTTGCTTACTCCCTTATACAGAAAAATTTTAGCTTAATAGATGAATTGCCGGCGTCTAATATTACCTATTCATTTCAGTATTTAAACAGATGTTTGTTATATATTGAAATTCAAAATCATTGGAAAAGATGATTGATAGCAAAGTCACTATAAGACCCAAAAATCTTCCATGACTTCCAAGAGTACATCCCCCTACATGGGTTCCTACAATAGCTTCAGTCAAAAAAACAAGTATAGGTGTTTATGTCACAAAGTGGAACATATTTAGCGCAGTCAAGGCCTACCCCAAGCTCAAACAAGAGAAATGCAGAAATACGTTTGGTTGGCGGGGAATTACCAATAAGATTCTTGATCCAATACCTTCTGGAACAAAATGTATCCAGGGGAAAAAAATTAAAGAAGAAAGCCCACTGAGCAGGCAACTTCAGCAATCAATTCAAAAAAGAAAGAGAAACCCACCCATGTTCTTCAAATATTTTTCGTTTCATAAATTCAAGTAAAAGCATCAAGTTACATGCCATGCAAAGAGATAGCACAAATGAATCTACACCCAGCCCACACATACAACAAAAAAGACAAATGACTGAAAATAACATGCTTAATCCAATGTATTCTGAAGCAAGGCTAAGAAGAGCAATTGAACGACAACTTCGTAGTCCAAAACCCACCAAAGTTGTACAAATATTACAAAAGACACATGAGGTGTCCATACCTGCAGTTGTAAAATTGCTTTCCTTGTATACCATGTTCCCAGGGACATCCACATCAAACCTTCAGATAATAAAGTAAGTCAACATTTAGACTCTAAATACCTGAAATATGAAAACTTAACAACTCACTATAAAGGTACTTAGATGTAATAATAGGAAACACAGATGTTCAAGCCAGAAAACATTAAACAGACTTATTCAAAGTGGCTTACATTGGTACTTGCAAGGTTGTTTCATGCTAACAATAACATGAGTCACGGGATATAAAAAAGAAATGATTAGAACATAAATCTATTGCAAACCAGAAGTTCTTCCCCATTTAATGGCTTGGTTGTCACATAAATAGACCACACTTTGTTGCTCAGCTGCCTTGACATATGCCTAATGGCACATTGTTACAACTCTTTCGAGATATGCTCCATTCTCCAAGTCCTCTGCACGAATTACATTTTTTTACATGCGTAAATTCGCGACCCAAGATTTCCAGAATGCCCTGGATTAATCTAGTAATCTATGAACTGACTTAGGCCTCTAAAAATCAGTCCTTTTATCTAAGGAAGATCTCACAGAATTCATGTTATGTTTTATGCATTTATATGGAAAGTGCAGGTGCAGCTGGCCATTGAATTATCAAACGGAATGTTGTCCTGGTAAGTGAAGCATTAGAGAGTATCATTCATAAGCACATGTGAATCATGCATGTAGGAATACAAAAAAAAACCTAGATACTTATGCAACACAGAGAACGTAGAATGTTCTTTTCTGAAGCAACATCTGAAGCTTTTGCAGGACATAGGATTGCTGGTATGTGCATCACCAGACTGTAAGAATTCCTTTCATCCCTTGACTACATCAAAAACTTAAAGACAAAAGGATCAATGTATGGAAAACTTGTATAGAGGACAATTTTTCTTCAAAATCTGAAGCCCTTTAACCAAAACAGAATATTTTAATGGGCCAATGCAGCACCTATTATGGATCTTGCAAGATGCATCAAAATTCAGCTCTTTAAAGAAATTTAAAGACAACATTTGTCTCTGTTACTCGAGAAAGATTAGAAGAACCAGCAAATATTGCAATAGAGGGCATTCTGATTGGGATATGGGAGACTTGACCTTTCTCTAAGAACAACAATATCCTTCTATTCTTAAAGATTCTTAAAGAGAAGCAATTAAAATCTTTTTCCAAAAGAGGAAACAATAAAATAATCACTCTTCATTGTGGCATTAAAGGTAACATACCCAATGCTACAGAGACAAGTAGGTCACCTTTACTGATTTTATATTTTTATCTCATTCATGCAATCAAATATTTGGAAAATCTAATATCATAAGAAAGTATAACATGTAAATTTATACAACTCAACTCAACTCAACTCATCTAAGCCTTTTCCCAACTAACATGTAAATTTATACATTGCCCAAAATTTATTCTGCATATTTTCAAACTTACAAGGGTTTGGTACCAAGCAAGGCCCCATCAGCAAAACCAGGCACAACTTTTTTACATGTATACACCAAAGTTTGTAATAAACTAATCTCCAAAAAGTTGAAACTTGACAACAAGTTCATAAATGTAATTAAGAATATTTCCAACCATTGATGGATCATATTTTTGATCCACCATGCCAACCTCAAAAATGTGGGGGGATATTTCAAGAGTAAGATTCTATTCTGCAAGTTGAAATATCATACATCAAAATAATAACATAAAAAGAGCTGTAGATTTTTGACAAAATACACTGCAGCATGTAAAGATAAAAACTTTCAGATATTGCAAGCATGCTCGTAATTTTGTACTGATTGAAAATAGAGTCAAGCATTGATGCTAGTTTCAACCTGAATCGAAACTTCTCCAACTAAAATATAGAATATGGATGTCTTACAAATGAATCTTTTGGTATTTGTTTCTGATATTGCCAGAATCATCAATCAAAACATGAGTATTACACAAGTGCGCATCATCAGGTCCTTTCTCTTGAAATCCTCCAAGTGACAACCACATATTTGATTCTCTGTCATTTGTAACTGAAGAAAATTCAGTGGCACTAGCATAAGCTAATGTCAAGCACTAAAAGTCAAGAGAACAGGAAAATATAACATGATCTAGAAAGGAGCTCTATCTAGTTGATAACAACTGATAAATGAAGTATGCATTGAGATATATCATTATCAATGATATAGATGATGAATCATCAGACGCCACATTAAAGAAGAAACAAAATGTAGTAAAAAAGATAGTTCAATAGAAATTGTAGTGTTGTTGTCTGCTCTGATCATTATATTTGTAAGAAACGGGATGCCCTCATAAGGTAGTAAATTGCAGTGAAAAAAACAAATACCATAGAGAACTGGCCTTTCTTTTACCTCGCAAGTGAACAATATCTTTGCATTCTAGGTCCATCCAGAGGTTCAGCTATCTTAAGGGATTCTCCATTTTTGGCACTTACGAAGGAGAAGTTCTCTGGAAAACAAAGCAATTTCACTCCAGCAGCAGCTGCCTCCTGGAAAACCATATTGTAAAATTCACATATTAGCATTAAAAGGAACCATGCAAATGATCTTTCCCAATGAAATATGTAAAAAATGGAAGAAAGAATTAACTTCAAGATACACGAAGAGATTTAAGCATTGCAGGAAAAAGTATCAAATGACAGAAAGCTAAATAAGATAGAGTAAAATTGTTGTTTCATAGAAATTCTTTTCAGTAAAACAAACTTGAAAAACATCGTGTGACAGCAAAGGGGCACAGATGACCAGAATCACTTTCCATTCAGTTTTTAAGCTTCTTAAGGCTCAAACCCAACCAGAATGCAGTAATGAATTGAGGCATAAGAGCACGTTTCAATCACAGAATAATCAATGTTTAAGATAACAATGTTTCATTCAAATAGATTATGCTTATATAACCTTATGCGAAAAAAGAATATAAAAAGAAACAAAAAAAAGAAAAATTAAATAAATTATGCTTATGTAGTGTGCTAGTGCTAACAATGTGTTTAGTCTCTTATTGGCTCTATATTGGATAAATCTTGGATATTTACATAAAATTAAGAAACTCAAATATCATCTTCCGACTAGCGTTATTCAGTAAGGTTTTGGGTTATTACAAATGACGTCAAAGAAGAACTAGACAGTAGTAGAGACACTATAAATAGGCTCTTTTGGAGCTGATTACAGGCTAATCATAGTGTTTATGATTGAATTTGATTGGATTTAGATTTAAACCCTAATTCTAATGAGGACATCAAGAGTTAAATGGGAAGAAGATATTTAGTCTCACATCGGTTGTGCAATAGATAAATCTTGGATATTTGTATAAGATCAAGAAATCCAACTAATAACTTTTAGCTAGCCTTTTGAAATGAGGTACTAGATTGTTACATGTAGCTTTAGATAAAAAATTAAAAAGGAAAAGAAAATGAAAAATAAATATGAAAACTTCCCAAAAACACTACAAGGCTTTATATGAGTGCAGAAAAATAACAAAAGTAATGGATAGCACATAAACACCAAAGACAGCTGTATCAATTGATGAACTTTATTTCTTTTCATCAAATTTTACGTTAAGTTATATCCATAATCAAAGAGGACCACCAAAACAAATTTATCTGATTGAGTCCAATCTAATGACATATCAGGTAACGCAACTAGTGTTAAAAACTAATATAAACCTTGCTCAAGAACTTACTTCTGACAAGCATTAGAAACTTATTTCAGATTGCAGGTGGAGCAACATTGAAAAAGAAGAAAGTAACTACACCTTTATAGACTTCTAACCTGAATTCCCTCATTGAGTTACTATGCTATGAACAAGGCAGGAGAAAAACTAAGTCATCATCAAAATCCTAATGTGCAGGCTTATTATAAAACAGGAGGACAAGAAATATAAGAATAACCAAACAAACAATTTTCTCGGAAATAAAATTTGAACATTCTTCATACGCTACAACTTGGAAATGAAACTAAACTAGGTTCTTCCGATATAGAGGTGGATGACTATTCCATGAACAGTAAATAACTCATCCGAATTCCGTCAAGATGTCATAACATCCTACAGGAAATGTTGATCTCTTTAGGTCAATGAAATCCGTGATATCATAAAAGGAAAACGAAATCCCGGAAAGGGGTGCTCTAAGAAATTAGTTAAAATAATTAGAACATCAAGTTATGAGAAAAGAATTCAAACAGTTAGACAGAAGACCGGAGTCAACAGAAATCCACACCAAAATCCTATTGTGTTATCGGATTACATAATAGAACATCAATATTCCAAACATCAATCAATAACACCTTTATTTCTAGGAACTAAAATTCAAGCCCTCTTCGTATACTCACGTTTCTGATGTGGAATTAAACCAACATCCTGGATTTCTAACGACGGCTCACATTTCCGATATCAGTGACTCGTTCTTCCCTAAAGTTATTCCTAGAAGACGCCAAAAGATTCCATTGAAAACGTCACTACGCTGACATCTAACATCAAATCACTCAAGATCGCTCGAATTCGAGCGACAATAACAAAGAAATCGAGTAAAAGAGTGAATTCAAGAAGAGAGAGGGGTGCTCGCCTTGACGAGACGAGAGCAGGTGTTGTAGTTGGCGTCGAGATCAGTCGTGGAGGTCATCTGGACGACGCCTATTCTCGCCGTGGTGGTGGCCATGGAGCAGGAGAAGGCGGCGCGACGGCGCGAGACGGAGCGGAGGACGGGAGCTCTGGCGAGGTTTCTCGGGGCGAGGCGGAGCGACATGGCCTATCGGAGGTGAAAGTAACAAGACACATAAACTAAGGTGGGTCTTGTCGGGGTTCGGTTCTCGTGCTCCGGTGCTACGCGCTTCTTAACGTGAACCGATGCAGTTGGCACGAAACGAAGTTCGGTAAAGGTACCGACATTACGTTATATAACGAGAAACAAAGCATTGCCCTTGTAATTCAACTACCATCGGCACACGGTCTGCCGAAATCCAGATGTTTTTTCTTTTTTTTCTTTTTTTTTTTGGTAAAGAAAATGAGGGATTGCTTCCGGGTAGCATCTTTTTAAAGACTCCTTCCCCACCAAAAATGTTCCAAACAAGGCTCTTGGATTTTTCGCAGCCCTTCCGCATCCGAGGATGGGTAGGTCAACCTGGCCCCAACCTAAATGCCGAGTAGCCAGATGAGAAAACAAGAAGAGACCCTAGCTCCTCACTTACACCGAATGACGCATGCCCCAGGATAATTTTGGATTTAATCGAGTCAGCCGCGGCATCATTACTTGAACCCGCATCATTTCGACCATGAGGCAAGGCCCCAGCCACTTGGGCTACCATGGGGGTGGTAAATCCAGATGTTGATTAAGCGACCTGAATTGGTGGAAATTTAATAAATTAGAATATAATGTAATATATAATATATAAATGTAAATTAATATATTATATCTATTATATTATATTATATTATAATATTTAATTTTATACATTAGGTTTTATATTGTCTGAGCTTATTACTCAATCAATAGCTTTTGAAGATTTTGTCAAAATGATTTGAATCAACTCCAAACATAATTGGCATTTTTTAACCTGACCATTCGAAGAGCAAGTTAGTCGAAGACCATAAAAAATACTTTAAAAACTAGGACAATTAAAAATAGACTATAAGGTTTAAATTCTAGGCAAACATAAGGATCCAATTTAGTGAGTGCCCTTCAACCACTCTCTCAAAACTAACTTTGATCAACTAATTCTCAAAATAGGGACTAACTTGAGAGCTTGCTCTATAAAAAGTCGCCTATCAATACCGAGCTAGCTGAGAAGACCAACTTTAAAACTTGCATGTCATAAAAGGCCGACCAGAGGCCTTGAAAGGTTTTTAAAATTAATTTGAATTGTGCACCAAATCATCTTGAATGAGTGTAAATGTTACAAGATTGAAGGACTGACTTGAGAGACGTGTTACATAAGAGGTAGCATAATAGCTCAATAATTGACATAGCTTCTTTTTGTTATAATATATTTATTATAAATAAGAAGTATATTTTTTATAAATTTTAGTGTAAAATAATCCCAAACCCTTTAGAACATCACTTTCAAAGACGGTAATAGGATCATTTTTCAAGAGAATAATTTAAGAGGTGGAAATAATTTTGGATCATCATCATATAATAACACCTTAGTTGAACTCAATGAAGTGATCCCATTATTATTTTATAGATCTATCGGTGATTCTAAACGGATTACTTCATGCCAAATGCCCCTATATATATTAAAGTTACCAAATTCTTTGATATTATAAAGCTTTTTTAAAATTAGAAAAACAAGGCAAATAGGTATCTTCCAAAACTAGCATATGCATCAATTTTAGAACAATTTATCCAACATAAAGTTTTATATACTGCTTATATTATTAAAAATTACAAAATACAATTATTATAACAATTAACATAATAATAATATTATTATTTAAATTTTTACTACATATATACATCTACATTTGAAATGTCTAACCATTATTCAAAGCATGCTTAATCATGGGTCCTCAAGGGATGATTGGATTAACAATATCAACCACTTGAAGCAATTTATCTCCATCATTAATGTAGATTTCAATAAATATATAATAGCAATAAATTTGCCTTCACTACTATATACCTTACTCTTCCATATTGCAAACATATAATAGTGCATTAGTCCATTAAAATTAAACTCATGAAGCAAATCTTAAGTCATAGTGGTCATGCCCAAATTGACTCCTTCCACATCTTAATTAAACTTCTTGTTCTTGTCGTCCAAAGGGCAGTGCGAGATCTAGTGAGGTCCACATCTTATATGCACTTTATCACTGACCTCAGCTGCTATGTATAGCCCAATAACCGCTTCCAGCTATCACCAAATATTCGTGGCCCAATAACCGCGTTCGGCTATCACCAAATCTTCGTAGCCCAATAACCGCGTCCAGCTATCATCCAGCATTCGTAGCCGCTCCTTGCGTGTAGGGGAACAAAGAGAGGAGAACGAAAGTAGGCCAAAAAGGGGGTGGGTGGTTGGTTGCTCACCCGCCATCCCCGGTCAAACCTTCGGCCTTCCGTTCAGACCAAACGCCACCCACCCCACAAAACCGCCTTTTAAAAAATAAAAATAATAAAGAAAAAAGGAAACCAGAAGGAAAGTATCGACGACGTTTGGTTCTTCGTCCAAAGAAACCATCTCTCCATAAAAAATATTAAAAAGAGGAGAAGAAAATATTTTTTTTTAAAGAAAATATTTTTTTTTAAAAAAAATAACAATAAAGAGAGCCCTCCTTTCCCTTTCGAACCCGTTTCTTTCCCTGCCGAAGTCCCACGGCCGCAGCCAACGCGCGCTCGCCGAAACTACCCCAACCCTTCGCCGAAGCCAGGGAGAAACCCGTCCTTGCAGACCCTCGCCGGCCTCCCAGATCCGATAGGTTTCGTCGCTCCGACGGAGAGCCGGTCGGGGATCAAGAGAAAGCTGGAGCCGAGATTCGGCCTGGTGGTGGCCTTTGGGATCGCCGGGTGGTTCGATTGAGGGGATGGTCGGATCCTTTACGCTGATGAATTCGGAGGAAGGAATGGTCAGATCTTTTACGCTGATGAAGATTGTTAGCCCTTGTTGGAAGCCGTCGCAGGAGAGCCGAGGCGACGACAGCTCCGGCCGCTTTGGCGCCGGCCGCACCGATGGGCTCCTCTGGTACAAGGACCTCGGCCGCCACGCCGGCGGGGAGTTCTCCATGGCGGTCGTGCAGGCCAATAACTTGCTGGAGGACGGCAGCCAGATCGAGTCGGGGCCGTTGAGCTTGAACGAAGCGAACCCGCCCCACGGGACGTTCGTCGGGGTCTACGACGGTCATGGCGGCCCCGAAACCTCGAAATACATCACCAACAATCTATTTTGGAACCTAAAAAGTATGTTTCCTTTTACAATAATTCGACGAAACTCTTCTGTGGTCGTGTGTTTTGCATTGGATATTGTTTGACCAGTTCCTTTTACAGGAAAGAATTGGATCTTCTAACCAGAAAACTAAGGAATTGAATCTTTTTAGTCATGGTTTGTCCTGTCGAGTTAGGGAGAATTCAGGCATCTATCACAAAGATATATATATATATATATATATATATATATATATATATGAACTGATATTTGAATTTGTTATATTTGCGTTTATTCATGATGGCTAAACCTTTCTGCTATCTTTTATATAAGCATCTATTTTTGTAATTAGGTTCACATTATTGCATGGGCATTGATTCTCTTAATATCTTAGATGTGGATTATTGCGCATTTTTGGTCACAGGATTGGTTCGGCTTTAATTCCTTGTCAGGTTATTTTTAATTATTTATATGCTGGAGCAAGTTCTTTTCGTAACCATAGAGCATATGGTTTGCAGAATATGCTTCGGAACAGCAAGGCATGTCGGTAGATGTAATAAAGAAAGCCTTTTCTGCTACAGAAGAAGGCTTTATCTCTCTTGTAAGAAAGCAATGGCTCACTAAGCCCCAGCTCGCATCAGTTGGTTCGTGCTGTTTGGTTGGTGTTATATGTTGTGGGATGCTTTACGTTGCAAATGTTGGTGATTCTCGAGCAGTTTTAGGGAGATTGGAGGGTGGCATTAGAGAGGTGAAAGCTGTGCAGCTGTCAACAGAGCATAATGCGAGCTTTGAATCTATCAGGGAGGAATTGCGTACAATGCATCCAGGTGATTCAAAAATTGTAGTTTTAAAGCATAAGGTCTGGCGTGTGAAGGGCCTTATTCAGGTATTTCTTTCGCACTAATTGTCCAGCTTATCACAGTGCTGCAAGAAATTCATACCTTTTGATTGTGCTATCCTTGTATCCTTGTTTCTTTGCCTGCAAAAAAGGTATGACATCGTACAAATCTAGTGGGAGATGTGGTAAACTACAAGGTCAGTTACACAGGCTTATATTTTTTATTATTTAAACAGTAAATGATATCCATGGCTGGTCTTAGAAAAAAGAGAGAAAGAAGGAAAAAGAGAGGTCCACAGCACAGAAAAGAGAAAAACTAAGCCTCTTACTTTATAATCAGAGATGAAAGTTCCTTTTGACTTTTTCCTGGAGCCTTGTGCCCATCCAAATCCGAGGAACTACTATTGTATCTCTGATGTAAGCATTTTTTTCTTGATAAACAAGTGAAAACAAGGTAAACTTATTTATTTAAGAAAGTAGAGTCATTTCCACAACGAATAGGGATGTACTTTAATTTAACATAATATCCAATGGACCAGGTGTAATGTGACTATCATTTTAGATGATCCGTGAAATATAATAAGAATAATAAAATGCAGATCGGCAAGGGAATGCATGCATGGGCCTGCTCTTATGGAGACATGTTGAAATCAGAAGCCAATATTGCTGAAAAACGTTGACTGTAATTAAAATTATAATAATTGTTTTTTCCTTCTTTATTACTTAATATTGTAAAAACCAAGGTTTTCAATTCCGATGGAATGGGAAGCATCCCAACTGTCACATCCTACTTACGTGAGAAAACGAGTATGGATCCATGGGTGTTTTAACTTTAACATCCCATTATTGTGAGAAATGAGACTTGAATTAGGGTGAGACATCAAAACCAATCAAAGGAAAGAGAAAAATAAAGAACGAAAAGAAGGAAAAAAAAAGGAAGAGAGAAGAAAAGATAGGAAGGAAAGAAGGAAGAAAAGGAGAGAAGAAAAAAGGAAGAGAGAAGAAAAAGGAAAGAAGGAAGAAAGGAATGAAATAAGAAGAAAAAAGAAGGAAGGAAAGAAATAAGTAAAGAAAGAAAGAAAAAATGAACAAAGAAAGAAGAAATAAAAGAGAGAAGGGAGTAAGACAAAGGATATCGGGTTGCTTGATGGGGACAAGACAGGACACATCATCTCATTCTTTAGAGAAATTATGACACCCTTAGCTCATGGCATTTAAAACCTTGATAAAAGCAATCTTGATTCTCCATTAGTTCTTTGCTAATCTAGTTTTTAGTATTTGTTAGAGTGCTAGTCAGCCATGCTTCAATTATTTTTATTTAAATGTACACTATACAAGCTGTGGTATATCCAAATGTCACTCTGATCCCACCATGCGTATTGCCTTTGTGTGTAGACTTTAGCTGGAATCTTATTTTTGCAAAATCAAATAGAGGCCATCCAAATTGAAGATCCACATCAATAATAATATACGATATTTAGAATGTCTTGAAACAAAAAACATCATATGGCAATTGGTGTAAACCCAATCCAACCAGCAATTACTTGTTTCTTTGCAAATATTCCTATGACTTGTTGTCTCCCATTATACATGTCTTTAACAATTTCATCTTAACATTTATGCGCAACTTTCTTCTTAAATGTCTGGTATATTAGCTCTCAGTGCTTTATCATATTCTTTCTCTTAGTGGATAGAACATGTTTATAGATAGGTTCTTCATATCTAAATCATTCCATCATCTACTTCATGAAGATGGTGGTTCCAACTTCCAGCCATGGTGGGCCTTCATGCTGTAGGACTTTTCACTAGAATGACCCCCCTTTTTTGTTTTTGATATACTTACAAACTTTATATGATTGCTCTAGATCTTCTCACTGCTTTGTTATAATTATTGAAAGTCTACCGTTGGCCGCACTCTAACCATCATTTTTTCATTAGGTCTTTGACATAAACTCTGGCATGTAAGCACCACCATCCAAATCACTAGTAATGCCTATATTATGAGTTTGTGTCCTTTGTTTGAAAGATAAGAGTATATAGAAGTCAGTATCTCGGCATAATTTAACAAGCATTAACATAAGTCGGGTTGATTGACCAATTAGGCTTTTTATGGTACTTGATGAACTATTTCTTTACAAAGGAAAGATTTCACTAAAAGCATCTACATCTACATCTACATAATGTTTGCACAATATCTATTATTAAAAAATTTCAAAATTTAGGCTACCAAACATGTCATAAATTGGGCTGATGATTACAACATTATATCTTTATTTCTTGAGATAGTGGAGTCTTACTAAAATATGTTGCAACGCCATTTTCCAACAGATATATTTTCCCTAGTAATATAGGATGCTAATCCTTTCCCCATCATCTTGATATAATGCATGCAGAAAATCCTTAATATAATAGAATTATAAAGGTGAGTCAAGAATGGGAATTGTATCTTGTATTTTAATTCTTGATCTTCTATCATGCTTTCTGTGTAACTTATAGCTCTGTATATGAGTATAATCTAAGTAAGTGTCTTGTGCTAAAGTGGACTTTTTTCTTATCATCTTGTGTCAGTTAGGCATGGCAATTGGGTCTGGTCGGGGTGCATATGGGGTGGGCTGAATCCGAGTTGGGTCAAAGATTTTGTCAACCCAAACCTAATTGATTATTAAACAGCTCAAAAATCCATATCTGAATCCAGCCTTTTTATTAAATATGTAACCTAGCCCAACGTGCAGAACCTGTTGATTAAACGGGTTAAATTAAGTTAAAGGGTTAAACAAATTAAGTGGATTTTTATCAAGTTATGGGTTTAAAATAGGGTAAGCAAGTTGGGTTGAATGGATCAAATAGGTCTTAAACATGTTAAATGAGTTAAACTGGCCAGGTCATGGTCCAACCCAATTACTATATGGGTTGAAGAGTAATTGGGTTAAAACAGGTTTAATGGATTAGAGGTCTAAACTTGAACCTGATCGATTTAATGTGTAGGTTAGAAAGGTTGACCCATTTATGACCCTAACCAATTTATGCCAAAGCCCAAAAGCCGATTGGGTTATAAATTGCTACCCATAGTATCAGTCCATGGACAAATGCTTACAGAATGGATGAGCCATACCTGTTTCACAGACAAGTCAAGCACCAAGTAGTAGCAAGTTGAAAAGTTGAAATTAGCAATACAAAAAAAGTACATGCTGCTTGAAACTTGCAAATATATTTTCATTTTCATGAACAGATCTAGCATTTGTTATACGTTATATTTGTATCACCAACCTTCCTGTTCCATGTTTCTTTCACTGTTTTTTGACTCATCATGATTTGTAGTGCATGCTGAACATTATCATCTTATGGGCACATTCATCAAAATTTTTAGCATTTTATAACTGTGGATCCTGACTCTCATTAGCAGTTTTGTGTTGGATCTGCAGATTCTATCACGTGCATCTTGAATGTATTCTGTTCCTGATGTGCACAATGGGCTATAGAAATATTCTTCGTCTAATCATTCATGTCATTTACAGCATTTTCCATCAATAACTTTATTTGAAGAAAGGGTTGTAGAAAATATTGCAACTAAATGTACATTAATTATTTGTTTTCTTTCTACATGGTTTGTTGCAGGTTTCAAGATCTATGGGATGCTTATTTGAAGAATGCAGAGTTCAACCGTGAGCCTCTACTATCAAGGTTCCGGTTGCCTGAGCCCTTCCACAGATCAATCCTCAGTGCTGAGCCAACAGTAGTAACACATAAACTCTGTCCAGAAGATCAATTTTTAATATTTGCATCAGATGGTTTATGGGAGCACTTAAGCAATCAAGAAGCTGTTGAAATGGTTCATAGTTCGCCTCGTAATGTGAGATTCCTTTCTATGTTCTAGGTTGTCTCGTTTGTATTATACCTTTATGTTTCTTGTATGTAGAGCATTTCCATTAATCAGACCATTGCTTGAACAAAAATCAGATGAACAGTTTTTTAGGAAAATACCCTAACAACATGTTTTGCCAGCTGCCTCGTCTTAAAACTCTATGGATAATAAGAGGACATTATCTGCTTCTGTTTTCTTTCTTCTTATTAATATGAAATTTATTTATGGCCGGGTTGATCTATAGGAAATTCAAAGCTATTTTAGTCCTAGGACTGATTGTTAGTCACCAAACTGAACATTGATGCGACATATTATTTGTTCGTGAAGTTTACAGTACTTGTAGGAAGGTTTGTGCAAGCAGATGACGTTTCTGTAATAGAAAAACTGCTTGTTACAAAATTTACTCAAAACAAATCATGTTTGCAATTCCTATCATGGAGCATAAGGTTCTGCATACTTTATTTTGAACTTGTGGCCACCAGCTGTATGCTTGGACATCACCTGCATGGATGCAATGCTCGAGGATTGTGGCTATGGTTGCTACTACCTCTCATTTCGTTTTGGATACTTGATCGTTGAATTCTGATTGCAATCTACTATGTTTGTTTGTCATATTGGTGATATTTATTTAAGCGATATTCTTTTTACTATAACATCTTTAATTGTTAATAATTGGCATTGCTGACATGTTATTTACATTCAGCATTTATTATTCCAAGGTTTCATAATTTCGTGCCTGATATTCTGCTCTACCCTTTAGATTAGCATCGGACAGGTTATCACTGAAAGATCCATTACCATGCAGGGAATTGCGAGGAAACTTGTAAAAGCTGCTATGCAAGAGGCAGCAAAAAAAAGAGAAATGAGGTACTCAGACCTGAAGAAGATTGATCGAGGTATCAGAAGGCATTTTCATGATGATATTACAGTTATAGTTCTATTTCTAGACCCTACTTTGACAAGTAATAACTTCTATCATGGTCCTGTACTTTCTTTGAGAGGAGGTGGGAATCAAGTATAAGCAGTTCCTACAAGGGGTTCTAAATGCTTCTGAAATCTGTCCGAAGCTGAATATTTTCTTTTATCTACTAGCTTGGAACCGATATTCTTTCTTCAGGCTATTACCAGACAGCTTGTGATTAAGATGAGCAGTTGAGTAATATCAGAACCAAATTTACTATGCTCAAGTTGCCTGAAGATTCGCATTTTTGAACTGGAAATAGATACAGTTAGCAGTCACAAATTTTCTTGGACCTTAATGCGGAGGCCTGTGCTCGATTCTTGCACTGGAAGTAGCGGCCTCTTGATGCAGGTGTCAAGGATCTGAGCCATCAATAAAAGCATTTCATGCTATTTGCAATTATCCCTGTACTTTGAGAGTGCAGCTGCGGGAAATCATGATGGCGAATCTTTGCGGCTGTGCTCAGCTTCTCTAAACGTTAATTTGGAGGCCAGACCAAGATTCTGGACGCAGTTATTTTGATGAATTTCTTTTTAAATCATGTGGCTACCTTGTAGCATTCTGAGGGTAAAGACTTTACAGCAGTGTTATTGACAGTTTTTTTTTTTTTTTTTTTTTTTTTTTTTTTTTTTTTTTTTTTTTTTTTTTTTTTTTGGGGGGGGGGGGGGGGGGGGGGGGGGGGGTGGGGGGGGAGGGGGGGCCTCTTCTCTGGGGCCAATGTAATGTCAGCAAGAACTTTGTGAACAAATTCGCAATTTTGAGACAAGCCAAGGTAACACCAGCTACCCATGTTATTTTCTAAATCGTTCTGCTTGTAACCAACTCTCAGGAAAAGGGTACCCATGGCAGTTTGACGATGCTTATAGTTCCTTCCATTCCTCACCCGCACCCTGGCTTTTGTTCAACCTCAGAAATATGATGAAAGTGTGACCTTCTGAATGGTGCTGAAGCATGAGGGGAGGAGTTGTTGGGTCGCGAGTCTGTGGATGGTTCTTAGATTTCTTCCTTTTTATTGATCTGATGTTAACATTTCTCCTCCGATTGTCCTGAGTTGTGAGATTATCACTTAGGCCCAATGATCAGCATTAACAATGATCGAACAGTTGTTTTCCTTCCCCGTTAGACCCTAGTTCAGTCGGCGTTCCGTGAATGAAAACGGATATTATTTTTTTTCAAAAGAGTTGGGTTGTCAATTTTTGTCGAGCTGGCCTTCAACTATTACGATAAGATGGCCTGAGTTTGATGTCCGTTCTTAGCATTCTTTCGCATTTCAAACTCATTTCGTCGTCAGGTCGATTTTTTTTAGGAAAGTCCTCGGGTCGATTTCAACTGAAGATTTTAAGTCTCCTTGGAGATCTTTATTTATTTATTTATTTTTGGGCCTCATTTTCATGATGCGATGGATGACAAAAACTTCCAAAGCAAAATACCGAGGACAAAATCAGTAGCCAATTCAACAGATGTAACTCACTTTCAAAGCAGGCTCAGTCCAAGGAGTCAGGAAACAACCATCTGTTCAGGATGATGCACGAGGTCACTCTTTGCATCACTTGTTATGCGCCCACGGTGCAGAAGAGAAGAAGCCCCGTGAAACGTGACTTAGAGAAGAACCCACCACAAGGTAAAATAAGCGTAAAACTGTCCACCGGATCAAAATACATTACTTTAATACTTAATTAAAACGTCCTTCCCTGCAATTGGCGTTACTTTAAGAACAATTGTGCAGCCATGACAACCAATGGTTCTTACTTTGTAATCCTACGAACCATCGTTAATTCCACATTAAAACCGTCGCAATGGTACCAGAAAATATCTCCATGATGCCTCCAAATGGCGTCCTCGATGGGGGAAAACAGCAACCAGGAGCTGAGGAAGGCACCAACGTACAATATCCTCTGGCCCTCACCCGGTGTTAGCTACAGATGCTGTCTTCTGGTTAAAATCACAATGGAAAAAGGTTGGAAAAGGGGTCAAGACCTGAACAAGAATATTGTCACATTTTCACAATGATCCTGAATGACAAACACCTACCAGTTCTGAGTTGGCCGTGCCATGGGCTTGAGATGATGTGCCAGATGTTTGTGAAAACCTGAAAATAATGCAATGGGAAAAGAGTCACCTTAAGCGCTAGTGTGAGAACGGCAGCTCAATTTGTTATAACACAGCACAGCTAGAAGACGAATGCAGAAAGACAAAAACTGGTCGCTCACCTGATTGCCCTTGCCTTTCTTTTTTCTTCTTCTATAGTCTCAGTTTTGGAGTTTTGAGCAAATCTCTCTAACCGAGCCTTCTTCTTTGCTTCCTCATCAACTGGGGAGCGTACTTCAAGCCCAAACCTGATAAATTAACATTAAAAAAGGCGGTCTCAAAGCAAATCTAGAAATGTCATCAAAGATCTGAGAACAAGAGTTAAGTAGTGCAAGTTGGTACCTCTCTGCCCGGGCCTTTCTTTTCTGCTCTTCCAGTTGTCCGGTATTCTTTGTTCCATGCAAAGTAGATCCAGTTCCAAAACTGCCATGACATGCGTTCACTCAAAATAAAAAAAAAATTAAAATACAAGGTTAAAGAGGGATGCACGTTTTAACATTGAATGAAAAGCTATCTTGAGCTTATTGAACAAACCAAAGAACCGTAAAAAGACAAAAAAAAAAAAAGTGCAAGATACCAATTTTTGCAGCAAGGTCCAAAACATATACAAAGTGAACAAGAATATTTAAGCATCGTCCATTAGGTGAGCCAGCAAAAACTATAAATAATAATATACTGGTTACAAACCAAGAGTCACCTAGAAATGTTGTGGTTGACAGTGGCACCCTTGTCCCTCTTCCAAACTCATGGTGAATCAATAATCAAAGCGCTAAAGTGATTTGGTTTCTCAATCACTGGGCAGGACAACAGACAAAATGCTTTGTTCCAATATGATACAACATGCATGGACAACTTGAATTGAATTCTAGCTGTCATAAGGAGGTGTCAAACAACAGCAGAGTCAATGTCGAGGCCTTCCATCATAACCACCATCCCAAGGAATGTAGGCAACATTAGGCCTAGGTTAGGTTAGACAGATGAGGCTATTAATGAGTTGATGATATAGCCGACATAAAATACTCCTCTCTCTCTCCATGAAAAGATGAAAGAAAAGATAGTACAAAAAAAAGGACCACCTTCCACATTAATAATATGCTGATTGTTATCTTAAATACATGTGTGGCGGTCAAACAAGGTACAAGCGAATGGAGTTGGGTGAAACAAAGCAAATTACAAGATGAAAAGATATATGGAGGGTAGACTGATGAACATATATCATTATGCAAATAGCATCCTATTCTTGAAACGTTACATAAAATCTACAAGAAACCTCCAGAAACAATGATCCTAAAACTGACAGTTTTCTGAAGCAAGAACACTGGAGCACCATTTTTACTAAACCTGGTGAAAGTTAAGCTGCAGCTTCAGTCACAAGGTGCAGGGATCAAATGGGGGAGGGCCAACTAATGAACTGATGTCACAATTTGGCTGGTATTTTTCTATTCCTCAAACACCCCCATAATCTGCAATGAAATCTCAAGCCAAAATATTTCAAAACTAGCGTGAGTCCTGTGAAACAAAAGCACTTTCTTTTAGTTAATCTTGTACATCCTCCAACGGATGACCCAACCTATTACAGAGCAGAGTTGAAAAACTTCAGTAGAATCGTTTTCCGTACCTTAGACCATCTCAAATATTCATGTAAGAGCCCCAAGAAATAGAATTTGATGACATGCTGACCCCTAATTGAACAATCCCTGATTCCAAATAGCTTAAAGCAAAGTCACTGTACCATCCTCAGATTCCCCCTTCCTATAGCACATTTCCCTACAAGATGCTCCCCATATACCACCATTATTTTCTACAGGTTGCCACTGACACCATTAACAGGTTCCCCCTCCTCAGTTTTAATATGCTGCCCAATTTAAAAGGAGAAGTATTTCTATAAAATTGTCTTTGCATATACAACCAACATCATGTTTGTGAAAGAGACTAAGAAAATTATTTATAACCAACCCCCCCCCCCCCCCACCCCAAACCCAACCAAACCAAAAGCCACGGAACCCTTTTAAATTAAAAATCCCCTAATACTTATTGTTACCCACAAATTTCCTGATCATGTGGAGGTGAAACCTGGTTAATGCCAACCGTATTTGTTTCTTCCTATGGATGGAGCTGTAGAGCTGCACTCCTGCTTCTTCTCTCTGTTCTTTATTCTAGGCAGTGCTTGAACCCTTCCTGATTACAACAATCAAAATCTAGATTATCAGTGAAAAATACTTTTCTCCATTTGTCCATTCTCCTCTCATTATTTCAGCCTGTAGTTTATGTAACAGATTAGTTCTCCAAGCTAGCGGACCAAAACATAGCTGCGCACAGGTGATATAATTCATCCATCTATTTCCCCCAATCCATTCAGTTTATCCTTTAATTCTTTATCTCTTTCTAGCTAATCCAGTCAATGGTATTAATGTGTAATCTACATCTATCCTCTAAAAGAGCTTTTTAAATGTGCGCCTACATTAAACCTTACTCCAACTCAACTCAACTCAACTCATCTAAGCCTTTTTCTAACTACATAGGGTCGGCTACATGAATCTGCTTCCTCCAGACTGCTCTATCAAGACTAAATCGATACTCAAATTACAAATAGTTATATCTTTCTTAATTATTTATGTTCATGTTAGTTTAGGTTTACTCTACCTTTATCATTACCATGAATTGTACATTAAACCTTACTTTCAAGAGACATTTATCTAGGGTGCCACACCCCCTTCTAAATCTCACAAGAAACAACCACAAATCCACACCTGCACCTGCTCTAGTCATAGGTAACTAACCATCAAATTTAGATTTTATCCAGAACCATCAGCCAAAATAGCAATCAACAAAAGCAAATGATAGAGCAAACAAAGATTAAGACTGCTTATGACAACACAACTCAACCCAACTCAACTCATCTAAGCCTTTTCCGAGCTACTAAGACTACTTATGACAACTACGACAGAAGTCATTGGATAATAGTTAATCACCACAGAACAATGTAAGGCCAAGGTAGTTCAATTACTATCAAATTATTTATCATTTTTTTGTCACCCATATTCAGGTATAAGTCCCTTTTCCAGCCATAGAAAAGACAGATCCACTTATTAGGAAGGTAAAATCAGCAGCCAAATACATGGATCCTAGACATTTTATAAAATGCATAGAATTATATGCAAGTTATTTTTAGGCACATTAACTTCTTCTTCTTTTCCTTAATTACGTTGCCTTCATGTTTGTAAAATAAAACTGTCAACTACAAATATTAACATCGAAAGCCAAATCAATATGACCTAGCATCAAAATCGCTATGACCTACCACCAAATAGTTTCAACATATCTGATTTTAGGATATAGGGTCTCTTATGTCGTGAGTGGTGATGGAAAATCTGCTTAAATTCAAAAACAGTAAGAAGCCTTTACTGGGGAATTTATCAATCAGATTCAACACTGAAACTTGAATGAACACAACCAACATTTAGATGAGGGGACGCATTTGACATTCAAAATTCAGGCTACTCATTAATTTATGTCTCGCATGGTCATTTATGATTTTCTTAGAAATAACCAACCCATAGATGGCAGGTTTTGCATCAATTTATTACTTTTAAATATTCAATAACATACAAATATCTACATGCTGATATAATGATATCATCAATAATGACCTTCAAAAGCCCAAGCACCAACTATTGTTATAGCCCAAGATCCAGGGATCCATCTTCTTACCTTATATCATAGTTATTCTTTCACTGAATCATTGAACCTCGATAAGCATTGCCATTGCACAATTTATCACCCTAGATCTCTTTGAACACTCTGGGACATATTTTCATTTTTCCCTACAAGCCAAACTGATCGGCATGCCAATACAATTATTTCTTATTTCAAACAATTCCCCAGTCTCTGTTTGCCAAATATGACTGTCAGGATCTTTAACCTACTAGTTATAAAAATCCTCTTGTTTCCTTGATAGTATCTTTCAAATGAGAAATTAGTATTTTTCCTTGCACATGTGTAATCTTCGCCCAGCCTGCTAAAACAACACTGATACCATTCTCTTAGGTAGAAGGTCTGCAAAAAAGTTACGCAAAACAGCAACTGATTGCTACAACTTGCGATCTGACAAATTTAATGGTTTGCAAATTGAATTCTTAGACCACAGAGCTCTGAAAAAAATGCCCACCTCCTAGATTTTGCTTGATGCATTTCTATATCCAATCCAGCACTTCATAATCTTTAATCCATATCATCTAAAATACTGTCTGATGCTTCTAATTCCCAACATGCTCAAGGCTGCAAACTAAGATGGACCATATCAATCCGATAAACATTCTCTTGGCATGATCTGTATTTCAATTGTCAATGTCCCCTAAACCACCCATACCTATAAACTTGATGGATAATCCCGCTGTCTTAGAAACCCAAAGTTTCCGGCAATATACAGAATCAATGCTCCCTCTTCGTTTCACATGCATCACCTAGCATCCAAGCAGCACTTAATTTTTCCTAAATTTCTCGATATGCACTGACTTGACATAAGCTAAAGACAAAGACAAGAATGCTTCGAAAGGAGCTCAAAGAACAGCACAAACCATAGAATTCTCGCAGACCGACGAAAAACATAAAACAGACGGTGGAAAAGAAGTGAAATTTATGTTTTGACCTCAACTCAACCGCATCGGAACCTACCGCTCGGCTCGAGAGTTGCGCTTCTCCTCCTCGGTCAGCAGCACGGGCATCCCGAAGCGATCTGCCCGTCGGAGCTTCTTCTGCAGATCAGTGGCGGCCTCGGCCGCCGGGCAACTGCCGTCGCCGAGGAGGGTCCCAATGCCGTCGTCCCTGTGGCCGCGGCCTTTGGTTTCTTTTGCTCCGCCCCTTCCACTCCTTCCTTGCGCGGCTCCCCGGAGTTCCCCTGGTCGGCGGTCTGCTCCGCGGCCGAGATCGAGACGGGTGGAGAAGTAGGGTTTGCGAGGCGCGGCATGGGAGGAGAAGCAGGCTCGTGGGAGGCCGCCGCCGGAGCATGCGGAGGCGCATCTGGGGCTTTCTTTCGGGAATCCTCTTGGGATTCCTTGCCTTTGGGTATCCGACGCTCCATGGAAGAGATAGGAGGAGAGTCGAAAAGGCGGGGAAGGAGGAACAGGGCGGCTTCGGGTTTTAGAAAGCTTTTTTTTTTTTTGTTATTCTTTTCTCCCGTCGGGACCGGCTTAGAATTCAGTGGTTCACCACAGGGAAATTCTATTTAGACCGCCTATTTTTACTGAGCCCCTTATTTTACTTTTTTTTTTTTTTTTTTTAACTTAAAAGTCCTTCTATTTTACTCTTCTATTTTACTCAGTAGTCCTTTTAATTTTTTAAAATTTTTAAACTATCCCTTCTTCCTCCCGTCCCCCTCTCAAATTTACTATTTACCCCCCCATCCCCCATCCAATCCTTCTCCATCCCACCCCCTTGCTTGCGCTCACCTCGTACTCCCCGATGGCAGCTTCCCCGGTAGCAGAGTATCCTCTCCGGCACGCAAGATAAGCTCTCCCTCCCTCCCTTCCTCTCCCTCCCTCTTTTCCTTCCTTCCTCTCCCTTTTTTTCTCACTCGATCTACATCCTTTAAGTTGTTTTTTTTAGCCAAGATCCCTCCCTCCCGACGTTCGTACGTGTCCGATGGCTCTGCCCCCTCTCCACCACATCTTCCCCTTCGTCCCCTCGTTTTTCTTTTCTCTTTTTAACCTTCGTTCTCTATTCGGCCCTGGTTGGCCGAACAAGGCATGAACCGAAAAAAAAAAAAGACAACGGAGAGGGGGAAGGGGCTGGCAACAATGCATGAATCGAAAAAAAAAAGACGATGAGGAGGAAGAAGGGGCTGGCGAGGGGGGTGGGGACGCACGAACTAAAAAAAAAATAAGAAGAGAAGGGAAAGCTATTGAATAAGGAGGGTTATTTTGGTCCAAAAGTTTTAAGGATAAATATGATATTTTTTTAAGTAGCACAAGGGCTGCTCAGCAAAAATCGTGGGCCAAATAGAATTTCCCTCACCACAGGCTCATCCAAAAGGAAAAGACTTTTTACACCACATCCGCAGTAAATCTTACGTTGGCTGGATCATTAATTTTTTTTATTGATCTACAAATATTTTATATGACTTAATATAATAAAATAAAATAACACAATGAAATAAGATAGCAAGATCATGATTACGTAAGTGATACATCGTATACTATGGAACGGAATGAAGCGGCTTATTTTTAAAAAATATTAAGATATTTCAGTTATAAAATTATGATATCATAAAATTATAACATCTATTCAAAAATATTAAGACAATTTATGATATTTTAATAAAAAAAATTAAATATCTAATTATAAACTTACGATGTTATATTTATAAAATTACGACACCCATTTAGAAAGTCAAAACTGCAATTATAAAATTATGATACTCATTTAAAAAATATTTCTGTACATAATTCTAAAAAAAGTTAAACATGTATTAATGCACATCATGTCAAAATTTAAGATGATACCGTAGTTATAAAATTAAGACATCTGTCTAGAAAGCTAAAAAATTACAACTTCCTAGTTATAAATTCACGACACCGTAGTTATAAAATTACACCACTCATTCAGAAAATATGCACTGCGTTGCCTTTAGTCTGTATACAAATTTTAAAAAAAACTAAAAAGATATTAATGCATATCACGTTAAAATTTAAGATAGTATCCATACTATCTCATTTCGTTCCATCATATCAAGTCATGTAAGATTTATATGGATCAATAAAAAGAAACAGTTAGAATTTATTGCACCGAGATAGTGTACAAAGATGCTCGAGTCCTAGCCCATGGTCGGACAAACTAGGGTTAAATTATAAGATAAGTCATAAGTTGGACAAACTAGGGTTGAAATATAAAATCCAAAAAGCCTTCGTTGTGCTTTTGTGGACCATCTACTGCAATTTGATTAGATCTACGTCAAAACATGCGGATCCCAACGTTAGGTAAATTAACGAGGCTATATATTTAATGTATATATTCCGAAAATATAATGGATTGCACCTAATTGTTTATATTATCAATATAAAATTCTCCACGTTAGGGATATATATATATATATATATATATATATATATATATATATAAGTTATAAACTTTTATTTACCATATGGATGCCAATGCTGATATATTTAATTATTATTAAAATTTATTGCTTAATATGTTGCATAATTTAACTATTAAAATATTTTATTTATTATTATATTGTATTTAAAAAGTATATGAAAAAAAAAGATAAAAGTCTGCAATCCATGAGTGACTAGTATTAATGATAGAAGGTTTTGTAAATATATTTAAAAAAAAATGAGAGAAAAATTATCCTGCACATTGCATGAATCATAGTAGTAAAAATTTCAAAGGTTCCTCAAAGGAAAAATAAAAAAACGATGTATTATTTTTTTTAATGTCTCAAAAAGTTATCAATGTCCTTTTATTTTATAAGAATGATGAAATTAAGTTGACCTAGCATCATTTTGCATTTAAAAATATAAAACAACATAAAAATTATTATTTCAATGATATAACAATCATAGTTACAAAATACCAATTGGGCAGTAGTTGTTTCTGGCTTCATGTATTTCTTAAGGCCCATTACCCCTATTGTCTTCAAAAAATTTTGCTGCTTCCTTCTAACAGTGTAAGTGGTGCAGTATCTTCTGCTTCCTAATTCAGCTATTAATCTCATGTTAAGATGATAATACAAAAATGATGCAGTGATCATGTACATATACAAAACTATTAGAGGGTTGCATGAATTTTGATGTGGCTAGTAAAAAGCCACGTAATAAAAACGATACTTGGCCCCTAGATGGCCCCAGGGCTAGTCCTAGGCGGCCCCGACAATACTTGGCCCCTAGACGGCCCCAACGATGGCATTTGGCCCCTAGACGGGCCCAGGGCCAGTCCTAGGTGGCCCCAATGGCACTTGGGCTTAGGACGGTCCTAGGGCCAGTCCTAGACGGCCCTGATGGCACTTGGCCCCTGGACGACCCCAAGGCCAGTCCTAGACGGCCCCGACGATACTTGGCCCCTGGACGGCCCTAGGGCCAGTCCTAGGCGGACCCGACGATACTTGGCCCCTAGACGGTCCTAGGCAGCCCCGACGGTACTTGGCCCCTAGACGGCCCCAGGGCCAGTCCTAGGTGGCCCCAATAGCACTTGGTCCCTAGATGGCCTTAAGGCCGATTCCGGGCGCGAATCTTCTTCCAAAACCTCATAGTTTTGATAAGATAGGGGACATCATTTCGGGCATCCTTTCCAGAGGATCTCAATCCAAAAAGTCATTAATAGCATTTAGTGGCCCTGACTAAATTAGCATCAAAAGGTAATTAGCTGTCATAAAGTATCAATCACGAGTCAGAAAAGCCAAAAAGGCACAAAAAGTCATTAATAGCATTTAGTGCCCTGACTAAATTAGCATCAAAAGGTTATTAGCTATCATAAAGTATCGATCACTTTGAGTTAGAAAAGCCACTATTTCCAAAAAGTCATTAACAACATTCAATGACCCTGGCAAAATTAGCATCAAAAGTGATTACTTGACATAAAGTATCAATCACCTTGAGTCAGAAAAGCCACTAAGGCTCCAAAAGTCATTAACATCATTTAATGACTCTGACTAAATAAGCATCAAAAGCTGATTATCCTTGGAAAGATATTGATGATGTCGGAATAATAAACACGAACCCAATTCGACCAGCCCTGACATTCCATCTGCAATAGTGCTGACGTGTTATAAGACTCAGACCTCAGCGAAGGAAAAGGTCGATAAAAGGAGAGGTAAGGGCAAGCAATAGGGGGGTCTAAGCTGAAACAACCCATTCCACACACACAGTTCTTCTCTCAACCACAATTGTGTTCCTGGTCGCTAACTTGGGCGTTAGAGGGTCTTATAACTGAAATATTCAGTTACGGGACTTGTTGCAGGGTTATAGGGGCGAGGGGGTGATATGAGGATCTCCTTGAAATACCAGGACGCCAGCTCAAGGTGACCAGGCATCAACAGATTGGCGCGCCAGGTAGGGGGGGCAGAGGGTAGCATCAGCCGATTTGATGGAACCAACATATATCCAGGAGGCCTCCTTCGATTCCACTGGGGGGCTTCCCTTCCGAGCGGATCCATTAGAATCCAACCTCCCTACTTCTTCATCACCTTCAATATCAGCCACTCCTCATGAGCAGCTGGCTAACCTCACTCAACAGGTTCAAGCCCTCATTGGGGTGGTCCGTGAATTGCAAGAACAACAGCCTGCTGTGGCTCATCGACAAGCTGGATTTCCTGTGCCATCGCAGATCGCTACCCCGACCAGTCAGCAATCCGCGCACAGAAGGTCCTCCCAGAAGGAGCGTCCTCATCACCAAGTTTCATCCAAACATCATCTCCGGGAAAGCCTTAAGAGGTCTCGGTCTCCTACTCTCCGCTCTAGTGGTCGTGAACATCGGCAAGGGAAGGAGCCCCGAAGTTCATATCGTCACCAGCCTCGATATTCTACCTCCACCTCATCCGAATCTGCAGATGAGGATATCAACAATCGGATGAAGAGATGCTTGGAGTAGCAGAACAGGCGTTTGGAGGAGCTTAGTCAAAAGCTTCATGATCATTCAGGGGGTAGAATATGATTCACACCCCCCCTTACCTGCCGAATCATGGAGGAGCGCATTCCCCACTGGTTCCGTCTTCCTCAACTAGACACGTATGACGGCACCACAGACCCATTGGACCATTTGGAAAGTTATAAATCCTTTATGCAAGTCCAAGGAGCCACGGACGCCTTATTATGTATCGCCTTTTCTGCCACTCTTCGGAAGGCCGCCCGTGCCTGGTATTCCAGGTTGCTCCCGCGTAGCATCAACTCTTTTCAGCAGCTGGAAAAGGCCTTTTTGGCACAGTTTGATGCCTATCGCAAAATCCCTCGAGTAGCCAACAGCCTCTTCTCTGTCCAGCAAAAGAAGGGCGAGCTCTTGAAAGATTTGATAGCTCAATTTAAAGCTGTGGCGCTGGAGGTGTATCATCTAAATGATGCTGTGGCCAACCTGGCCTTAAAGCGGGGGCTTCGTCCCTCTCGCTTCACCTATTCCTTGGACAAGAGGCTGCCTAGTTCCTATGCTGAGCTCCTGAATCGGGCGCATAAGTATATCCGCGCTGACGAGGCTGATCATACTCAAAGGGATGCTAATCGAACGGCTGGCAAGAAGCTGTTCCGGGAGATGCCAAGCAGACTTCCCCCTAAGAAGCCTAAACCCCCATGTCAGCCGAATAATCGGTGCCAGAACCTGCCTACTGAAGAAGGGAGCTACACCCCTCTCCTCGCCCTAAGATCTCATATCCTTATGGAAGTCGAAGGAGAGCCTTATCTCTAGTGCCCCCCTCCGCTAAGGGCAGGTGCCACCCGTGATCGGAGTGGCTATTGTTGTTTCCATAGAGACTACGGCCACGATACTGATGAGTGCCGCAATTTGAAATGCACCATAGAGGAGCTCATTCAGCAAGGCTACCTCGGGAAGTTTGTCAAGAAGGGAGCTCCGACTATCCCACCTATGATGGGGCCCCCGTCTGCTCAAGCTAGCGTCGACAACACTCCGACGGAGCGGACGATAGGCATGCTTTCATGGGGGGCGGCTTCATCAACCAAAAGACATAGGGGGAATGATGGGGTAGAAGATGTAAATCCCTATTTTTAAAGGGAGTTAGGGGGAGGGGATCACCCAAACGATGATAGCATGGTCGTCTCCATGACGATCGCCAAACATCCTGTAAAAAGAATACTTACAGATAGTGGAAGCTCAGCAGATATACTTACTTATGATGCTTTTGTTCGGATGGGTTTGTCCCCTGATTCTTTGTCACCCGTGGTAACCCCCCTTGTCGGCTTCACTGGAGATTCTATCAAGGTGGAGGGCGAGATTACCTTGTGGGTCACAGCGGGATTGCCACCCCGTCAAAGCACGGTCCTGATGAGGTTCCTGGTGGCCAGGGTGCCATTGGCCTACAACGCTATCCTTGGTCGTCCATGTTTGAACCTCTTGGACGTAATCATCTCTACCAGGTGCTGGCTGGTGAGGTTCCCAACCAATCAAGGAGTCGGAGAGATGCATGGGGAATAGAACCTCGCACAATTATGCTATCATATGGCTCCTAGCCCTCAGGAGATGGTGGCTCCCTCTACCCCGATGTTGTTCGACCCCAAGGAATCTGAAAGAAGAGGAGAATCGGCAGAGCGACTACTATCTTATCCATTGGGAGGCGATCCCGCAAAGACTGTGCAAATCGGTGAGCTTCTTTCTTTGGAAGTAAAAAATGAACTCCTTATCTTTTTACGGGCTAACTCGGATATTTTTGCATGGTCCACCTCGGACATGCCTGGCATTCCTCCAGAGGTGATAACCTACAAGCTCAATATTGATACCAAGTATCGATCTGTTCGACAAAAGAAAAGAAGCTTTGCCCCCGAGCGGTAAAGGGCCATAGATGAGGAAGTCAACAAGCTTTTATTTGCCGGCCACATTCGGGAGGCTCAGTACCCAAGATGGTTGGCAAATGTAGTTATGGTCCGGAAGGTGAGTGGAAGTTGGCGGATTTGCATCGACTTCACTAATCTTAACAAGGCATGTCCTAAGGACAGCTTTCCTCTGCCGCGGATCGATCAGCTAGTGGACTCCACCTCCGAACATGAGCTCTTAAGTTTTATGGATGCCTTCTCCGGCTACAACCAAATAAAGATGGACTCGGCGGATGAGGAAAATACTTCTTTCATTACGAAAAAAGGCATTTACTGCTACAAAGTAATGCCCTTTGGACTAAAGAACGTCGGAGCCACTTATCAGAGATTGATGAATAAGGTCTTTAAGGACCTGATTGAACGTAATATGGAGGTATATGTGGATGACATGCTGACTAAGAGCACCCACATCGTCAGCCACGTAATCGACTAAGAAGAAACCTTCAGCAACCTTCGAAGTCATCAGATCAAGCTTAATCCCCGCAAGTGCGCCTTCGACATTACTGCGGGGAAGTTTCTGGGCTTCTTAGTGACCTAGCGGGGAATCGAGGCGAATCCAGAGAAGATTCATGCTATCCTCGATTTGCGGCGACCAGCCAACAAGAAGGAGGTCCAATGACTCACTGAAAGAATAGCCGCCCTGAGCCTATTTTTGTCTAGATCGGTAGAGAGGTGCCTACCTTTCTTTAAAGCCTTGCAAAAAGTCGACAGTTTCAAGTGGACAGACAGCTACCAATGGGCCTTCGAGGAGTTAAAGGACTTCTTGTCTACTCCATCATTACTATCAAAGCCTGAAGAGGGAGAACAACTTTTTGTTTATCTAGCTGTTACCCTGGAGGCGGTCAGCTCTGTTCTAGTCCGACTTGATCAAGATGAAGCGCAGAAGCCTATCTACTACACTAGTAAGGTACTTCATGATGCATAAATCTCAGAGAAATCCATGAAGGCATATGTGGGAGTCATGTGGGGGGCAGGTCTCTAGCATATAAGGCTCTCCGCCAAGGATATTATTGGCTTACAATGTGCTAGGATGCCACTGAGTTGGTTCGAAGGTGCGATAGCTACCAACGATACTCGAGTATCCATAGATAGCCGGCCTCACTTTTGAGTCTGCTGTCTGCCCCCTGGCCTTTTGCTAAATGGGGGATGGACATACTTGGGCCTTTCCCCCCAGCCGCAGGACAGCGGAGGTTCTTATTGGTGGCCATCGATTATTTTACTAAATGGGTCGAGGTCGAGGCATTAGCTAAAATTATCGAAGCCAAGGTGAGGGCATTCTTTTGGAAATATATTATTTGCTGGTTCGGCTTACCTCATACTCTGATTACCGATAATGGCCGCCAGTTTGACAACTCAGCATTCAAGGCCTTCTGTGCCGAGTTAGGCATTTGCCACAGGTTCACTTCTGTTGGGCACCCCCAATCCAATGGAGAAGCGGAAGTTATGAACCGCACTATCCTTTGAGGACTCCGGACTCAGTTGGATGAATCCAAGGATAGATGGGTGGAAGAACTTCCGAGCGTATTATGGGTATACCACACCACTCCCAGGGCCCCCACAGGAGAGACTCCCTTCAGCATCGTCTTCGGTTTTGAAGTGGTCATCCCGGTAGAAATTGGCCTCCCTAGCTCCCGAGTAGAAGTGTATAAGGAGGATGAAAACCCCGATCAGTTGAGGGCTAATTTGGACTTCATCGACGAAACCCGAGACCTTGCACGGTTTAGGATGGCCACTTTCCGCCAGCGAGCCGAGAGGTATTATAATGCTCGGGTCCATCCCAAGATGTTCTGCTCCGGAGACCTGGTCCTTAGAAAAGCTGAGGTGTCCAAACCAACTGAAGGAGGCAAGCTATTGCCAAACTGGGAAGGGCCATATCGAGTCATAAAAGTGCTTTCACAAGGAGCCTACAAACTGGAGGGGATGGACGGATGGCCGATTCCATGCACTTGGAACACCGATAATCTCTGCCAATACTATCAATGATAAATGTATTAGAAAAATGATTATAAAAATGGTTTTTAAATTCTATTGTTCAATTCAATATTGTGACCTCGACGGCCCCAGGAATACAGACACCCCAGACCGGCGTGAGAAACCTCCAGAGGTTCAAGTCCTGTGTCCTAGGCGGCCCCGAGTCAAACTCCCAGGCCAGCATAAGAAACCCTCGTGGCAGTTTTTCAAAAGGACCTCGGCGGCCCCAAGGATACAGACACCCCGGACCGGTGCGAGAAACCTCCGGAGGTTCAAGTCCTGTGTCCTAGGTAGCCTCGAGTCAAACTCCTAGGCCGGCGCGAGAAATCCCCGTGGCTATTTTTCAAAAGGACTTCAGTGGCCCCAAGGATACAGACACCCCGGACCGGCATGAGAAACTTCTGGAGGTTCAAGTCCTGTGTCCTAGGTGGCCCTGAGTCAAACTCCCGGATCGGCGCGAGAAACCCCCATGGCAGTTTTTCAAAAGGACCTCGGTGGCCCTAAGGATACAGACACCCCGGACCGGTACGAGAAACCTTCGGAGGTTCAAGTCCTGTGTCCTAGGCGGCCCCAAGTCAAACTCCCGAGCCAGCGCGAGAAACCCTCGTGACAGTTTTTCAAAAGGACCTCGGCGGCCCCAAGGATACAGACACCCCGGACCAGCGCAAGAAACCTCTGGAGGTTCAAGTCATGTATCCTAGGTGGCACCAAGTCAAACTCCCGGGCCAGCGCGAGAAACCCTCGTGGCAGTTTTTCAAAAGGACCTCGATGACCCCAAGGATACAGACACCCCGGACCGGCGTGAGAAACCTCTAAAGGTTCAAGTCCTGTGTCCTAGGTGGCCCTGAGTCAAACTCCCGAGCTGGCGCGAGAAACCCCCGTGGCAGTTTTTCAAAAGGACATCGGCGGCCCCAAGGAATACAGACACCCCGGACCGGCGTGAGAAACCTCTGGAGGTTCAAGTCCTATGTCCTAGGTGGCCCCGAGTCAAACTCCCGGACCGGCGCAAGAAACCCCCGTGGCTGTTTTTCAAAAGGACCTCGGCAGCCCCAAGGAATACAGACACCCCGGACCGGTGCGAGAAACCTCTGGAGGTTCAAGTCCTGTGTCCTAAGCAGCCCCGAGTCAAACTCTCGGGCTGGCGCGAGAAACCCCTATGGCAGTTTTTCAAAAGGACCTCAGCGGCCCCAAGGATACAGACACTCCAGACCGACATGAGAAACCTCCAGAGGTTCAAGTCCTGTGTCCTAGGTGGCCCCGAATCAAACTCTTGGGCCGGTACGAGAAACTCATGTGATAGTTTTTCAAAAGGACCTCAGCAGCCCCAAGGAATACAGACACCCTGGACCGGCGTGAGAAACCTCTGGAGGTTCAAGTCCTGTGTCCTAAGCGGCCCCGAGTCAAACTCCTGGGCCGGCGCGAGAAACCCCCGTGGCAGTTTTTCAAAAGGACCTCGGCGGCCCCAAGGAATACAGACACCTCGGACCGGCGCGAGAAACCTCCGGAGGTTAAGTCCTGTGTCCTAGGCGGTCCCGAGTCAAACTCTCGGGCCGGCGCGAGAAACCCCCATGGTAGTTTTTCAAAAGGGCCTCGGCAGCTCCAAGGATACAGACACTCCAGACCGGCGCGAGAAACCTCCGGAGGTTCAAGTCCTATGCCTTAGGCGGCCTCGAGTCAAACTCTTGGGCCGGCGTGAGAAACCCCATGGCAGTTTTTCAAAAGGACCTCAGTGGCCCCAAGGATACAGACACCCCGGACTGGCGCGAGAAACCTTCGGAGGTTCAAGTCCTGTGTCCTAGGCGGCCCCGAGTCAAACTCCTGGGCCGACGCGAAAAACCCCTGTGGCAGTTTTTAAAGGGATAGCGCCAGGCCCCTAGCCGGCCCTCAGGCTGGTTCTAGGCAGTCTCGATGGCGTCAAGTCCTAGCCGGCCCTCGGGCTGGTCCTAGGTGGCCCCGACGATGTTAGGCCCCTAGCCGGCCATCGGGTTGGTCCTAGGCGGCTCCAAAGATGTCAGGCCCTAGTCGGCCCTTGGGTTGGTCCTAGGCGGCCCCAAAGATGTCACTTCCCTAGCCAGCCCTCGGGCTGGTTTCGAACGGCCTCAACATTTGACCCAAAAAGGGGCACGAGCGCCCTGGGTCAGCACAAGAAACTCTCGAAGGTTTGAACTTGGGATTCTAGGTCGCCCCAAGTCGAGCTTTTGAGTCGGTGCGAGAGGTCTCTTATGTAACCCTTGAAAGAACTATGCTAACAAGTTATCAAATATACTCGAGGGAATAAGGCCAGCTTACCGAACGACGGAATAACTAAAAACTGACAAGATCGGTTTAAACATATAAGCGACACACAAAATTATCCAAAAACGAAAATTTTGCTATCAATGTACTATCATGCAAAAGCCAACCTTGGTTGTGTTACAAAATAGAAAAAGATACCCAAAATCAAGACCCGGAGGACTCCGATTCGTCCTTCGTATCATCCTCCATGGGCTGAATATTGTCAAGGTTGTCCAACCGATATACTTGAAGAATTTTCATCTTGTACTTCTCGAAGCCCTTGGAGAAAGCATCCATGGCCGCCTCACTACATTCAGCCACGAATTCGGCATAGCCCTTGTAGAACTCCATGGCTTGCTGAGCCCTCTGATCAGCGGCACTAACCCGGAGCATGGCTTCAACCTGAGCAGCCATCACCCTCTCATTGGCCTGAACTTCAGTGAGGAGTAACTTGGCCAAGGTCTCTCTCATCTCATCTTCAGCGGAAGCCAATTTCTCCTCCATGGAAGTCAGCCGCTCCTCAGCGGTGGCCAATCTCTCCTCTACAGCTCGAGCCTCAAGTTCAAGTAGTTCGGCCCTATCTTCTGCAGCGGCCTCCCTCTCCTCAGCTTGGGTTGCCCTGAGAAGGGCAGTCCCCAACTTCTCTTCGGTAGGCCCTAGCCTCGACACAGCTTCAGCCAGTTTAGCCTCGGCTACTCGGGCCCTGCTCTCAGTCTCTTCAATCTGGGCCTTAAGGGCCCGACTCTCTTCTTCGGTGGCCTTCAGGGCGCCAAATACTGTGAGCTCCCGAGCTTTAGCCTCGGACAACTCTTGAGTTAGCTCACCCACCTAAGCCTTGAGAGCATCCAATTCGGGCGAACTCTGCTTTCGGTGGCCCCCGATACAAGCATCTCGAAGGATGAATGCACTGTTGGACGCCTGCAGGGTAAAAAAATCGATCGTAATAAGAAAGAAAAAAGAAGAAGAAGAACGTAAGAGAGGAGAGCTGAGGGTCTCACGAGATTACCTGAAGAATGGCAATGAAGAAGGTGTCAAAGGACTTCTCCAACGGTTGATGTTGGAGTTCAGCCTGAAGATTGGGTAGGGCGGAGCGACTAAGTACGCGCTCAGCTAGACGCCCCCGACATATTGCGCTGATCCCAGATGGCCGACTGGAAAAATCCTCATTAGGGGGCACTTATGTCCCCTCCTGGGGTGAATGGATCCCCGAAGGTTGATCATCATCGGCCTCCCAAACTGGGGGTGTCGCCACTCTCTCCTCGGGCACAGTCTCGCCTTTGGCTTCGGGGGGAGGTGGAGATCTCTCCCTCATTGATTCCTCTCGAATCTCGACAGGTGGGACCTCTGTTACTAATGCTTCAACCCAAGGATCTCCCCTTCTTGGTCCCCCTGCTAGTGTGACCCCAGGGGATGAGGGCGGAGTCGCTTCACTCGGCAACGGATCATCCCGAGCTACCCGTTTAGGCTTTTTGGGCCCTGCCTTCATCGGGCCCCCAGCTGCTTTCCTCTTCTTCAGGGTCTCCGACAAAAACTCTATAGAGAACCTCATCTCTGCGTCAAAGAAGCAAAGAGTCAGAAAACAGGGGCAATAAAACAAACATGAACAAGACAAAAAATCATAAGTCAACAAAAACTTACATACAAACACACGTGCAATAAACAAACATAAAAAAAAGGAGGAAAAGAAATTTTGGCCAACGGTTGAGGATGGTAGCATTCACTGGATCTTGGTGAGGACGCCACTGGTGCTGCTAGGGCTTCACGAAGGTTGCCCTCTGACAGCAGTTCTGTACAGGGAGGAACGACGGAAGACAGGAGGGCCTTAAAAAGCTCTCGGTCCCTTTCCTCTATGATGGAGTTTTTATTGGGGCTAGTGTTAGGGTAACTCCAAGACATCTTTACCCTCTCGCCATGGACATAAAAGAAACACGACTTCCACCCTTTTATCTTCGAGGGCAAGTCCAATTTGAGTACCCTCTTGGGACGGGAGGCAAAACTCCACCAGCCTTTCCTGGAGGAATTCCTAAGTTTGTACAAAGCTCGAAAGAGGGAAACTTGAGCAGGGGCGCCATGAAAATGGCATAGCACTAGGAATGCATATATGATTCGAATAGAGTTTGGGGTCAATTGAGCAGGAATCATGTTATATCTATCTAAAAGAGTTAAGAAGAAAGGATGGAGAGGGAGGCGGAGTCCACCTTTAAGGAATTCCTCATAAAGGGCGACTCCTCCCCCTCGACCGCAAGTCACCTTACCGCCATACCAAGGAACGGACAGGCAAACGCTGTCGAAAATTTTACACTGAACCATAATTCTCCTTATATCATGGTCTTTTAGGACAGAACATACCCTCCCTGGGCCCGCGGAATTGGGTCTAGAGGGAGATATTGAATGAGACGGGGGAGGTGAAACCCTAGGAATCAGAGAAGCGACCCTGTCTATGGGGGGAGGAGCCTCACCCGAGGGGACCTCACCCAGGGGAGCCTCACCTGGAGGAACCTCACCCAAGGGGACCCTGCCGGGAGATGGATCAGCAGTCTCGGAACGACCGGGTATGGAAATCCCGCCAGGAGCACGGCAACGTGCCTCAAGAATTTCTTCCCTAGATGGTTCGACTGGAGGCCCCTTACCCTTCCTGTCAGCCTGAGGATCCATCAAAAAGAAAGAAATACAAAGAAAACCAAGAAACTAACCTCGAAAGAGAAGGACAGAATCGAAAGGGAACTCAGCGCTGGGAAGAGGAACAAGAAGCAAGAAGAATGTAGAAGCGATGGAAGACAAAAGGGATGGGCGGGATAATATTAGCTTCTTAGATTTGGGGAACCCTGCCCATCATGAAGAGTAAGGCGACGAGCGCCGAGTCATGGCCCAAGTGTACTAACCCATAAGATGAGCGTGTTTCCCCTAGCGAAAAGAGCCATCAGCGTAATTAAAGTACATGAAGCCCTTTCCCAACAATTACGAGGCATTCCTTTTAAGTGATAAAAGGGCTTTTAATCTTCTTAGAAGCGCACGCCCATCATTAACAGGTTGTGACTCATTAAACCTAATTATATGAAAAAAATTTTGTGCTCCTTTCTCTTGGCAAGTGCAGCGCACGTGAAGACCAAGACTCAGAAGCGGGGGGCATATGATATGGCTAGTAAAAAGCCACGTGATAAAAATGATACTTGACCCCTAGACGGCCCCAGGGCCATTCCTAGGCGGCCTCGACGATACTTGGCCCCTATACGGCCCCAGGGCCCGTCCTAGGCAGCCCTAATGGCACTTGGCCCCTAGACAGCCCCAGAGCCAGTCCTAGGCGGCCCCGATGATACTTGGCCCCTAGACAGCCCTAGGGCCAGTCCTAGGTGGCCTCGATGGCACTTGGCTCCTAGGCGGCCCCGATGGCACTTGGCCCCTAGACGACCCTGCCCCTAGATGGCCCCAGGGCCAATCCTAGGCGGCTCCGACGGCACTTGGCCCCTGGACGGCCCCAGGGCCAGTCCTAGGCGGCCCCGACGGCACTTGGTCCTGGACGGCCCCAGGGTCAGTCCTAAGCGGCCCAGACAATACTTGGCCCCTAAATGACCCCAAAGCCAGTCCTAGGCGGCCCCGATGGTACTTGGCCCCTAGACGGCCCCAGGGCCAGTTTTAGGTGGCCCCAATAGCACTTGGTCCCTAGACAGCCCCAGGGCCGATCCCGGGCGCAAATCTTCTTTCAGAACCTCATAGGTTTGACAAGATAGGGGACGTCATTTCGGGCATCCTGTTCAGAGGATCTCAGCCCAAAAAGTCATTAATAGCATTTAGTGGCCCTGACTAAATTAGCATCAAAAGGTAATTAGCTATCATAAAGTATCGATCACTTCGAGTCAGAAAAGCCAAAAAGGCACAAAAAGTCATTAATAGCATTTAGTGGCCCTGACTAAATTAGCATCAAAAGGTGATTAGCTGTCATAAAGTATGTTCACTTCGAGTTAGAAAAGCCACTAAGGCCCAAAAAGTCATTAACAACATTCAATGACCCTAGCAAAATTAGCATCAAAAGCGATTACTTGACATAAAGTATCAATCACCTTGAGTCAGAAAAGCCACTAAGGCTCCAAAAGTCATTAACAGCATTTAATGACTCAACTAAATAAGCATCAAAAGCTGATTATCCCTGGGAAGATATTGATGATGTCGGAATAATAAACACGAACCCAATTCGACCAGCCCTGACATTTCATTTGCAAGAGTGTTGATGTGTTATAAGACTCAGACCTCAGCGAAGGAAAAGGTCGATAAAAGGAGAGGTAAGGGCAAGCAATAGGGGGGTCTAAGCTGAAACAACCCATTCCACACACACACTTCTTCTTCTCAACCATAACTGTATTCCTGATTGCTAACTTGGACGTCGAAGGGTCCTATAACTGAAAATTCAGTTACAGGACTTGTTGCAGGGTTCCAGGGGTGAGAAGGTGATCTGAGGATCTTCTTGAAGTATCAGTTGACGCTCAAGGATGCCAGATCAAGGTAACCAAGCATCAACAAATTTTATAGTAGACAAAAAGTAAATGCTAGAAGGATGGCATTTGTAAAATGTGATGGTCCAAGAAGAATAATGTAATCTATATTTCAAGCCAAAAAAATGCAAATGATTTGAAGCAAAAGTTACGTGCATATGATATTTAAAATATTTTTTATTAGGTTAGGTTTCATATCAACAGAGCCAGCCATTAGTAACTTTTCCGAGTCTTTCCATCACCTTATGCTGCCTCAAAAGATTTTCTCATGCAATGGCTTATATGCTTAAGTAGGGCCTCTTAGAAGTCTTTCAATTTTTTATTTGAGTTTTGCTAGTTGAACATTATTTTTTATTGCTAATGATTGATTTGGTTGAGTGAGTCTTATTTGGATTAGCTATATGGATATCTTTAAGTGACTACTGATGCTAATAATTATCTCACATGCATAAATATTAATTCAAATAGGCTTTTAGATTGCCTATTTGACTTATGCAATTGCATGTGCCTACAAATTCTAGATTAGCAATTCAAATAACAACCACTCATGGCACACTAATTTTCACTTGATGATATAAATTCTCTTCTATCACGTAGTTAAGTAAACTTTAGGTGCTTACAATTAGCTTTCCATACCTTGCCTTGGTGAAAAAACTGTGCAGACTAAAATTCTAGGTGGAAAAATCCATCAATTTTTAGCTATGGAATTAATGGCACCAAAAGTATGTTGAGATTCTCATTATACTCTTTTATTTTTTTTCCAGCCATAATCCATAGGTAAAGACTTCATACATCGCATCCGGTATAATAAATTTTACTTGAACTATACCGTCTCTTCTTATTAGTCCACGTACATCCTATATAGCTTAATGCGATGGGATATGATAGCAGGAATCATGATTACAAATTCGTAAGCGGTATACTCTCTATGATGGAATGGGATGGGATGCTTGCCTTTCAAAAAAATATTAAGATACTCTAGTTATAAAATTATGACACCGTAGTTGTAAAATTACAACACCTATTAAAAAAACATTAAGACAGCTTTACGATACGCACCCTAATTATAAAATTACGACACCATAGTTATAAAATTACGACACCATAGTTATAAAATTACGACACCCATTCAGAAAGCCAAAAAAAATTACGACACCCCAGTTGTAAATTTATGATACCATAGTTCTAAAATTATGGTACACATTCAGAAAATATCTTTGTAAATAAATTTTAAAAAATCTGAACGAGTATTAATGCACGTCATGTCAAAATTTAAGATGACACTTCAGTTGTAAAATTATGACACCGTTATAAAATCAAGACACTCATTAAGAAAGTCAAAAAAAAAATTACTACATTCCCATATCATAGTTATAAATTATAATATCTATTTAAAAAATGTATACATATCATGTCAAAATTTAAGATGATATCTCATAAAATTATTATATCATCGTAATAAAATTAAGATAATAATATTTTAATTATAAATTTACGATATTAGAGTTATAAATTAGCGAAACAGCTTTTTGGAAACCAAACGATAGCTTAAAAAGTCGATCGAGTTACCTTGGGTTTGGTTTGATATCTTTCGATGCTGTCCATTGCGCGATTTTTTTTGTTACATAATTCTCTTCTCGAACGAAAGACGCGGAAAGGGGAGTGGCAGAGGATAACGCGAGCTCGGTACTCCGCCTGTCTCCGCGATGGGATTCGCTCCGCCCATCCACCGCTCCTGCCTTCAAATCGCTCTCCGCTTCGATCTCGGACATTTTAGGGGTCGGCGACTCATTGCCCCATCGCTTTCCGCTTCCTCCTCTCGCCATGCCTCAGCTGCTTCTTCCTGTTCTATCTCTTGCGGTAGGTATATCTCCGATTTCTCCCATAAAGAACCGGCTGATTTAGCTTTAAACTCTCACTCCATACGCGGTTGGAATTTTAGTCGGAAGCCGCCGTTGTGGTACGCATGCGCTTCGGATGCGGCACGCCAAAGGGACCGAGCAAGAAGAATTCTCAATCACTGGTAAATTAACTCGACATCATTCTTTATTTTCGTTTTAATTTAGCAAAAAAAAATCTTTTTATGGTTTATTGAATCTTATCCTCCTCTTTTTTATAACCCTTTTAATGTATAGTACATGGATGACGCGAGTATCTTTTTGTTTGATTTTTTTTAAAAAGAAGACCTTTTTTAATAATTTCTTGGTTTTTTTTTTCTTTTTTTGTTTACCCTCTCAACTCACAGCGTCTTATTATTTCAACAAAATCGTGATGATATCTAATCTCATTAGGGGCATGCTGGTTTTGCCATCTTGCTTGTGTATCGCGTACCAAGAGCCCACACTGACCAGAGAGTACCGGTACTTAATTAGCAGCTGGCCTAACCTGTCTCTGGTCACATGTCGTGTCCAGCGAATCAGCAAAATTTTTCGGCAACAATATTATAAATTTTCGCAGTTCCATTGGGAAGCCACCCATATTGAGGCATACCATGGATGTCAGTCTTCTAAGAAACCGAGTTTGTAATCATAGCATTATCATTTTGCTTGCGCCATGTGCTAAGGAAAAAAAAAAAAAAACTTTTTTCTGTCATTTTCCAAGTGCATTCTGATGTGTTCATGAGTTTGCACAAGAAAACAGCCTTGATTTTGAATAAAATGGCATGGATTATATTTTCATTTGTATATTTAGTAAAATTGATTTGCTTTCATATGTGAAATACAAAAGCTTTGCATAAAATGAAAAATGACAGAAACCACAAAAGCCTTTCTTGTCCAATCTTGACCCATAAGTAATCTAGCAATGACAACCAGCAGTGAATATAATGTTATTATTTAATTTGACTGTGCTTGGAGATTTGATCGCTCCTATTTAAGCAAAGTTTGCGGCTGCTATTATCAAATCCTTCATGTTTTAATTCTGGGCTTGTTTTTTATCTTTTAAGTACTGCAACTATTTTTCTGTCATTCAAAGAGACTCACAGGATTGTTTCTCACCATAATAACTAAAATGAATGCATTCTGTATTTTCTGAAGATTTGTTTATTCTGATGTTAGCTACCTCGTATTTGTCAGAGCAATCATCAGAATTCTGCTGCCTTAGTCTGTTTGAATATAATAAGATGGTGAAATGGATCTGCAGAAGAAACAGAGAAGGCCAGTTCTCAGTCACATGATGAACTAAATAATGATGCAAAGGCTGCTTCAGATACCTCTTTGGATGGCACAGAAGATTCATTGATTCTTCAAGCTTCTTCAGTTAGAACTGTATTATGGGCGAGGACCTCCTATTTTTATTCACTTCTTCAAGCTTCTGATTCTCTTCTATTCACTTGGTTAATAACCAAGCATTATTGTTGAGGTGTACTCTCTCCTTTTACAGGTTTGTGCTGCTGTTACTTTTGGAATTGCTTTGGGTGTAAAGGATGGCGTTGGAAAGGCATCTGAATATTTTGCAGGGTTGAGTGATTCCTAGATACTATGTTTATTTTATTAATTTATCTTAATTTGGAGAAAATCTTGTTCTGACTAGGCTTATCACTATGTTAGATATTGGGTTATCACATGCTACTTGACTAATTGGCACCATTTCCCACCTACTATTTTCATATAGGTCTGACATATCAGACTAGCATCATAAACCATTAACCGAGATATTCTTCTGTGCCTTTTTCAGTAAGCATTGCGAAAGTAGATATAACAGATATTCCTTGTAATTTTAACGAAATTGCACTGTCTTGCAGCTATATATTGGAACAGAGTTTATCAGTGGACAACCTTTTTGTTTTTGTTTTGGTTTTCAGATATTTTAAAGTACCAAAGATGTATCAGGTATGGTTGCTTAACATTTTTTTTGGTGCTCCTGGACTGTTCTTGTGCTAACCTTCTTGTATTAATGGAATCTTTATTACATATGAGTTTAGAATCGGGTGCTTTCATATGGTATTGCTGGTGCTATTATCTTTCGTGCTATAATGATCCTACTTGGAACTGCAACACTCCAGGTTAATAGACCCACCTTTCATTTTATTGTAATGTTCATTCTCATCTTTCACGCTAATATATCACACTGATGCTATGCATTTGCAGAGGTTTGAGGCGGTGAACTTGTTACTAGCCTTGATTCTGCTCTTTTCATCCTACAAGGTGAATTTTCTAATGCAAGCTAATTGTCTGATAATTTTTGTATTAAGTGGTGTTTTCAGTTTTTAGATGAAAAGAATGTGTTGAGACAACCTTCAAGCTTCTAATTTGTCAGTTAATTTTTGTATTAGGATTTTGGAGTTAATTTTTGTATTAGGATTTTGAAGGAACTGTAAGTCTTTGTTTTCTTAATTTCTTGTATCTGCTTGTTGTTCATTGTTCCATCATATTTTGGGTCCTTTTCTATGGAGTTCTGGGTTTATGCTTTCAGATATTTTGACAAAATTTCATCACCTTAATGAGTTGAATTGGGATTTAATTTTCAGTTGTCGAATTTATTTTTTCTAACTACTTTATCACTGTATACAAACAGTATTCAATATACTTTGGGCAGATGCATAACTGCACATGAATGCACTTAGAAGGAGGAAGTGTATCCATATGGATTGCAGATGGGGCACCGGGCTCTTTAAGGACAATAGGCCTACAGCAGAAGGTTGAAAGAGGTGTTGAAGGGGGGGGGGGGGGGGGGGGATGGGAGATGGGTCAGATTGAATGCCTTAATCTTTTTACTCTGGCTTCTGAAGCATTGGATGCTTGCATTAAGATGTGCCTTGGCTTATGTTGTTTCTGGATTATATGTGTTGGTAAGAGGTCCCCTGCTTCATGCTATGTAGTGATGATAAAGAGCTGGCTAGTGAAATGTAGATGGTGTGGATGTTAAAAAATGGAATTACAGAAGGAATGCAAGTGTAACAATGCAACAAAACCAATCAGTAGTTAGATTACAAAATGGCAGAAAGATGAGGACATCTTGTGCAAGATTAAAGCTGAATGGTTGAAATGACTATGCAATTTTAAAATATTCTATAATCTTCAAATATCATCTGGACAAAAATATCCAAAAGACAATTACAAAATCAATGAAGATATTAGGTATTAAAGAGGACACAAGATCATTCAATGGACATACTAAGTTTTTTTTTTTTTTTTTGGTGTACAATAGGGGATGTTGATTGTTGAATCAGATCTTGAACTAGGGGTATAGAGTAAGAAATGAGCATCAGTAGCACCTAGCTCCTAGAAAAGACAAAATAAAAGAAACTCTATAGAAACTATTCTGTAATTTGCATCATAGACCATATATGCCGTTTGAGGTAAGGTTTGCATACAAGTTGAAGGGTTTTAAAAGAATGAACCAAAAGGATCGCTGGATGAAATTAGTGAGGGGAAGGCTACAAATGCGTTCCAGTATTTCTTCTCATAAAAGGGAAACAAATGAAGCAATACTGAGTATGAGTTGTCAATTTCTACTGGATGAGCTTCTTGTTTATGCTTCTTATGCTATATCACATGAGGCTTATGTGAGGTTTCACTTGTAGACTGTGACATGATCTCTCAGAGTTATGCTGCTAATGTTGTGTTATTACTTCAAAATCTTCGTATCATTCATATGTTGCAAATGTCACTGAAATTGTGTCAGTCTTTTCTCACATTGTTTTTTGAACTTATGTGGTCTGTTATAATCAATTATTTATCAATTGATGCTCATGAAAATAAGTAGAATAAAACTTGTTATCTCAAAACATGCAATAATCTCCGTTTGTTGATTTGTAACAGCTATTTTCTGCTGAAGAGGAAGAGACTGACCTTGCTGATAATTTTATTGTGAAAACATGCCAGAAGTTTATCCCTGTTACCGGTGACATATTGATCCTAATATTTTATTGACAAATCTCCTTTAAGATAAATATCAGGACCTTCTTACGTTTGCTGAACCTTGAACAGAGCTAATTTCAAAAGTTTTTCATTTATTTTATATATAAATGCCACTTGTACCTCTGAAACCTTTGTTACCTAAGGGCTTGTGTTTCTTATGTTCCATGTTTGTGATGTTCTGTCCTTTCATAAATGTTAATATCTGATCACCATGGATGAGCATTTGGTTAGAGGAATTGACAGTTTAACATTTCTGATGCTAATGTAAAATCTTGGTTAGTATCTCTTTGTAAATCCAGCTGTTGAAGGTGCTTGATCATGGATGTGCTTTTTCTATATACTTTTAACTTGAGTTTTATTTAAGATTTATGTCTTCTTAATGTTCTTTCCACCTGATTACAGTCTTAACTACTATTGCTACACAATCTTTCTGGCTTGCAAAAAGGCAAGGGCTACTAGGATTAACTTGTTCTGATGTAAAATTGGTGTGATAAACTGTTAACTAGTTTGAGTAGTATTTGAAATTCAAAAGTCATTATCGGGTTATTTGCCCATGGAAAAACCAAAATGAAGTAGATGGATGTATATCAACTTGCATTTCATCAACTCAACTAGTCAAGAAGTACATTACGACTGAAGTAAGTTGTTAAATATCTAATAACAAAAAGTTAGTTATACTAGCGGAGAATCTGGATTTCAACCTTGGTATTTAGTTATACTAGTAGGGAATCTGGATTTCAACCTTGGCGAAACTACGATTTCAGGCCATGAAACCTTTGCAATAACAATGCAATCTGCTACCAAATCATTTTCTATGACTATATCAAAGTGCAATGCAATACAATTTCCTTATTGAGTAAAGACGAAAGAGGTTGAATTCACTTTTTTTTGGTGTCTTTTCTGATTCTTACTTGGTGATGCTTTTATTCAAAATATAAATATCAGTTTGCTTTCATTTTACAGCTTATTACGATGGTGATCGATTTTTAATGCTTCAAGCTGGTGTTTGGAAGGCAAGTATTTGCCATGGTCACACCAAGAATCTCTCTTCTGTGTTTCTTATCTTTTTCTGCATTTTGATTTTAGGGGCAATTTATGGTACCTTGATGTTATTGATGGACTAGATTGATACGAAAATTTGTTTCCTACTAAATGTGACAAATTATGAAATATCATTTTGCTTGAGAATTGCTGTTAGCTTGATTGGTGATTCAAAATATGTACTCAGGCTACACCTTTGCTTCTCACTGTTGCAGTCATCGAACTCAGTGATATTGCATTTGCTGTACGTTTTCCTGTTTGGCTACCATATTTCACAACTTTACTTGCTTGCATTGTGTGAGATCTGTAATACATTTTTTCCATGTTGACAGGTTGATTCAATACCAGCAGTTTTTGGTGTGACACGGGATCCATTCATAGTTTTCTCTTCAAATCTTTTTGCTATTGCAGGTAGTTTTATGTCTTCTTTGCTGGCTCTGTATATAAAACACTGATGTTTAATGCTGATCCAGACATTATAGGTTTATGATTATATGATACGCCCTTCTGATATGGTGCTTGTATCAGCTTATTCCTTATTGCCTTTCAAGGAGTATTTCATAGTGAAAAGCAAGTGATGTTAAATAGTAGAAAACCATAATCATAACCATCTATCCTTTTCCCAACTATTTTAGGCTTAGCTTTATAAATTTCAGAAAGAAAAAAAAGGGAAAAAAAAACCAACTGATGTCATCCAAGAATAGATCAAGTTTAGTAGGTTGTTTAACAACAACAATAATAGTAGCAATGATTATTGATAATAATAATGATGAGCATGACAAGAGTTACAGTTTGGAACACTTTTTCATGATATAGATGGCTACTGCCAAGATTGGTTTAACTTAATTGCAGCATAAATAATTTGTATTCTTAGAGTGGACTTAAGGTTTCAGTTCCAAGCGATTTCAAAAAGGAAAGATTTAGTGTGTGCTTATATATGCTTCTGCCACCATGATTCATAGCATTATCTCATAGGGAAATGTTGAATGAAGGTGCGTGCATCTGACCTTGCCAAGCCCCAGCAGCAGCGGGTGCCTCATGCATTGGGATACTTTTTTTTTTCTTCTTTTTATAATAGGCTGTCAACCTGGAGTGGATGCTCTCACTTTTTTGGCATGCTGTTCCCGTGATGAGCTCCCTATACGGAACTCTGTTTTCTGCAGGTTGGCCACAAAGTTACTAGGCACCACCATTCCAACAATATGATAAAAGGTGATATGCCATCCAATGCAGTGCTAGAGATACTTTCAGCCCATCAGCTATCCAATTAGCATATTTTACCTTATCAAATGTCCATCATTTAACATTTCCGGAGCTACAATTAACATGCAACAAGTGGATGAGAACCTTGACTTTGTGCCCTTGGTTAAGCCTCTTTTGGGTCCACAATCATGATCAAATTGGAAAAACAAACCTTTTTCAACTTAAGTAAAATTCTGATACATCCCTTCAACCACAAGATTCACATTACCAAAAAATTACTGACTGCAATTTCCTATTAACATTGCTCTAGGTTGCTCAAAGGGGCTTTTACCTTATCCACTTAACTCCTTTCTTCAAGTTAATAAATCTATCATTCAAATAAATATGATGACATAAGGGGGGGCCTTTCATGTGTTAAAACTTTTCCTAGCAGTATCTATTCATTTCATATGAGAAGATTAACAGGGGAAGTGGTGGTGGTTGGGAAGAGGGGGGGCTGGGGGAAAGGATGCTCAAGATTTTGTCATAAAATCATTTTTGGAGTAAAATATCTAATTAACTAGATCTGATGATTTTCGACAAACCAAAATGCATCTGTGCAAGGTATATATGGATTTGCAAAAGCCATGGGGTAATGTTTGGTATTTCGTATTTTTTATGAGGGGTTTATGGAAGAGATCCATAATTTTTATCTTCAGAAGAATGATATGAATTGAGATATTACATGGTAAGACTGTACTTGCTTTTAGCAAAAGCTTTTGATTGACTGTGATCACATAATAATTGCTTGTGTAGGTTTGAGGTCACTGTATGTACTTGTTTCTGAAAGTATGTCGGAGTTAGAGTATTTACAGGTAAGGCATTGGTTTGCTCTCATCATTTTCCTATTCATTCATTTCTGGAAGTACTGTTTTTATTCCATGGTAATTTCTAGGTTTAATGAAATATGACATGCTTCAATTGACCTTCATTTAAGTTTTTGAGAGAATTGGCCTTCACTTATCATGAATGTGGATGATAATATTGCAGCTTGTTGTGGTGGAACCTTCTTAGTAAATTATCTTCTAGCCTAACCACTTGGACCAACTACTTGCAGTTCTTTAGTAAATCTCATCAATGTATCATAATGCATTGAATGGAAAGGAGTTACAAGATGTTATGATGAGAATCTCTGCCATAAACTTGACTGTTTTAAATAGCAATAATGCCATCTTTTTTGGCAAATTTATTCAAAATGATGTTCTATTTATACAAAGAAGAGGAAGAGCTTAGTAAATCTTAGATATCATATATCAGTAGGCCTTATCCCATCAAATATATAGGAGAAGCAAGCAACTAAGGAATTACACTGAAGTTTCTCTTTTTGCTACTAATACCTATTTCCAACATGATCTTAAAGGTAGCAATGATATGTATTGCCTTGGCTACATGTAACAAAGTCCTATCAAGATGTTAACTGGCCAGTTGGTTATTGCTGATATATCCACCTCGTTTTCCATGTGCATACTCCTTTACGTCTTTTGAACCATCATAAATTCAGTATCCTGGAACCATTTGGATATAGGCTCAGATTTCAGAAATGGAGAGAATTTGTGAGAAGTTAAGAAAGAATACAGGCAATAGTAGAAATTGAAAAATTGTTGATGTATTACATTTTTTGTCTATGTAAAATCAAGCATCTGAGGCTAGAATAACAAGCAATGACTTCTTGTGAAAATCTGACTGCATCCTTAATGATGTTGATTACTTTTACCTTCATTTTTGTTTAGAAAATGTTACTATTTTCTTCTTTGATGAATGAAATGCTTTATAATGTTATTCACATAGTCAAGTGTTTTTATATCAGGTGGATTTTAAATGCTCCTCATTCTATGGTAACCAAGATAGTTTTTGCAATGAGCAATGTTCTGTCTTTGTCGGAATCCTTTCATTGAATAAGCTTATATATAGCATTTGTTTGAGGATTATTGGATGTGCTCTTGTGACTATGATGGCTAACATTATATGACGCTCCATGGTTTACAATAACTATAGTCAGTAGCGTTTTTATATGTGGTGGATTTTGAATGCTCCCAATTCTAGAGCAACCAAGATATTTTGATATGATCTATGGTCCGGATTTGGTGGAATCCTTTCATTGAATTAGCTTATATGTAGCATTTGTTTGAGGATTGCTTTACGTGGTTCTGTGGCTATGATGGTTAAAATTACATGATGCTCCATGATCTTGATTTACAATAACTATATGCTTAGTAGTGTTTTTATATGCAGTGGATTTTGAATGCTCCTAGTTGTAGAGTAACCAAGACCTTTTAATACCACAATGAGCTATAGTCCACTTATGTCGGAATCCTTTCATTGAATAAGCTTATACATAGCATTTGTTTGAGGATTGTTTGCTGGTTAAAATTATGTGACACTCTGTTGTATTGGTTCACAATTACCATATGCTGATTGTTGTGAAAAACTCCCTCCTCTTTTGCAGCCTGCCATAGGTATTGTTCTAGGCTTCATAGGGACAAAGATGATATCTGATTTCTTTGGTGAGCTAGACATGCCCCATCTCTCTCTCTCTCTCTCTCTCTCTCTCTGTTCTTCGCTTGAACATTTGATATTCTATTTTATTTTTCATATATCATTTTGCTTGAACATGATTCCCTGCTTTGCCTTGTACGACTAACTTGGAATCGCTTGCCACAGGTTACCATGTACCAACTGAGGTTTCCCTGGGGTTTGTTGCCACAAGTCTCAGCGCTGGAGTGTTCTTGAGCCTAGTGAAAAAATCTGACTGATGGATCTAAAGAAAGGAAATTTAATAAAGGAGCTGAAGTAGCGAGCATTGTAGTAATGCAGCGGAGGAACACAAGTAGCTTATGAACCTGCCCTTGGGCATTCAGTATTGTTCCTTCTTTGGACGACCCACTGACATAGAACAAACAATATATGACAGCCTCATCAAGAAGCAGTGCTGTGCGTTTCTTATATTCTTGCATTTTATATTGTGTACTATTATTTATATCTCAGACAAGCTCTAATTTATGAACTAGCAAGCACAGTTCCATTAACCAGCAAACATGGTTTTGTTATGATGATGGGTTTCTGCAACTCTTTTTTGTGGTTACTAGTATCATCCATGGAAATTTTGATAGCAAATTCCTGGAGTTTAAAGGGACACGTATTTTGTTAGAGTTTGTGTTCGAATTCAAAGTTTAAAAAGAATATATATTTTCAGTAGAACTCTAATCTTAGTTCTTATATATATTATAATGTATATTCTTTCTCTATATAAACACAAGTTGTTTTGACTTTTAGAACATTCTAAGTAACGCAGAGCAGTTTTAAAAGTTCAAGAGAGGGTATCGTTGAGTGCAAATGAATCTAAAGATCATTGTGATTCTAAAGTTTTAATAGGGAACGATTTCTATAATCTTTAGATATTTTTTATAGTAAAATATTTTTCTTTTTTTTCATCTATGTAGACGAGTGGATCAAATCATGTGAACTTTTATATGTTTGCTTTCTCATTCGATTTTATACCTTTATCTTCTTCGTTTGACTTTGTTATATTGAGTTGTATCATCGAATTTTTTTTACAAGGCTTTTATTAAACATACACTAATGGTAATTTTTCTAATATATTTCCTCTTTCTACCTTTGGTCGAGTGGCGTAAGATATTGAACGCCACGTGATGGAGCTATAATGAGCTCGAATCCTGAATCCCGGTTTATCTCTTATTGATATGATAATTTGATTATTTGGCACACAAAATATTAATTTTAAATTTTAAGAATCAAATCACAAATTCTCGGCCAATATCAACAACTGCTCTTAACCTCCCTTTGCTTGTAAAACAATTACTTTTATCGAAAGGAAAGAGTAATCTATGATACTACGAAAGCTCAGCCTGAAGACGGTATTGTTATCATTAATAATATTATCAGTTGTTGCCACGTATCTTCCATTTGATGCTTCAAGAAGAGTGCAGGATAATTGGAATGGCTCTGTAACTCTGTTGTTGCCATGCTGTCTATGCTTTGATTAATTTAAAAAGATGTTATTGGTTAAAAAACTAACCTTCATGCGATATCTATTGTAGATGGTTTGTAATGCGATATCTATTGTAGATGGTTTGTAATGGATCCTCCAAAAGAAGATACAAAGTCATAGCAATAGTAGCCGTAGACTTATAATATAATATATAATGTTTATATATATTTTTTAAGTTATACAAAAGTTTAAAGAAAAAAATATCTATAAATAAATAATAAATGCATATAATAACAGAAACAAAGAATACATATCGGATTAGAGAAATAAGAAAATTAAACATTTTATTGAATGATAACTTATTTTATTTAGAAAATGTATACACCTTATAAATTTAATATGAATTTTCTGCCCATCAAAGCTTATAGGTTCATGAAAGTATAAACTTATTTTGACTTTAATTTTTTTTAATAAATTTTTATGTAATTTAAAAAAAATTATTATCATTTATAGATTATTTATAACCCCTGCAGCTAACTGCAAATATAATATTGCTTTAACATATGCAGATACATAAAATAATATTTTTAAGAAGCAAATATACTTTTTAACTATATGTACCTTTATATTATCAAATTTACAAATACTTTTCCTTCAAATTTTTTAGTATAATTAAAAATTATTATATACTTTTTGAATACCAAACATCTTGTGCATGGTATGAGTATGTAAGTTATTAATATAATAATAAGGGAACTGACATAGGGGCCTGGAAAAATGGTTTTGACGAAGCAAAGTAAAGGATGGTACTGGCATATTTTTATTCGAAAGTTTTTTAAGGGGTAAAAATAGGATATTTTTGTTTGAAAGCTTTTAAAATGAGAAATGTAAGAATTTAGGAGGATCCTAGTTTAAATCTCTTAACAACAATAAATTTTAATTCTTAATTTAAAAAATTTGAGAGTGAAAAAAATAAAAGACTTTATTATTTTTGTTATGCTTTCAATTTTACTTACAAACATTATTAGCATCTATAAATAAATTATATAGCCATAAACTATTTATCTTCATTGTGTTTCTCTGTTCTTTTCAGACAAAATCTATATATTTTTTTTACTCTTACTTTTTAATGGCTGCAAACTTTCATCGGGACGGTACTCCCGGGCTGCCCGTGTAGTTGAGGCCAGGAGCAGACGAGTGTCGGTCGCCTGGATCCGGTGCTAGAGCCGAGTTCGAAGATGAGGCCGCCTTGAAGGTAGGGGCCAAGTCTGGAGATGAGGCCGTCTTGGAGCCAGGGCCAACTTGGAGCGGGGCCGCCTTGGAGCCAGGGTCGAGTCCGGATGCGATCATTGTAGTCCATGGGATCAACTGGCCCCATCAAAGGGGATTTCGACACTCTAGCTCATTCTTTCTTGAATACCCACTACTGTTTCAGACCATTTATTTGAGCGTTGGAGGGTCCTTAGTGCAACCGATCCCCGAAAATTTTTTTGCAGGTTCCTAGCCTAGGACGGAGGTATTGGAAGACTTCACGACCCGTCCTCAGAGGAGACCTAGTTGACGAGCATTCCGAACGTTCCTAAAGAATGATTTGGCGACAACAAGCTTGACTCAACTCTGACAACTACACACGCTATAATTTTTAATATTTTCACGGCTATAGCACATAACACGAGTGCTACGGTCAGAGAGAACGTCTTATGCCAAGATGGGACAGTGACGATGCCCCGCAGGAATAGTAATGTCAAGGCCTCGGCACACAGCGCGCGGCAAGGGTGTGCACGGGCCGGGCCGGGCGCATGGACAGGCAGGCAAGATTTGTGGCAGGACCAGGCCGCAATCCTGCTCAGTTTTGTTGAGCCCCCGGGGTGGCAGAGGGCTTGAGGCCCCAGTAGTTTATTGAATGATACGGCCCTAGCATCACTGCACGTGGCAAGGGCGCGCGCAGGTTGGGACGAGCACATGGATGGCACAGCCAAGGGGGCACTGCGCACGCGCGCAGGGGCGGTGCAAGGCACCGAACGCATGCGGTAGCAGGATCCTGTAGGCCATGCGCGGGGGCGCATAGGCGCACGCTGGGGCGCCGGGCATGCGCGGGCTGAGCGCATATGGGCACATGCACCACGGATGGCACAGGCAGGCATGCATAGGTTGCGCGCGGCACTCTCCAGCAGGCGTGCGCGCACCTAGGTGAGCGATGCAGAGGAGCATTCTAGATTTTTCGAATGTCGGCGCACGTGACGGGCGTGTGCGCGTGATGCGGGTCTGACGTGGAGAGGCGCAGCCCAGGCTGGTGAGCGGCCGGCGCACACGCAATGCGGGGCCCGCAGGCACCCACGTAGGGCGGAAGCGGGCCAGACGCGCCCATCCAGCTGGCAGCACTCAGATCGGTGTGCGCGCGACATGCACACGGCCTGGATGGGGTAGGGATGTTGGGCGCACACGTTGATCATACCTATAAAAGGAGGGGTGGACCTAAGGCATCAAGCAATGATCCAGTGTAGATCAGAACTCAACCAACAACCAGCCAAGAGTGGGCGGTGAGGTTGGTGGATGGCCTGATCTAGAGGTGGGCATTGGGCCGTGCCGCCATGGCATGGCACGGCCCAGGCCCAGATGGGCTGGGCTGTGCCTGGCAAAAATTATTAGGAATAAAGAAATTTTATTAATATAAAGCCACCTTAATGGTGGGGGGTTTGGCATAGACCCCTACCAGTTTATTAATTTAAAATCAAAATGGTACAGAAGGAGGGGGCTAGGCCTGACCTCCAGAACATAATACAATAAGTAAAGAGAAAAAAATAGAAAGATCGCAACCGTCGGATCATCACCGATCGGATGGATCGCAACCGTGGATCGATCATCGCCGATTGGGATCATGGCATGGATCGATCGCAACCGTCGGATCGTCTCCGATCGGATGGATCAATCGTCAGATCGATCATGCCGATCGGGATCATGGCTTGGATCGATCGCAACCATCAGATCGTCTTCGATCGGATTGATCGCAACTATCGGATCGATCATCCCCGATCGGGATCATGGCTTGGATCGATCGCAACCATCGGATCGTCTCCAATCGGATTGATCGCAACGGTCCGATCGATCATCGTCGATCGAGATCATGGCTTGGATCGATCGCAACCGTCGGATCATCGCCGATCGGATGGATTGCAACCGTTGGATCGATCATCGTCGATCGGAATCATGGCTTGGATCGATCGCAACCATCGGATCATCCGATCAGATTGATCGCAACTGTCCGATCGATCATCGCCGATGGGATCATGGCTTGGATCGATCGCAACCGTCAAATCATCTCCGATCGGATTGATCGCAATGGTCCGATCGATCATCGTCGATCGGGATCATGGTTTGGATCGATGCAACCGTCGGATCATCGCCGATCAGATGGATCGCAACCGTCGGATCGATCATCGCCGATCGGAATCATGGCTTGGATCGATCGCAACCATTGGATCATCTTCGATCAGATTGATCGCAACTGTCCGATCGATCATCGCCGATTAGGATCATGGTTTGGATCGATCGCAACCGTCGGATCGTCTCCGATCGGATCGATCGCAACTGTCCGATCGATCATGTCGATCGATCATGGCTTGGATCGATCGCAACCGTCGGATCATTGCCGATCGGATGGATCACAACCGTCGTAACGATCATCGCCGATCGAATCATGGCTTGGATCGATCGCAACCATCGGATCATCTCCGATCGGATTGATCGCAACGGTCCGATCGATCATCGTCGATCGGGATCATGGCTTGGATCAATCGCAACCGTCGGATCATCGTCGATCGGATGGATCGCAACTGTCGGATCGATCATCCCCGATCAGGATCATGGTTTGGATCAATCACAACCGTCGGATCGTCTCTGATCGGATCGATCGCAACGGTCCGATCGATCATCACCGATCGAAATCATGGCTTGGATCGATCGCAACTGTTGGATCATCGCCGATCGGATGGATCGCAACCGTATCGATCATCGCCGATCAGGATCGTGGCTTGGATCGATCGTAACCATCGGATCATCACCGATTAGATGGATCACAACCGTTGGATCGATCATCGCCGATCGGGATCATGGCTTGGATCGATCGCAACCATCGGATCGTCTCCGATCAGATTGATTTAAAATCAAAATGGTACAGAAGGGAGGGGGCTAGGCCTGACCTCCAAAAAAATACAATAAGTAAGGAGAAAAAAATAGAAAGATCGCAACCGTCGGATCATCGCCGATCGGATGGATCGTAACTATCGATCGATCATCCCGATCAGGATCATGGCTTGGATCGATCGCAACCGTCGGATCATCTTCGATCGGATTGATCGCAACGGTCCGATCGATCATCGTCGATCGGGATCATGGCTTGGATCGATCGCAACCATCGGATCATCGCCAATCGGATGGATCGCAACTGTCGGATCGATCATCCCCGATCAGGATCATGGTTGGATCGGATCGATCGCAACGGTCCAATCGATCGTCACCGATCGGGATCATGGCTTGGATCGATCGCAACCGTCAGATCATCGCCGATCGGATGGATCACAACCGTCGGATCGATCATCGCCGATCGGAATCATGTCTTGGATCGATCGTAACCATCGGATCATCTCCGATTAGATTGATCGCAACTGTCCGATCGATCATTGCCGATCGAGATTATGGCTTGGATCGATCGCAACCGTTGGATCATCTCTGATCGGATGGATCACAACTGTTGGATTGATCATCGCCGATCGGGATCATGGCTTGGATCGATCGCAACCGTCGGATCGTCTCTGATCGATTGATCGCAACGGTCCGATCGATCATCGTCGATCGGGATCATGGCTTGGATCGATCGCAACCGTCGGATCATCGCCGATCGGATGGATTGCAACTATCGGATCGATCATCCCCGATCGGGATATTGGCTTGGATTGATCGCAACCGTCGGATCGTTTCGATCGGATAGATCGCAACCGTCGGATCGATCATCGCCGATCAGGATCATGGCATGGATCGATCGCAATCGTCGGATCGTCTCCGATCGGATCGATCGCAATCGTTGGATCTATCATCGCTGATCGGGATCATGGCTTTGATCAGCTGGCTGGTGCTAGGCACCAGCTAGTGCCTAGGCACACCTATGCACCAGCCGTGCCATGGCACGGCCCGTGGCCCATTTCTTGATGGGTCACGGGCCGTGCCGAATTTAAATTTTTTTTACCGGGCCGTGCCAGTCATGGCACGGCAATTTTCCTGGCACGATGGGCCTGGGCCGTGCCGTGCCAGGCACGGCCCAGCGCCCATGCATAGCCTGATCAGTGGAGATCGGGACGTGCGGAGGCATTCGAGCGAGCAGAGGCTTTCGGGTGGGCGGCCATCCAGTCGAGGTTAGCTAAGCAGCCCGGTGCATAGCCGAGTAGGAGCCTTGGCACACACGGGTCTAGGCCAGGTGGGCTTGGACGCGGATGAGACTAGGTCGGTACACATAGAAGGTGTGCGGCGTGCGCAGAAGGCATGCACGGGTGCAAGGTGCCAAGGTCAGTTTTGTGTTTTGAGTGAGGTTGGGGCAGGCACATTTAGAGCTCATTGTAAGGAACAGAGAGGAGTGTTTGGCCTACTAGCAACCTCATTGTATCCAGAGTACTTAGTGAAAAAGTCTTTGGTTGGGAAGGTATTGCTTCCCGTATATCTATGTGTTTGTGGGGACTTGTCTTTGGGGTTTTTTATTTTATCTTTGTCAGGTTTAGGTGGTTAAGGGAGAGAACTCTTAACGCAATCACCGGTAGACGTAAGGACTTGGTACACAAAGGAGTGCTTGTGCGTGCCATTTTGAGGCCCGGTGATAGTAATGTCACCCTGCTAGGTATAGGTTAATTTTTTTTGTCCTCGAAAGCGTCCTAGCTAGGGATCGGCCTTGGCATGCCGATGCTAAGTCAGCCTCCTCAGAGTGCCATGCGCCTAAGGATGGGATGTGAGGTTAGCCGCAGGCCTCCTCCTTCCCCAATGCATACAATGGCCACCCGACCTTGCGCTTGCAAACACCCACAAAGATAACAACACACACACGCCCAAAACACACAAGCATATACAGGGTAAAAACACCCCAACCCCTTTGATTAATACAATCCCAAGAGGAAGTACAAAGTGAAGAACTCACATGAAGAAGCACTTACAAGGAGACGCTCGACGGGCCCTTTCCCCTCTCTAACTTTGCACTTGGTTGTAGGACAGCCCCTAACAACCCTTAGATTGACTGTAGGAACTTCCTTAGCGCGATCCGCGTCTTCTCCCTCAACCTCACACTTGCTCAAAGGTGGAAGGCTGAAGTGGTGCAGGCACCAGGATCAGGCAGAGGATTCTTAACCCTCTGTGGATATCTGATTAGTTTTGACTCAAGTTTTGAGTTGAAAAATTGGGTTTAGTTATCTTAATTTGAGTCAAATCCAGTTTAGTTTATTTTATTTTAAATCATGTTCAGTTCAATTTATTTTAATGTGAGTCCTATAGTAAGTTTATTTAGCTTACAAGAGGAGACACCAGTATGGAAGAAAAAGATAAGGCCTACACATAGAAGCAGTGAAGGGACGCCCAAATGCATGCCATCCAGATTTGAATTTTTAACCCTAAATTATAGCATTAAAGGATGCCCATATTGCTGCCCAGCTCTTTTGGAAATTTCAACCCTGAATTCAGCCCAAAAAGCAAGTGAAGGACGCCCAATATGGCCACCCCAAATTACTGAATTTTGAATTTTCTTTCATGTATTCAAATTCAAAGGGCGTCACTTAATCCATATTTTAGGAAGAAAGTGGGCACCAATTTTAGAATTATTTTGAATTTTCTTTCATGAAAAGGGGTGCCTCTTTTTATTTTCATATTTGTATTTACTTGGGCCCTAAGTCTCTTATCCTATAAAAGAGACCAAATTTTTTTAAAATAAATAAGCAACGGAAGCAATAAGATATTGGATCTAATCTAATATCAGCCTATAACAGGATCAATATATAAAAATTATATATATAAAAGGTATAAAAGAATTATACACAGATCAAATCTATGTAAATACAAATAACATAGATTATATCTATGTTTGTGACCTAGTGTCTTAGATCATATCTAAGTTACCAGTAACTATTGAATCTTTTACCTTTTGATGCTTAATAACTTATGCAGCAATAAAAGGCCTGGTACAACTTCTGCAAGCCACACAAAGGTGTATGGCCTCTACAGGTGATCCATACCGGGGTTCTGGTTTTGATCAGCCTCTTCAGAGTGCTAGCTCCTCTTCAAGGCTTCGACGATGAGATTTCTTCTTTTAACACCAAGGTTCTCTTAGAGTTGTCAAAGGATGTATGTGTTGAGGAAACATTTTATCCCAGGCTTTATAGCCAGAATTCCTTTTATCCTAAAAACTTCTCATCTCCTCATCTCCTTGTCTCTTCTTTCTTGAAAGATAAGGAAGAAACCCTTCATTTTCTTTTTCAGTTAAAAACCGAAAAAGGTTAAAAGATAAGGAAGAAACTCTTTCATCTTTCTTTTAAATTAAAAATCAAAAAAGGTTAGAAGATAAGGAATGAGGGGTAATTAGGAAGAAGTCATTAACATCCATTTTAAATTCAAACTTAAAATTTTGAATTCAAAATTCAAACTTCAAACTTAAAATTAAAATAGTTTGAAATTTAAATTCATAATTTGAATTTAAACGGTAAAGATGTTAACATTAGGCTTACCTAAATTTGAGCCCAAACAAAATCCCATTTGATTTGACCCAGATATTCATAGCTCAATCAAATTGAGCTAGCCAACAATCGTATTGCCGATTTAATCCTCCAATTAATGTACTAACATTTAGTTTCTCAATCATCTAGTCAGGTAGAATCCCCTATGGTGTGTGATCCCATAGGTTCGAACACTAAGCCGATAGTACTGAACACTTCCAATACTAATCGAAGTTGCCATCTAGCAATGACACCCGACGTCCGGATAGGCCGAAGGTTGCATAGTAACAATCAAGAACCTCTGGCATCTGATTACCATATAATTTATCCATTTGACCTTCAATGCTCAAGATGACTTAGGGTTTTAACTGCTAACCCTTGATCAGCTCATCCATAAAGTATCTCAATCTTCACAAGTCCTGTGACTCCTCACAAGAACTATCTTGGCCAAGATTTTGTTAAATTAAAACACAGTGAGACATTTATTTCAAACTGTTTGAAGGGGTCAATCCCATCTTGATCCACTCACTGCTCCACAAGTACTTTACTATACCCAGAAACCTTCTGTCACTGGATTAAAAATGCAAGTAATCCAGCACCAAAGTATAGTAGGTTGCTTGTAAGCTACCATGGTGATCTCAGGTCAGAGGAACACTTATATCATATCCCTTCACGAACACTTCTTGGCAGAAGTGTATTCCGTAGATTGGTCATGTTCAGTGAGATGTCATACACCTCACCTGCATATCATACCAGTATCACCACACTCCTTGGTAAAGAGGACAACCAACCCATATGACAAACAACGACCTTTACTTGATATATAGTTGTCCTATAACTATATATCATTTGGTCGCGATTATTTTAAGAACCACTCAATAAATCCTCTCTTTCTTGAATCGATTATGGTTCTAAGAACTTCATCACAAAATAATTTATTTCAAAAGATGCGATGTTATGAACCATCAAATAAATATTTTATTAATTAATAATTATATATATTTATGACTTGCATAATCATCTACATGTTAGTTGATTGGCTTTAGGACATAATTCCCAACACTAAGTTTGCCCCGTTGAGTCACCCCTCTTTACTATAGTTTCTTTCTCCTCTTTTAGAACGAGTTGATGAGGTTTAGCATTGGGCTACTATACTGCTTTCTCATGTAAGGTTCTGCACCACTTCCTTCTCCCTCATTCTCTTATTTTCTTTTATAATCTTGTATTTATATATATATCTATTTTATTAATAAATTAATAGAGAAGTTCGATACTTCTTCATCTTCTATCAAAAAAGAAGCACAATGTCTTTAATTAGATAAATACTTTGGTTCTTTTGGTTGTATGCAGATAGCATTGTAAATAAAAAAAAGTCCGAGGACAGAAAGATGTGGTATAATGGGTTGAAGACATTGTATGGTGCCGGTAAACAAATGGAATTGAAGCTCAAATTCTTAAAAAAATATATAAAAAAGGTACCCTAATTGAATCCCTTTGATTTTTTTTTGCATAATATTTTTTTAAAAAAATAATTTTTAACCTATTTATGGAAATGTGTTTTGGGTTAGTGTAATAGCCACGCCAGCTGGTTGAGGCTGCTGGAGTGGCCAAAAGTCATCTGATCATATTTTCTCCCACTGAACAGAGGATTTCAACCAAATAGGATTTGCCTATCATACTCTCTTTTTTTCTTTTTTTGCTTGAATTTTTAGGGAAATCGGCGAAGGGATTGTTGACTTTTCAAAAAAATAAAAAATTGATAATGATTTCAATATTTTTTTTTTTTGAAATTAAAGTGTGGCCATGAATGAAAAAATTACTTCAAAATGAGAATGTTAAAAATTAAAGTAAAATTAAAGTGAAGCAAAGATTTCAAAATTATCTGTTCATCTCTTTAACATTTTTTTTTTTTTTTCTGTAGAAGTCAGCAATTCATTTGCCTATTTCTCTGAATGCAAGCTAGTGAAAGCCAAGCAGTGCGAGTTCTGTTTTGGAAGTTGGAAAATTTTCTATAATTCATAGAAATTAGAATACAATTCTAGTCATAAGGGAACAAGCAGCATAGGTCACATGTCTGCCACTGTCTTGAAATGCTTGGAGTATCTTCTTATCCACAGCCATTGGAAGTAAATGCCACAAAATGATAGCATTTTCTTATCACAAATTCCACAAACGAGTATGGTATATCATGAGCCATACAACAACACATTCCGGCACATTATATGGTGTCGGGCCTCCAAAAATTTTGAGCGTAGGACTATTGTCTGCAAATTTCAACTCCAATTAGATCCTAGTTAATCATGACTTTTTGCTTCTAATTAAGCAAGAGATATATAGAAAACTCGTAACAAGTTGGTAAATAGGCAAGCTTTGGGCTGATTCAAAAACTAAACAAAATGAGAAGACTGAAAATTCCTTATCTAGAAAACTTTGATTAAATTTCTGCTGCAGTTGTATTAGACATTACATCACAGAGAGAGAGAGAGAGAGAGAGAGAGAGAGATCCACTGATTTTTCCTGGCAGAAAAAAAAAATGCAAATAATGGACAACACATAAGGAGGACAACATGGTACCCAGGCTTACCACCAATAATTCCCCTTCTGCATCCCATGGGTGGGTTTCATAAGATTTCCCAACCGATATTTCATAATTGAAAATTTAAAAAGGCAGATGATGTTACAACACATGAAGAGGACAACATGTTATAATGGCTCACTACCAATAAACTCCCCACTTGCATCCCATGGACGAGTTTCATAAGACTTCCCAATGATACTGTGCTTCTGACTTACTGACCCATCTTCACATCTATACTCAGGAAAGTAATCCAAGAATGACCTGGTTCCCAGTGTATCAACTATCAACTCCCTCAAAGAGAAAGTGCTTCAGCAAATCCTAACAACAATAAAGGTTGAGAAAAAAGCCGAATGAAAACCTTGCTTTAAAACATTCACAAAGCTCTATGACACATAATTTAATTTTCAGGGAGGCACCTCTGCGAGTTTCTCTCCGATCAGCCTCTTCAAAATTGGATGTCCAGGATCCCGATATATGACCAAATAAATGTTAGCCTCTAGAACTGCTTAGGAGCATTTTGGAGACTATTGTTTAATATGATCTCTTACCTCTGTGCATTTGATATTGTCCAATTAGAACTTCTAAGCTTATGCATATCTATTGAAAACACCATATTTAGAGGCTTCTTTGACTGTCTAGTCTCCAAAATTCAAAATATCAGTCCATGTTTAAATCATTAAGCTAAATTTAAATTATTCTAAACAAAAGAAATCAAGGATTTTATACCTGAAAATAATCCAAGAATGTAGAATATAGAACATCGTGCATGTATTTGCTTGAACTGAGTGTAATCCAAATCACAATTGATGAGAAAAATCTAAGAGATTCACTTGTAATCTTGCCTCCCCAGGGCAGAAGCTGTATAGTCTTAGTTAAAAATGTGAAGCTACATATTTGGCAAGTATGATTTAAACACGTTAACGTTAGTAGTAGAATTGGCATGTTAAATTACTAAATCTTTGATACCTCAGCATATTTCTGGCCAAGAGGCATTAACTTCATATAGTACTTCTCTTTGTAATTCCTTTGGATGGTCACATCATACAAAGGATTAAGATCTCTACAAAAAAACCAATCAAGGATCAGTTAAGAGTAATTTTAAAAGCTCCATAAAATTTTGGAAAATGAAAAATCATGTGCACTTGATAACTGAAATTATTGACTATATTCTTTATTTCTTTCTTTCTTTTTTTTCAATCCTTGTTTTCTTTGAAGTGTGTAGTAATCAAAAATCCAGACAAAGAGCACCTAACCTTTTGAAAAGATGTGGAACGTCATAACAGAAAATGCAGCCGAAGCTATGTTAGATGGGAAGTAATATACATGGAAGTCTTTTAAATCTTTACTTTGAAAATCTAAACAATGGGATCAGGATACAAATGCCATAAAGTAATCATAAAATTGGCATATAAGGTGCTTGGACTTAGACACCCTTAAGGTAGTAAAAAAGAATGGTTTGTATAATAATTTTAATAAGTCTGTCAAGTTAGGCTGGCTCTCCAGTCGGTTGCAACCCCCTAACTCCCTCCGGAATTCCCCTGTAAATCGGCGCCGATCCTCAACGGAATCCCCAATATAAATCGGGCTGGAGCGGGTCTTCACGGAGACGGCAAAGATCGAGCTGGCCGCGATCTTCGACAGCCTGGGCCACCCCGCCTCGGACGAGGAGCTGCTCAACGTCCGCACTGCCGATGACTCCGCCAACCGCGAATCCGCCTTCCCCTTCGGGACGAGGAGCTGCTCAACATCCCGCACCGTCGACGACTCCGCCAACCGCGACGGCGATTAGGATCCGCCTTCCCCTTCGGCCTTCGGGACGAGAAGCTGCTCAACGTCCGCACCGTCGACGACTCCGCCAACCGCGACGGCGATTAGGATCCGCCTTCCCCTTGCCAATAAGGTCGAGTGCATTCTTTTCGTTCTCCTCCGTTCTTAGTCTTCCTTCTTCCTCACTGATCATGCTTTTTCGCGTCTCTTTCACGAGGGTTCGGGATTGGATGTAGCAGGGTGATTAGGGTCTCATGACCGGCTGATCTTACCTAGCCGTTAAGTTATTGAAAAGTAAGAGTCATCAGGCTGATACGGATCCGGTTAAGAAAATAATATAAAAAATATATTTTTGGCCGTGATATACCTCTCAAATAAACTTGAGAGAAAGTTACCCCATAAATAGGCCCTTAGTATATGTCCTTTATTTTTAAAATTATGATATAATTAAAATTTTGATTCTATTTTTTAAAAATTCAAATTTGATCCATTGATGACCCATTTCAAATTCAAATTTGACCCATTCTATACTTGAATTAAAATTTTCTAACCCTGCTCTTTTTTTTGTTTGTTTCAAGATGATGTTGATTTTTACCCTTACATGTGACAAGGATCAAACGTATTATTAATGGCATCAACCGTGAGGCGACGATGGTCTCGTCTCCCCTTAGAGGAGTTCAAGCTCATGATGGATCTACCTTTCCCCTCGCCAAGAAGGTAGGGTCTGGATTCGGCATTCTTTTTGTTCTTCTTTCTTCTTAGTCTTCATTCTTTCTCACTCTTCCTTCTTGATCATGCTAGCCTTCTTGGGGTCTCCTTGTCGGGGTTGGGTGTAGCGGGGTGATCTCTCATGACTTGCTGATCTTGATCTAGCCGTTGAAGGGTGACGTCGAAAGGTAATGAAAAGTAGGGGGCATTAGGCATGATACGGATCGAGTTTGGAAAATAATATACAAAATATATTTTTGACAGTGGTTCGCCTCTCCAATAAGTTTAAGAGGAAGTTATCCCATAAATTTAAAAAAGACTTTTCTATCGTGCCTTTAATGTAGGCTCCTTATTTTTAAAACTCTAGTATAATTAAACTTTTGATCCTATTCGTTTACAATTCAAATTTTTCAAATTCAAATTTGACCCATTATAGACTTGAATTGAAAATTTTCTAACCCTACTTTTTTTTTTTTGTTTCAAGATGATGTTGATTTTTACCGTTCAAGTGAGAAGGATCAAATTTAACTTCTAAAAATTAAAAATTAATATCACACTTTTTTTATTAATTTATTTTTAAAATAAAGGATCAATATATTTTTTGAAAGTAGTTTGTGATACTTTTACCCTCTTTTTGGATGGAGAGAAAAATAGGAAGGAAAGAAAACTATGAGGGAAAACAGGAGAGAAAATAAAATTTACCTTGTTTGAATGGAGAGAAAAGTAGGGATGAAAGAAAACCATAGGGAAAAAGAAAGAAAACAAAAAGTGGTGGGCCCCATATTGGTGGGCCCCACATAAAAGTTCTCTTCGATACCGAAGAAATTTTGAAGAGAAAACTTAAAAGTGCTCTTTCATTTTTTTATTCCAATATTGACCCTTCCAAAAAAACAACCGATGTATTTTTTAATCATCTATAATAAGGATATTATTATCATTGTAATAAGGATATTATTATCATTGTAAATTATTAACTTTTCTCTCCTCTCTAATTTCTTCCACTTATCAAAACAGAAAGAGAGAAAATATTTTCTCTTCAATTTTCTTTCCTTCCACTTTTCTCTCCTCAGTTTTCTTTTCTCTCAATTTTCTCTCCATCCAAACAGAGCATTAGCTAATTTTTAAAAAAAAACTTATATGAAAATATTCACTTCTAACTGTCCATATAAAATATATCCTATGATCATCTAAAAGTAAGAAGCAGCTATCCAATAGAGAAACTTTATGACTGGTTTATGAATCTCTACATTTGGTATGGTAAAAAAATTATTTATTTTAAAAATTATTAAATAATATTGCACATATGGTAATAAAGAGTAGATCACATTATCAGAATTGGTATAATAATGGTTAATTGTGAACAAAATAGTCAGCTATTAAATGGTTGAATGCATATAAATAATGACAAATTGTGAACAAAATATTCTGCTATTAAATGGTTGAGTTGGTTTTATCTATATGATTTTTTAATTTTCGATCGTAGCAAAGTTTTTCATGTTCTAAATAATATCTATGGGCCAATGAAAGATTTTTTTTGGGTACTAAAAAGCCTCATAGGACTTGCAATTAACACCTTTTAATGTTAGTAGCTTTTGGCTGTTTGGTGTTGAAGGGTTGAGGCTATAAGTCCAAAGTGGTAAACAGCTAGAAAAGTTGGAAAAAAAAAGAGTCTACATTAAAAATAAAGGCATGATAGAAAAGTATTTTTCAATCTATGGGGTAACTTCCTTAAATTTATTGGAGTCGCAAGCCACTATCAAAAATATATTTTGTAAATTGTTTTCCTAACTTATCCATATCGGGCATAATCCTCTTACTTTTTGTTGCTATAGATTTTCGTTCTTCGACTTGCTCTGCAGCATTGGCAAGGGCACAGTGAAAACGTTTTATTAATGGCATCAACTGCGACGACGATGGCCTCGTCTCCTTAGAGGAGTTCAAGCTCGTGATAGCCAACGGATCTATCTTCCTCCTCACCAAGAAGGTAGGGTCTGGATTCGACATTCTTTTTGTTCTTCTTCCTTCCTAGTCTTCCTTCTTCCTCACTCTTCCTTCTTGATCATGCTAGCCTTCTTGGGGAGACTTGGGTGTAGTGGGGTGATCTCTCATGACTTGCTGATCTTGATCTAGCCGTTGAAGGGTGACTTATGCAATTGCATGTGCCTACAAATTCTAGATTAGCAAGTCAAATAACAACCACTCATGGCACACTAATTTTCACTTGATGATATAAATTCTCTTCTATCACGTAGTTAAGTAACTTTAGGTGCTTGCAATTAGCTTTCCATACCTTGCCTTGGTGAAAAAACTGTGCAGACTAAAATTCTAGGTGGAAAAATCCATCAATTTTTAGCTATGGAATTAATGGCACCAAAAGTATGTTGAGATTCTCATTATACTCTTTTTTTTTTCAGCCATAATCTATAGGTAAAGACTTTGTACATCGCATCCTGTATAATAAATTTTACTTGAACTATACCGTCTCTTCTTATTAGTCCACATACATCCTATATGGCTTAATGCGATGAGATATGATAGCAGGAATCATGATTACAAATTCCTAAGCGGTATACTCTCTATGATGGAATGAGATGGGATGGGATGCTTGCCTTTCAAAAAAATATTAAGATACTCTAGTTGTAAAATTATGACACCATAGTTGTACAATTACAACACCTATTCAAAAATATTAAGACAGCTTTACGATACGCACCCTAATTATAAAATTACGACACCATAGTTATAAAATTACGACACCCATTTAGAAAGCCAAAAAAATTACGACACCCCAGTTGTAAATTTACGATACCATAGTTATAAAATTATGGTACCCATTCAGAAAATATCTTTGTACATAAATTTAAAAAAAAATCTGAACGAGTATTAATGCATGTCATGTCAAAATTTAAGATGACACTCCAGTTGTAAAATTACGACAAATCAAGACACTCATTAAGAAAGCCAAAAAAAATTACTACATCCCCGTTGTAAATTTACAATATCATAGTTATAAAATTATAATACCTATTCAGAAAACGTGTCTATACATAAATTTCAAAAAAAAAGTTGAACGAATATTAATGCACGTCATGTCAAAATTTAAGATGATATCTCACTTATAAAATTATGATACCGTTGTAATAAAATTAAGACAACGATATTTCAGTTGTAAATTTACGACACTATAGTTATAAATTACGATACCCATTCAGAGAACGTGCACTGCATTGCCTCTGATCTGTACATAAATTCCAAACAAAAGCTAAACAGATATTAATGCACGTCAAGTCAAAATTTAAGATTGATATTTATGTTATCTCATTTCGTTTTATCGCATTAAGCCATTTAGGCTGTGTTTGATAGCTTTTTGGCTATCCCTGGATAAATGTACAGAATAGCATTTATCCATGGGATAGCTGAGGGGATAAGCACCTTTTTAAAATTATCACTCTGCCATCAAGGGATAACTTTAGTTATTCCTGGTTTCCTAGGGAATAAGTTTAGGGGATAACCTATGGTTAAACATGGGTTATCCCCTCTGGTTAAACTTTTTCAGCACTATTCCCTGCAGCTATAGTATTTAGGGATAAGGAGGAATATTTAGGGGATATCTTCCCTTATCCACCATATCAAACACAACCTAAGATTCAGATCAATATAAAAAAGCGGTATACAAAGACTTTTCCTAATCTATAACCTATTCTAGTCCGGTCTTGGCCGTTCCTTGGTTCACGCTGATCACCAAGAGAAACTAGTAAAAAATCTACTGAAATGGTTTGTTGCTTATGTTTGAATATAAATTATTCTTTAAACTTATTTTTGTAAAGAATTCAGAAATATCTAAAGTTATCTATTAATGATAAAATTATTATTATTATTATTATTATTATTTTCCGAGACAGCTTTTTATAAACCAAACGATAGCTTAAAAAGTCGATCGAGTTACCTTGGATTTGGTTTGATATCTTTCGATGCTATCCATTGCGTGATTTTTTTTGTTACATAATTCTCTTCTCCAACGAAAGACGCGGAAAGGGGAGTGGCAGAGGATACCGCGAGCTCGGTACTCCGCCTGTCTCCGCGATGGGATTCGCTCCGCCCATACACCGCTCCTGCCTTCAAATCGCTGTCCGCTTCGATCCCGAACATTTTAGTGGTCGGCGACTCATTGCCCCATCGCTTTCCGCTTCCTCCTCTCGCCATGTCTCAACTGCTTCTTCCTGTTCTATCTCTTGCGGTAGGTATATCTCCGATTTCTCCCATTAGGGGCATGCTGGTTTTGCCATCTTGCCGTACCAAGAGCCCACACTGACCAGAGAGTACCGGTACTTAATTAGCAGCTGGCCTAACCTGTCTCTGGTCACATGTCGTGTCCAGCGAATCAGCAAAATTTTTCGGCAACAATATTATAAATTTTCGCAGTTCCATTGGGAAGCCACCCATATTGAGGCATACCATGGATGTCAGTGTTCTAAGAAACCGAGTTTGTAATCATAGCATTATCATTTTGCTTGCACCATGTGCTAAGGAAAAAAAAAAAAACTGTTTTCTGTCATTTTCCAAGTTCATTCTGATGTGTTCATGAGTTTGCACAAGAAAACAGCCTTGATTTTGAATAAAATGGCATGGATTATATTTTCATTTGTATATTTAGTAAAATTGATTTGCTTTCATATGTGAAATACAAAAGCTTTACATAAAATGAAAAATGACAGAAACCACAAAAGCCTTTCTTGTCCAATCTTGACCCATAAGTAATCTAGCAATGACAACCAGCAGTGAATATAATGTTAATTGTTTAATTTGACTGTGCTTGGAGATTTGATCGCTCCTATTTAAGCAAAGTTTGCGGCTGCTATTATCAAATCCTTCATGTTTTAATTCTGGGCTTGTTTTTTATCTCTTAAGTACTGCAACTATTTTTCTGTCATTCAAAGAGATCTCACAGGATTGTTTCTCACCATAATAACTAAAATGAATGCATTCTGTATTTTCTGAAGATTTGTTTATTCTGATGTTAGCTACCTCGTATTTGTCAGAGCAATCATCAGAATTCTGCTGCCTTAGTCTGTTTGAATATAATAAGATGGTGAAATGGATCTGCAGAAGAAACAGAGAAGGCCAGTTCTCAGTCACATGATGAACTAAATAATGATGCAAAGGCTGCTTCAGATACCTCTTTGGATGGCACAGAAGATTCATTGATTCTTCAAGCTTCTTCAGTTAGAACTGTATTATGGGCGAGGACCTCCTATTTTTATTCACTTCTTCAAGCTTCTGATTCTCTTCTATTCACTTGGTTAATAACCAAGCATTATTGTTGAGGTGTACTCTCTCCTTTTACAGGTTTGTGCTGCTGTTACTTTTGGAATTGCTTTGGGTGTAAAGGATGGCGTTGGAAAGGCATCTGAATATTTTGAGTGATTCCTAGATACTATGTTTATTTTATTAATTTATCTTAATTTGGAGAAAATCTTGTTCTGACTAGGCTTATCACTATGTTAGATATTGGGTTATCACATGCTACTTGACTAATTGGCACCATTTCCCACCTACTATTTTCATATAGGTCTGACATATCAGACTAGCATCATAAACCATTAACCGAGATATTCTTCTGTGCCTTTTTCAGTAAGCATTGCGAAAAGTAGATATAACAGATATTCCTTGTAATTTTAACGAAATTGCACTGTCTTGCATCTATATATTGGAACAGAGTTTATCAGTGGACAACCTTTTTGTTTTTGTTTTGGTTTTCAGATATTTTAAAGTACCAAAGATGTATCAGGTATGGTTGCTTAACATTTTTTTTGGTGCTCCTGGACTGTTCTTGTGCTAACCTTCTTGTATTAATGGAATCTTTATTACATATGAGTTTAGAATCGGGTGCTTTCATATGGTATTGCTGGTGCTATTATCTTTCGTGCTATAATGATCCTACTTGGAACTGCAACACTCCAGGTTAATAGACCCACCTTTCATTTTATTGTAATGTTCATTCTCATCTTTCACGCTAATATATCACACTGATGCTATGCATTTGCAGAGGTTTGAGGCGGTGAACTTGTTACTAGCCTTGATTCTGCTCTTTTCATCCTACAAGGTGAATTTTCTAATGCAAGCTAATTGTCTGATAATTTTTGTATTAAGTGGTGTTTTCAGTTTTTAGATGAAAAGAATGTGTTGAGACAACCTTCAAGCTTCTAATTTGTCAGTTAATTTTTGTATTAGGATTTTGGAGTTAATTTTTGTATTAGGATTTTGAAGGAACTGTAAGTCTTTGTTTTCTTAATTTCTTGTATCTGCTTGTTGTTCATTGTTCCATCATATTTTGGGTCCTTTTCTATGGAGTTCTGGGTTTATGCTTTCAGATATTTTGACAAAATTTCATCACCTTAATGAGTTGAATTGGGATTTAATTTTCAGTTGTCGAATTTATTTTTTCTAACTACTTTATCACTGTATACAAACAGTATTCAATATACTTTGGGCAGATGCATAACTGCACATGAATGCACTTAGAAGGAGGAAGTGTATCCATATGGATTGCAGATGGGGCACCGGGCTCTTTAAGGACAATAGGCCTACAGCAGAAGGTTGAAAGAGGTGTTGAAGGGGGGGGGGGGGGGGATGGGAGATGGGTCAGATTGAATGCCTTAATCTTTTTACTCTGGCTTCTGAAGCATTGGATGCTTGCATTAAGATGTGCCTTGGCTTATGTTGTTTCTGGATTATATGTGTTGGTAAGAGGTCCCCTGCTTCATGCTATGTAGTGATGATAAAGAGCTGGCTAGTGAAATGTAGATGGTGTGGATGTTAAAAAATGGAATTACAAAGGAATGCAAGTGTAACAATGCAACAAAACCAATCAGTAGTTAGATTACAAAATGGCAGAAAGATGAGGACATCTTGTGCAAGATTAAAGCTGAATGGTTGAAATGACTATGCAATTTTAAAATATTCTATAATCTTCAAATATCATCTGGACAAAAATATCCAAAAGACAATTACAAAATCAATGAAGATATTAGGTATTAAAGAGGACACAAGATCATTCAATGGACATACTAAGTTTTTTTTTTTTTTTTTGGTGTACAATAGGGGATGTTGATTGTTGAATCAGATCTTGAACTAGGGGTATAGAGTAAGAAATGAGCATCAGTAGCACCTAGCTCCTAGAAAAGACAAAATAAAAGAAACTCTATAGAAACTATTCTGTAATTTGCATCATAGACCATATATGCCGTTTGAGGTAAGGTTTGCATACAAGTTGAAGGGTTTTAAAAGAATGAACCAAAAGGATCGCTGGATGAAATTAGTGAGGGGAAGGCTACAAATGCGTTCCAGTATTTCTTCTCATAAAAGGGAAACAAATGAAGCAATACTGAGTATGAGTTGTCAATTTCTACTGGATGAGCTTCTTGTTTATGCTTCTTATGCTATATCACATGAGGCTTATGTGAGGTTTCACTTGTAGACTGTGACATGATCTCTCAGAGTTATGCTGCTAATGTTGTGTTATTACTTCAAAATCTTCGTATCATTCATATGTTGCAAATGTCACTGAAATTGTGTCAGTCTTTTCTCACATTGTTTTTTGAACTTATGTGGTCTGTTATAATCAATTATTTATCAATTGATGCTCATGAAAATAAGTAGAATAAAACTTGTTATCTCAAAACATGCAATAATCTCCGTTTGTTGATTTGTAACAGCTATTTTCTGCTGAAGAGGAAGAGACTGACCTTGCTGATAATTTTATTGTGAAAACATGCCAGAAGTTTATCCCTGTTACCGGTGACATATTGATCCTAATATTTTATTGACAAATCTCCTTTAAGATAAATATCAGGACCTTCTTACGTTTGCTGAACCTTGAACAGAGCTAATTTCAAAAGTTTTTCATTTATTTTATATATAAATGCCACTTGTACCTCTGAAACCTTTGTTACCTAAGGGCTTGTGTTTCTTATGTTCCATGTTTGTGATGTTCTGTCCTTTCATAAATGTTAATATCTGATCACCATGGATGAGCATTTGGTTAGAGGAATTGACAGTTTAACATTTCTGATGCTAATGTAAAATCTTGGTTAGTATCTCTTTGTAAATCCAGCTGTTGAAGGTGCTTGATCATGGATGTGCTTTTTCTATATACTTTTAACTTGAGTTTTATTTAAGATTTATGTCTTCTTAATGTTCTTTCCACCTGATTACAGTCTTAACTACTATTGCTACACAATCTTTCTGGCTTGCAAAAAGGCAAGGGCTACTAGGATTAACTTGTTCTGATGTAAAATTGGTGTGATAAACTGTTAACTAGTTTGAGTAGTATTTGAAATTCAAAAGTCATTATCGGGTTATTTGCCCATGGAAAAACCAAAATGAAGTAGATGGATGTATATCAACTTGCATTTCATCAACTCAACTAGTCAAGAAGTACATTACGACTGAAGTAAGTTGTTAAATATCTAATAACAAAAAGTTAGTTATACTAGCGGAGAATCTGGATTTCAACCTTGGTATTTAGTTATACTAGTAGGGAATCTGGATTTCAACCTTGGCGAAACTACGATTTCAGGCCATGAAACCTTTGCAATAACAATGCAATCTGCTACCAAATCATTTTCTATGACTATATCAAAGTGCAATGCAATACAATTTCCTTATTGAGTAAAGACGAAAGAGGTTGAATTCACTTTTTTTTGGTGTCTTTTCTTATTCTTACTTGGTGATGCTTTTATTCAAAATATAAATATCAGTTTGCTTTCATTTTACAGCTTATTACGATGGTGATCGATTTTTAATGCTTCAAGCTGGTGTTTGGAAGGCAAGTATTTGCCATGGTCACACCAAGAATCTCTCTTCTGTGTTTCTTATCTTTTTCTGCATTTTGATTTTAGGGGCAATTTATGGTACCTTGATGTTATTGATGGACTAGATTGATACGAAAATTTGTTTCCTACTAAATGTGACAAATTATGAAATATCATTTTGCTTGAGAATTGCTGTTAGCTTGATTGGTGATTCAAAATATGTACTCAGGCTACACCTTTGCTTCTCACTGTTGCAGTCATCGAACTCAGTGATATTGCATTTGCTGTACGTTTTCCTGTTTGGCTACCATATTTCACAACTTTACTTGCTTGCATTGTGTGAGATCTGTAATACATTTTTTCCATGTTGACAGGTTGATTCAATACCAGCAGTTTTTGGTGTGACACGGGATCCATTCATAGTTTTCTCTTCAAATCTTTTTGCTATTGCAGGTAGTTTTATGTCTTCTTTGCTGGCTCTGTATATAAAACACTGATGTTTAATGCTGATCCAGACATTATAGGTTTATGATTATATGATACGCCCTTCTGATATGGTGCTTGTATCAGCTTATTCCTTATTGCCTTTCAAGGAGTATTTCATAGTGAAAAGCAAGTGATGTTAAATAGTAGAAAACCATAATCATAACCATCTATCCTTTTCCCAACTATTTTAGGCTTAGCTTTATAAATTTCAGAAAGAAAAAAAAGGGAAAAAAAAACCAACTGATGTCATCCAAGAATAGATCAAGTTTAGTAGGTTGTTTAACAACAACAATAATAGTAGCAATGATTATTGATAATAATAATGATGAGCATGAAAAGAGTTACAGTTTGGAACACTTTTTCATGATATAGATGGCTACTGCCAAGATTGGTTTAACTTAATTGCAGCATAAATAATTTGTATTCTTAGAGTGGACTTAAGGTTTCAGTTCCAAGCGATTTCAAAAAGGAAAGATTTAGTGTGTGCTTATATATGCTTCTGCCACCATGATTCATAGCATTATCTCATAGGGAAATGTTGAATGAAGGTGCGTGCATCTGACCTTGCCAAGCCCCAGCAGCAGCGGGTGCCTCATGCATTGGGATACTTTTTTTTTTCTTCTTTTTATAATAGGCTGTCAACCTGGAGTGGATGCTCTCACTTTTTTGGCATGCTGTTCCCATGATGAGCTCCCTATACGGAACTCTGTTTTCTGCAGGTTGGCCACAAAGTTACTAGGCACCACCATTCCAACAATATGATAAAAGGTGATATGCCATCCAATGCAGTGCTAGAGATACTTTCAGCCCATCAGCTATCCAATTAGCATATTTTACCTTATCAAATGTCCATCATTTAACATTTCCGGAGCTACAATTAACATGCAACAAGTGGATGAGAACCTTGACTTTGTGCCCTTGGTTAAGCCTCTTTTGGGTCCACAATCATGATCAAATTGGAAAAACAAACCTTTTTCAACTTAAGTAAAATTCTAATACATCCCTTCAACCACAAGATTCACATTACCAAAAAATTACTGACTGCAATTTCCTATTAACATTGCTCTAGGTTGCTCAAAGGGGCTTTTACCTTATCCACTTAACTCCTTTCTTCAAGTTAATAAATCTATCATTCAAATAAATATGATGACATAAGGGGGGGCCTTTCATGTGTTAAAACTTTTCCTAGCAGTATCTATTCATTTCATATGAGAAGATTAACAGGGGAAGTGGTGGTGGTTGGGAAGAGGGGGGGCTGGGGGAAAGGATGCTCAAGATTTTGTCATAAAATCATTTTTGGAGTAAAATATCTAATTAACTAGATCTGATGATTTTCGACAAACCAAAATGCATCTGTGCAAGGTATATATGGATTTGCAAAAGCCATGGGGTAATGTTTGGTATTTCGTATTTTTTATGAGGGGTTTATGGAAGAGATCCATAATTTTTATCTTCAGAAGAATGATATGAATTGAGATATTACATGGTAAGACTGTACTTGCTTTTAGCAAAAGCTTTTGATTGACTGTGATCACATAATAATTGCTTGTGTAGGTTTGAGGTCACTGTATGTACTTGTTTCTGAAAGTATGTCGGAGTTAGAGTATTTACAGGTAAGGCATTGGTTTGCTCTCATCATTTTCCTATTCATTCATTTCTGGAAGTACTGTTTTTATTCCATGGTAATTTCTAGGTTTAATGAAATATGACATGCTTCAATTGACCTTCATTTAAGTTTTTGAGAGAATTGGCCTTCACTTATCATGAATGTGGATGATAATATTGCAGCTTGTTGTGGTGGAACCTTCTTAGTAAATTATCTTCTAGCCTAACCACTTGGACCAACTACTTGCAGTTCTTTAGTAAATCTCATCAATGTATCATAATGCATTGAATGGAAAGGAGTTACAAGATGTTATGATGAGAATCTCTGCCATAAACTTGACTGTTTTAAATAGCAATAATGCCATCTTTTTTGGCAAATTTATTCAAAATGATGTTCTATTTATACAAAGAAGAGGAAGAGCTTAGTAAATCTTAGATATCATATATCAGTAGGCCTTATCCCATCAAATATATAGGAGAAGCAAGCAACTAAGGAATTACACTGAAGTTTCTCTTTTTGCTACTAATACCTATTTCCAACATGATCTTAAAGGTAGCAATGATATGTATTGCCTTGGCTACATGTAACAAAGTCCTATCAAGATGTTAACTGGCCAGTTGGTTATTGCTGATATATCCACCTCGTTTTCCATGTGCATACTCCTTTACGTCTTTTGAACCATCATAAATTCAGTATCCTGGAACCATTTGGATATAGGCTCAGATTTCAGAAATGGAGAGAATTTGTGAGAAGTTAAGAAAGAATACAGGCAATAGTAGAAATTGAAAAATTGTTGATGTATTACATTTTTTGTCTATGTAAAATCAAGCATCTGAGGCTAGAATAACAAGCAATGACTTCTTGTGAAAATCTGACTGCATCCTTAATGATGTTGATTACTTTTACCTTCATTTTTGTTTAGAAAATGTTACTATTTTCTTCTTTGATGAATGAAATGCTTTATAATGTTATTCACATAGTCAAGTGTTTTTATATCAGGTGGATTTTAAATGCTCCTCATTCTATGGTAACCAAGATAGTTTTTGCAATGAGCAATGTTCTGTCTTTGTCGGAATTTTTCATTGAATAAGCTTATATATAGCATTTGTTTGAGGATTATTGGATGTGCTCTTGTGACTATGATGGCTAACATTATATGACGCTCCATGGTTTACAATAACTATAGTCAGTAGCGTTTTTATATGTGGTGGATTTTGAATGCTCCCAATTCTAGAGCAACCAAGATATTTTGATATGATCTATGGTCCGGATTTGGTGGAATCCTTTCATTGAATTAGCTTATATGTAGCATTTGTTTGAGGATTGCTTTACGTGGTTCTGTGGCTATGATGGTTAAAATTACATGATGCTCCATGATCTTGATTTACAATAACTATATGCTTAGTAGTGTTTTTATATGCAGTGGATTTTGAATGCTCCTAGTTGTAGAGTAACCAAGACCTTTTAATACCACAATGAGCTATAGTCCACTTATGTCGGAATCCTTTCATTGAATAAGCTTATACATAGCATTTGTTTGAGGATTGTTTGCTGGTTAAAATTATGTGACACTCTGTTGTATTGGTTCACAATTACCATATGCTGATTGTTGTGAAAAACTCCCTCCTCTTTTGCAGCCTGCCATAGGTATTGTTCTAGGCTTCATAGGGACAAAGATGATATCTGATTTCTTTGGTGAGCTAGACATGCCCCATCTCTCTCTCTCTCTGTCTCTCTCTCTCTCTGTTCTTCGCTTGAACATTTGATATTTTATTCTATTTTATTTTTCATATATCATTTTGCTTGAACATGATTCCCTGCTTTGCCTTGTACGACTAACTTGGAATCGCTTGCCACAGGTTACCATGTACCAACTGAGGTTTCCCTGGGGTTTGTTGCCACAAGTCTCAGCGCTGGAGTGTTCTTGAGCCTAGTGAAAAAATCTGACTGATGGATCTAAAGAAAGGAAATTTAATAAAGGAGCTGAAGTAGCGAGCATTGTAGTAATGCAGCGGAGGAACACAAGTAGCTTATGAACCTGCCCTTGGGCATTCAGTATTGTTCCTTCTTTGGACGACCCACTGACATAGAACAAACAATATATGACAGCCTCATCAAGAAGCAGTGCTGTGCGTTTCTTATATTCTTGCATTTTATATTGTGTACTATTATTTATATCTCAGACAAGCTCTAATTTATGAACTAGCAAGCACAGTTCCATTAACCAGCAAACATGGTTTTGTTATGATGATGGGTTTCTGCAACTCTTTTTTGTGGTTACTAGTATCATCCATGGAAATTTTGATAGCAAATTCCTGGAGTTTAAAGGGACACGTATTTTGTTAGAGTTTGTGTTCGAATTCAAAGTTTAAAAAGAATATATATTTTCAGTAGAACTCTAATCTTAGTTCTTATATATATTATAATGTATATTCTTTCTCTATATAAACACAAGTTGTTTTGACTTTTAGAACATTCTAAGTAACGCAGAGCAGTTTTAAAAGTTCAAGAGAGGGTATCGTTGAGTGCAAATGAATCTAAAGATCATTGTGATTCTAAAGTTTTAATAGGGAACGATTTCTATAATCTTTAGATATTTTTTATAGTAAAATATTTTTCTTTTTTTTCATCTATGTAGACGAGTGGATCAAATCATGTGAACTTTTATATGTTTGCTTTCTCATTCGATTTTATACCTTTATCTTCTTCGTTTGACTTTGTTATATTGAGTTGTATCATCGAATTTTTTTTACAAGGCTTTTATTAAACATACACTAATGGTAATTTTTCTAATATATTTCCTCTTTCTACCTTTGGTCGAGTGGCGTAAGATATTGAACGCCACGTGATGGAGCTATAATGAGCTCGAATCCTGAATCCCGGTTTATCTCTTATTGATATGATAATTTGATTATTTGGCACACAAAATATTAATTTTAAATTTTAAGAATCAAATCACAAATTCTCGGCCAATATCAACAACTGCTCTTAACCTCCCTTTGCTTGTAAAACAATTACTTTTATCGAAAGGAAAGAGTAATCTATGATACTACGAAAGCTCAGCCTGAAGACGGTATTGTTATCATTAATAATATTATCAGTTGTTGCCACGTATCTTCCATTTGATGCTTCAAGAAGAGTGCAGGATAATTGGAATGGCTCTGTAACTCTGTTGTTGCCATGCTGTCTATGCTTTGATTAATTTAAAAAGATGTTATTGGTTAAAAAACTAACCTTCATGCGATATCTATTGTAGATGGTTTGTAATGCGATATCTATTGTAGATGGTTTGTAATGGATCCTCCAAAAGAAGATACAAAGTCATAGCAATAGTAGCCGTAGACTTATAATATAATATAATATTGTTTATATTATATATTTTTTAAGTTATACAAAAGTTTAAAGAAAAAATATCTATAAATAAATAATAAATGCATATAATAACAGAAACAAAGAATACATATCGGATTAGAGAAATAAGAAAATTAAACATTTTATTGAATGATAACTTATTTTATTTAGAAAATGTATACACCTTATAAATTTAATATGAATTTTCTGCCCATCAAAGCTTATAGGTTCATGAAAGTATAAACTTATTTTGACTTTAATTTTTTTTTATTATAAATTTTTATGTAATTTAAAAAAAATTATTATCATTTATAGATTATTTATAACCCCTGCAGCTAACTGCAAATATAATATTGCTTTAACATATGCAGATACATAAAATAATATTTTTAAGAAGCAAATATACTTTTTAACTATATGTACCTTTATATTATCAAATTTACAAATACTTTTCCTTCAATTTTTTAGTATAATTAAAAATTATTATATACTTTTTGAATACCAAACATCTTGTGCATGGTATGAGTATGTAAGTTATTAATATAATAATAAGGGAACTGACATAGGGGCCTGGAAATTTGACGAAGCAAAGTAAAGGATGGTACTGGCATATTTTTATTCGAAAGTTTTTTAAGGGGGTAAAAATAGGATATTTTTGTTTGAAAGCTTTTAAAATGAGAAATGTAAGAATTTAGGAGGATCCTAGTTTAAATCTCTTAACAACAATAAATTTTAATTCTTAATTTAAAAAATTTGAGAGTGAAAAAAATAAAAGACTTTATTATTTTTGTTATGCTTTCAATTTTACTTACAAACATTATTAGCATCTATAAATAAATTATATAGCCATAAACTATTTATCTTCATTGTGTTTCTCTCTGTTCTTTTCAGACAAAATCTATATAGTTTTTTTTTACTCTTACTTTTTAATGGCTGCAAACTTTCATCGGGACGGTACTCCCGGGCTGCCCGTGTAGTTGAGGCCAGGAGCAGACGAGTGTCGGTCGCCTGGATCCGGTGCTAGAGCCGAGTTCGAAGATGAGGCCGCCTTGAAGGTAGGGGCCAAGTCTGGAGATGAGGCCGTCTTGGAGTCAGGCCCGCCTTGAAGCTGGGGCCAACTTGGAGCGGGGCCGCCTTGGAGCCAGGGTCGAGTCCGGATGCGATCATTGTAGTCCATGGGATCAACTGGCCCCATCAAAGGGGATTTCGACACTCTAGCTCATTCTTTCTTGAATACCCACTACTGTGTTTCAGACCATTTATTTGAGCGTTGGAGGGTCCTTGCCAGTGCAACCGATCCCCGAAAATTTTTTTGCAGGTTCCTAGCCTAGGACGGAGGTATTGGAAGACTTCACGACCCGTCCTCAGAGGAGACCTAGTTGACGAGCATTCCGAACGTTCCTAAAGAATGATTTGGCGACAACAAGCTTGACTCAATTCTGACAACTCTATCTTCAAAACTAACAACTACACGACGCTATAATTTTTAATATTTTCACGGCTATAGCACATAACACATGAGTGCTACGGTCAGAGAGAACGTCTTATGCCAAGATGGGACAGTGACTGGATGCCCCGCAGGAATAGTAATGTCAAGGCCTCGGCAGCACAGCGCGCGGCAAGGGTGTGCACGGGCCGGGCCGGGCGCATGGACGGGCAGGCAAGATTTGTGGCAGGACCAGGCCGCAATCCTGCTCAGTTTTGTTGAGCCCCCGGGGTGGCAGAGGGCTTGAGGCCCCAGTAGTTTATTGAATGATACGGCCCTAGCATCACTGCATGTGGCAAGGGCGCGCGCAGGTTGGGACGAGCACATGGATGGCACAGCCAAGGGGACACTGCGCACGCGCGTAGGGGCGGTGCAAGGCACCGAACGCATGCGGTAGCAGGATCCTGTAGGCCATGCGCGGGGGCGCATAGGCGCACACGCTGGGGCGCCGGGCATGCGCGGGCTGAGCGCGCATATGGGCACATGCACCACGGATGGCACAGGCAGGCATGCATAGGTTGCGCGCACGACACTCTCCAGCAGGCGTGCGCGCACCTAGGTGAGCGATGCAGAGGAGCATTCTAGATTTTTCGAATGTCGGCGCACGTGACGGGCGTGTGCGCGTGATGCGGGTCCGACGTGAGAGAGGCGCAGCCCAAGCTGGTGAGCGGCCGGGCGCACACACAATGCGGGGCACCCACGGGCACCCACGTAGGGCGGAAGCGGGCCAAACGTGTCCATCCAGTCTGGCAGCACTCAGATCGGTGTGCGCACGACATGCACATGGCCTGGATGGGGTAGGGATGTTGGGCGCACACGTTGATCATACCTATAAAAGGAGGGGTGGACCTAAGGCATCAAGCAATTATCCAGTGTAGATCAGAACTCAACCAACAACCAGCCAAGAGTGGGCGGTGAGGTTGGTGGATGGCCTGATCTAGAGGTAGGCACTGGGCCGTGCTGCCCATGGCACAGCTCGGCCCAGGCCCAGATGGGCCGTGCCGGCACGGCCCGGTGTATCGGGCCGTGCCGGGCCCAGAAAATTTTTTCTGTTGGCCCAGCACGGCATGGCCCATGATGGGCCTGGGCTGTGCTTGGCACGGCCCACCTGGTGCCTGGCCCGTGCACCGCTCAAATAAAAAAATTTGTAAAAAAATATTTTTTTTGATAAATTAAAAAATTATTAGGAATAAAGAAATTTTATTAATATAAAGCCACCTTAATGGTGGGGGGTTTGGCATAGACCCCTACCAGTTTATTAATTTAAAATCAAAATGGTACAGAAAGGAGGGGGGCTAGGCCTGACCTCCAGAACATAATACAATAAGTAAAGAGAAAAAAATAGAAAGATCGCAACCGTCGGATCATCACCGATCGGATGGATCGCAACCGTCGGATCGATCATCGCCGATTGGGATCATGGCATGGATCGATCGCAACCGTCGGATCGTCTCCGATCAGATGGATCACAATCGTCAGATCGATCATTGCCGATAGGGATCATGGCTTGGATCGATCGCAACCATCGGATTGTCTTCGATCGGATTGATCGCAACTATCGGATCGATCATCCCCGATCGGGATCATGGCTTGGATCGATCACAACCATCGGATTGTCTCCAATCGGATTGATCGCAACGGTCCAATCGATCATCGTCGATCAGGATCATGGCTTGGATCGATCGCAACCGTCGGATCATCGCCGATCGGATGGATTACAACCGTTGGATCGATCATCGTCGATCGGAATCATGGCTTGGATCAATCGCAACCATCGGATCATCTCCGATCAGATTGATCGCAACTGTCTGATCGATCATCGCCGATCGGGATCATGGCTTGGATCGATCGCAACCGTCAAATCGTCTCCGATCGGATTGATCGCAATGGTCCGATCGATCATCGTCGATCAGGATCATGATTTGGATCAATCGCAACCGTCGGATCATCGCCGATCAGATGGATCGCAACCGTCGGATCGATCATCGCCGATCGGAATCATGGCTTGGATCGATCGCAACCATTGGATCATCTTCGATCAAATTGATCGCAACTGTCCAATCGATCATCGCCGATTAGGATCATGGTTTGGATCGATCGCAACCGTCGGATCATCTCCGATCGGATCGATCGCAACTGTCCGATCGATCATTGTCGATCGGATCATGGCTTGGATCGATCGCAACCGTTGGATCATTGCCGATCGGATGGATCACAACCGTTGTAACGATCATCGCCGATCGAAATCATGGCTTGGATCGATCGCAACCATCGGATCATCTCCGATCGGATTGATCGTAACGGTCCGATCGATCATTGTCGATCGGGATCATGGCTTGGATCAATCGCAACCGTCGGATCATCGCCGATCGGATGGATCGCAACTGTCGGATCGATCATCCCCGATCAGGATGATGGTTTGGATCAATCACAACCGTCGGATCGTCTCTGATCGGATCGATCGCAATGGTCCGATCGATCATCACCGATCGAAATCATGGCTTGGATCGATCGCAACTGTTGGATCATCGCCGATCGGATGGATCGCAACCGTCGTATCGATCATCGCCGATCAGGATCGTGGCTTGGATCGATCGTAACCATCGGATCATCACCAATCAGATGGATCACAACCGTTGGATCGATCATCGCCGATCGGGATCATGGCTTGGATCGATCGCAACCATCGGATCGTTTCCGATCAGATTGATTTAAAATCAAAATGGTACAGAAGGGAGGGGGGCTAGGCCTGACCTCCAAAACAAAATACAATAAGTAAGGAGAAAAAAATAGAAAGATCGCAACCGTCGGATCATCGCCGATCGGATGGATCGTAACTATCGGATCGATCATCCCCGATCAGGATCATGGCTTGGATCGATCGCAACCGTCGGATCATCTTCGATCGGATTGATCATAACGGTCCGATCGATCATCGTCGATCGGGATCATGGCTTGGATCGATCGCAACCGTCGGATCATCGCCAATCGGATGGATCGCAACTGTCGGATCGATCATCCCCGATCAGGATCATGGTTTGGATCGATCGCAATGGTCCAATCGATCGTCACCGATCGGGATCATGGCTTGGATCGATCGCAACCGTCAGATCATCGCCGATCGGATGGATCACAACCGTCGGATCGATCATCGCTGATCAGAATCATGTCTTGAATCGATCGTAACCATCGGATCATCTCCGATTAGATTGATCGCAACTGTCCGATCGATCATTGCTGATCGAGATTATGGCTTGGATCGATCGCAACCGTTGGATCATCTCTGATCGGATGGATCGTAACTGTTGGATTGATCATCGCCGATCGAGATCATGGCTTGGATCGATCGCAACCATCGGATCGTCTCTGATCGGATTGATCGCAACGGTCCGATCGATCATCATCGATCGAGATCATGGCTTGGATCGATCGCAACCATCGGATCATCGCCGATCGGATGGATTGCAACTATCGGATCGATCATCCCCGATCGGGATATTGGCTTGGATTGATCGCAACCGTCAGATCGTTTCCGATCGGATAGATTGCAACCGTCGGATCGATCATCGCCGATCAGGATCATGGCATGGATCGATCGCAATCGTCGGATCGTCTCCGATCGGATCGATCGTAATCGTTGGATCTATCATCACTGATCGGGTTCATGGCTTTGATCAGCTGGCTGGTGCCTAGGCACCAGCTAGTGCCTAGGTGCACGCCTATGCACCAGCCGTGCCATGGCACGGCGCGTTGCCCATTTCTTGATGGGTCACGGGCCGTGCCGAATTTGAATTTTTTTTACCGGGCCGTGCCAGTCATGGCACAGCAATTTTCCTGGCACGATGGGCCTGGGCCGTGCCGTGCCAGGCACGGCCCAGCGCCCATGCATAGCCTGATCAGTGGAGATCGGGACGTGCGGAGGCATTCGAGCGAGCAGAGGCTTTCGAGTGGGCGGCCATCCAGTCGAGGTTAGCTAAGCAGCCCGGTGCATAGCCGAGTAGGAGCCTTGGCACACACGGGTCTAGGCCAGGTGGGCTTGGACGCGGACGAGACTAGGTCGGTACACATAGAAGGTGTGCGGCGTGCGCAGAAGGCATGCACGGGTGCAAGGTGCCAAGGTCAGTTTTGTGTTTTGAGTGAGGTTGGGGCAGGCACATTTAGAGCTCATTGTAAGGAACAGAGAGGAGTGTTTGGCCTACTAGCAACCTCATTGTATCCAGAGTACTTAGTGAAAAAGTCTTTGGTTGGGAAGGTATTGCTTCCCGTATATCTATGTGTTTGTGGGGACTTCTCTTTGGGGTTTTTTATTTTATCTTTGTCAGGTTTAGGCTGGTTAAGGGAGAGAACTCTTAACGCCATCACCGGTAGACGTAAGGACTTGGTACACAAAGGAGTGCTTGTGCGTGCCATTTTGAGGCCCGGTGATAGTAATGTCACCCTGCTAGGTATAGGTTATTTTTTTTGTCCTCGAAAGCGTCCTAGCTAGGGATCGGCCTTGGCATGCCGATGCTAAGTCAGCCTCCTCAGAGTGCCATGCGCCTAAGGATGGGATGTGAGGTTAGCTGCAGGCCTCCTCCTTCCCCAATGCATACAATGGCCACCCGACCTTGCGCTTGCAAACACCCACAAAGATAACAACACACACACGCCCAAAACACACAAGCATATACAGGGTAAAAACACCCCAACCCCTTTGATTAATACAATCCCAAGAGGAAGTACAAAGTGAAGAACTCACATGAAGAAGCACTTACAAGGAGACGCTCGACGGGCCCTTTCCCCTCTCTAACTTTGCACTTGGTTGTAGGACAGCCCCTAACAACCCTTAGATTGACTGTAGGAACCTTCCTTAGCGTGATCCATGTCTTCTCCCTCAACCTCACACTTGCTCAAAGGTGGAAGGCTGAAGTGGTGCAGGCACCAGGATCAGGCAGAGGATTCTTAACCCTCTGTGGATATCTGATTAGTTTTGACTCAAGTTTTGAGTTGAAAAATTGGGTTTAGTTATCTTAATTTGAGTCAAATCCAGTTTAGTTTATTTTATTTTAAATCATGTTCAGTTCAATTTATTTTAATATGAGTCCTATAGTAAGTTTATTTAGCTTACAAGAGGAGACACCAGTATGAAAGAAGAAGATAAGGCCTACACATAGAAGCAGTGAAGGGACGCCCAAATGCATGCCATCCAGATTTGAATTTTTAACCCTAAATTATAGCATTAAAGGATGCCCATATTGCTGCCCAGCTCTTTTGGAAATTTCAACCCTGAATTCAGCCCAAAAAAGCAAGTGAAGGACGTCCAATATGGCCACCCCAAATTACTGAATTTTGAATTTTCTTTCATGTATTCAAATTCAAAGGGCATCACTTAATCCATATTTTAGGAAGAAAGTGGGCACCAATTTTAGAATTATTTTGAATTTTCTTTCATGAAAAGGGGTGCATCTTTTTATTTTCATATTTGTATTTACTTGGGCCCTAAGTCTCTTATCCTATAAAAGAGACCAAATTTTTTTTAAAATAAATAAGCAACGGAAGCAATAAGATATTGGATCTAATCTAATATCAGCCTATAACAGGATCAATATATAAAAATTATATATATAAAAGGTATAAAAGAATTATACACAGATCAAATCTATGTAAATACAAATAACATAGATTATATCTATGTTTGTGACCTAGTGTCTTAGATCATATCTAAGTTACCAGTAACTATTGAATCTTTTACCTTTTGATGCTTAATAACTTATGCAGCAATAAAAGGCCTGGTACAACTTCTGCAAGCCACACAAAGGTGTATGGCCTCTACAGGTGATCCATACCGGGGTTCTGGTTTTGATCAGCCTCTTCAGAGTGCTAGCTCCTCTTCAAGGCTTCGACGATGAGATTTCTTCTTTTTAACACCAAGGTTCTCTTAGAGTTGTCAAAAGGATGTATGTGTTGAGGAAACATTTTATCCCAGGCTTTATAGCCAGAATTCCTTTTATCCTAAAAACTTCTCATCTCCTCATCTCCTTGTCTCTTCTTTCTTGAAAGATAAGGAAGAAACCTTTCATTTTCTTTTTCAGTTAAAAACCGAAAAAGGTTAAAAGATAAGGAAGAAACTCTTTCATCTTTCTTTTCAATTAAAAATCAAAAAAGGTTAGAAGATAAGGAATGAGGGGTAATTAGGAAGAAGTCATTAACATCCATTTTAAATTCAAACTTAAAATTTTGAATTCAAAATTCAAACTTCAAACTTAAAATTAAAATAGTTTGAAATTTAAATTCATAATTTGAATTTAAACGGTAAAGATGTTAACATTAGGCTTACCTAAATTTGAGCCCAAACAAAATCCCATTTGATTTGACCCAGATATTCATAGCTCAATCAAATTGAGCTAGCCAACAATCGTATTGCCGATTTAATCCTCCAATTAATGTACTAACATTTAGTTTCTCAATCATCTAGTCAGGTAGAATCCCCTATGGTGTGTGATCCCATAGGTTCGAACACTAAGCCGATAGTACTGGAACACTTCCAATACTAATCGAAGTTGTCATCTAGCAATGACACCCGACGTCCGGATAGGCCGAAGGTTGCATAGTAACAATCAAGAACCTCTGGCATCTGATTACCATATAATTTATCCCTTTGACCTTCAATGCTCAAGATGACTTAGGGTTTTAACTGCTAACCCTTGATCAGCTCATCCATAAAGTATCTCAATCTTCACAAGTCCTGTGACTCCTCACAAGAACTATCTTGGCCAAGATTTTGCTAAATTAAAACACAGTGAGACATTTATTTCAAACTGTTTGAAGGGGTCAATCCCATCTTGATCCACTCACTACTCCACAAGTACTTTACTATACCCAGAAACCTTCTGTCACTGGATTAAAAATGCAAGTAATCTAGCACCAAAGTATAGTAGGATGCTTGTAAGCTACCATGGTGATCTCAGGTCAGAGGAACACTTATATCAATATCCCTTCACGAACACTTCTTGGCAGAAGTGTATTCCGTAGATTGGTCATGTTCAGTGAGATGTCATACACCTTACCTGCATATCATACCAGTATCACCACACTCCTTGGTAAAGAGGACAACCAACCCATATGACAAACAACGACCTTTACTTGATATATAGTTGTTCTATAAATATATATCATTTGGTCGCGATTATTTTAAGAACCACTCAATAAATCCTTTCTTTCTTGAATCGATTATGGTTCTAAGAACTTCATCACAAAATAATTTATTTCAAAAAGATGCGATGTTATGAACCATCAAATAAATATTTTATTAATTAATTATTCATATATATTTATGACTTGCATAATCATCTACATGTTAGTTGATTGGCTTTAGGACACAATTCTCAACACTAAGTTTGCCCCGTAGAGTCACCCCTCTTTACTATAGTTTCTTTCTCCTCTTTTAGAACGAGTTGATGAGGTTTAGCATTGGGCTACTATACTGCTTTCTCATGTAAGGTTCTGCACCACTTCCTTCTCCCTCATTCTCTTATTTTCTTTTATAATCTTGTATATATATATATATATCTATTTTATTAATAAATTAATAGAGAAGTTCGATACTTCTTCATCTTCTATCAAAAAAGAAGCACAATGTCTTTAATTAGATAAATACTTTGGTTCTTTTGGTTGTATGCAGATAGCATTGTAAATAAAAAAAAGTCCGAGGACAGAAAGATGTGGTATAATGGGTTGAAGACATTGTATGGTGCCGGTAAACAAATGGAATTGAAGCTCAAATTCTTAAAAAATATATAAAAAAGGTACCCTAATTGAATCCCTTTGATTTTTTTTTTGCATAATATTTTTTTTAAAAAATAATTTTTAACCTATTTATGGAAATGTGTTTTGGGTTAGTGTAATAGCCACGCCAGCTGGTTGAGGCTGCTGGAGTGGCCAAAAGTCATCTGATCATATTTTCTCCCACTGAACAGAGGATTTCAACCAAATAGGATTTGCCTATCATACTCTCTTTTTTTCTTTTTTTGCTTGAATTTTTAGGGAAATCGGCGAAGGGATTGTTGACTTTTCAAAAAAATAAAAAATTGATAATGATTTCAATATTTTTTTTTTTGAAATTAAAGTGTGGCCATGAATGAAAAAATTACTTCAAAATGAGAATGTTAAAAATTAAAGTAAAATTAAAGTGAAGCAAAGATTTCAAAATTATCTGTTCATCTCTTTAACATTTTTTTTTTTTTTTCTGTAGAAGTCAGCAATTCATTTGCCTATTTCTCTGAATGCAAGCTAGTGAAAGCCAAGCAGTGCGAGTTCTGTTTTGGAAGTTGGAAAATTTTCTATAATTCATAGAAATTAGAATACAATTCTAGTCATAAGGGAACAAGCAGCATAGGTCACATGTCTGCCACTGTCTTGAAATGCTTGGAGTATCTTCTTATCCACAGCCATTGGAAGTAAATGCCACAAAATGATAGCATTTTCTTATCACAAATTCCACAAACGAGTATGGTATATCATGAGCCATACAACAACACATTCCGGCACATTATATGGTGTCGGGCCTCCAAAAATTTTGAGCGTAGGACTATTGTCTGCAAATTTCAACTCCAATTAGATCCTAGTTAATCATGACTTTTTGCTTCTAATTAAGCAAGAGATATATAGAAAACTCGTAACAAGTTGGTAAATAGGCAAGCTTTGGGCTGATTCAAAAACTAAACAAAATGAGAAGACTGAAAATTCCTTATCTAGAAAACTTTGATTAAATTTCTGCTGCAGTTGTATTAGACATTACATCACAGAGAGAGAGAGAGAGAGAGAGAGAGAGAGAGAGAGATCCACTGATTTTTCCTGGCAGAAAAAAATGCAAATAATGGACAACACATAAGGAGGACAACATGGTACCCAGGCTTACCACCAATAATTCCCCTTCTGCATCCCATGGGTGGGTTTCATAAGATTTCCCAACCGATTTTTCATAATTGAAAATTTAAAATGGCAGATGATGTTACAACACATGAAGAGGACAACATGTTATAATGGCTCACTACCAATAAACTCCCCACTTGCATCCCATGGACGAGTCCTAATCCTCTTACTTTTTATTCCTATAGATATTCGTTCTTCGATTTGGGTATGAGGTGTCATCTCCGTCGATGAGCTAACCAAAATCCTCCGCAGCATTGGCGAGGGCACAGTGCAAACGTATTATTAATGGCATCAACCGTGAGGCGACGATGGCCTCGTCTCCTCTTAGAGGAGTTCAAGCTCATGATGGATCTACCTTCCCCCTCGCCAAGAAGGTAGGGTCTGGATTCGGCATTCTTTTTGTTCTTCTTTCTTCTTAGTCTTCATTCTTTCACTCTTCCTTCTTGATCATGCTAGCCTTCTTGGGGTCTCCTTGTCGGGGTTGGGTGTAGCGGGGTGATCTCTCATGACTTGCTGATCTTGATCTAGCCGTTGAAGGGTGACGGCGAAAGGTAATGAAAAGTAGGGGGCATTAGGCATGATACGGATCGAGTTTGGAAAATAATATACAAAATATATTTTTGACCGTGGTTCGCCTCTCCAATAAGTTTAAGAGGAAGTTATCCCATAAATTTGAAAAAGACTTTTCTATCGTGCCTTTAATGTAGGCTCCTTATTTTTAAAACTCTAGTATAATTAAACTTTTGATCCTATTCGTTTACAATTCAAAATTTTCAAATTCAAATTTGACCCATTATAGACTTGAATTGAAAATTTTCTAACCCTACTTCTTTTTTTTTTTTTTTTGTTTCAAGATGATGTTGATTTTTACCGTTCAAGTGAGAAGGATCAAATTTAACTTCTAAAAATTAAAAATTAATATCACACTTTTTTTATTAATTTTTTTTAAAAAAATAAAGGATCAATATATTTTTTGAAAGTAGTTTGTGCTCTATTTGGATGGAGAGAAAAATAGGAAGGAAAGAAAACTAGGAGGAAAAACAGGAGAGAAAATAAATTTACCTTGTTTGAATGGAGAGAAAAGTAGGGATGAAAGAAAACCATAGGGAAAAAGAAAGAAAACAAAAAGTGGTGGGCCCCACATTGGTGGGCCCCACATAAAAGTTCTCTTCGATACCGAAGAAATTTTGAAGAGAAAACTTAAAAGTGCTCTTTCATTTTTTATTCCAATATTGACCCTTCCAAAAAAAATAACCGATGTATTTTTTAATCATCTATAATAAGTATATTATTATCATTGTAAATTATTAACTTTTCTCCCCTCTCTAATTTCTTTCACTTATCAAAACAGAAAGAGAGAAAATATTTTCTCTTCAATTTTCTTTCCTTCCACTTTTCTCTCCTCTCAGTTTTCTTTCCTCTCAATTTTCTCTCCATCCAAACAGAGCATTAGCTAATTTTTAAAAAAAAACTTATATGAAAATATTCACTTCTAACTGTCCATATAAAATATATCCTATGATCATCTAAAAGTAAGAAGCAGCTATCCAATAGAGAAACTTTGTGACTGGTTTATGAATCTCTACATTTGGTATGGTAAAAAAATTATTTATTTTAAAAATTATTAAATAATATTGCACATATGGTAATAAAGAGTAGATCACATTATCAGAATTGGTATAATAATGGTTAATTGTGAACAAAATAGTCAGCTATTAAATGGTTGAATGCATATAAATAATGACAAATTGTGAACAAAATATTCTGCTATTAAATGGTTGAGTTGGTTTTATCTATATGATTTTTTGATTTTCGATCGTAGCAAAGTTTTTCATGTTCTAAATAATATCTATGGGCCAATGAAAGATTTTTTTTGGGTACTAAAAAGCCTCATAGGACTTGCAATTAAGACCTTTTAATGTTAGTAGCTTTTGGCTGTTTGGTGTTGAAGGGTTGAGGCTATAAGTCCAAAGTGGTAAACAGCTAGAAAAGTTGGAAAAAAAAAGAGTCTACATTAAAAATAAAGGCATGATAGAAAAGTATTTTTCAATCTATGGGGTAACTTCCTTAAATTTATTGGAGTCGCTAGCCACTATCAAAAATATATTTTGTAAATTGTTTTCCTAACTTATCCATATCGGGCATAATCCTCTTACTTTTTGTTGCTATAGATTTTCGTTCTTCGACTTGCTCTGCAGCATTGGCAAGGGCACAGTGAAAACGTTTTATTAATGGCATCAACTGCGACGACGATGGCCTCGTCTCCTTAGAGGAGTTCAAGCTCGTGATAGCCAACGGATCTATCTTCCTCCTCACCAAGAAGGTAGGGTCTGGATTCGACATTCTTTTTGTTCTTCTTCCTTCCTAGTCTTCCTTCTTCCTCACTCTTCCTTCTTGATCATGCTAGCCTTCTTGGGGAGACTTGGGTGTAGTGGGGTGATCTCTCATGACTTGCTGATCTTGATCTAGCCGTTGAAGGGTGACTTATGCAATTGCATGTGCCTACAAATTCTAGATTAGCAAGTCAAATAACAACCACTCATGGCACACTAATTTTCACTTGATGATATAAATTCTCTTCTATCACGTAGTTAAGTAACTTTAGGTGCTTGCAATTAGCTTTCCATACCTTGCCTTGGTAAAAAAACTGTGCAGACTAAAATTCTAGGTGGAAAAATCCATCAATTTTTAGCTATGGAATTAATGGCACCAAAAGTATGTTGAGATTCTCATTATACTCTTTTTTTTTTCAGCCATAATCTATAGGTAAAGACTTTGTACATCGCATCCTGTATAATAAATTTTACTTGAACTATACCGTCTCTTCTTATTAGTCCACATACATCCTATATGGCTTAATGCGATGAGATATGATAGCAGGAATCATGATTACAAATTCCTAAGCGGTATACTCTCTATGATGGAATGAGATGGGATGGGATGCTTGCCTTTCAAAAAAATATTAAGATACTCTAGTTGTAAAATTATGACACCATAGTTGTACAATTACAACACCTATTCAAAAATATTAAGACAGCTTTACGATACGCACCCTAATTATAAAATTACGACACCATAGTTATAAAATTACGACACCCATTTAGAAAGCCAAAAAAATTACGACACCCCAGTTGTAAATTTACGATACCATAGTTATAAAATTATGGTACCCATTCAGAAAATATCTTTGTACATAAATTTAAAAAAAATCTGAACGAGTATTAATGCATGTCATGTCAAAATTTAAGATGACACTCCAGTTGTAAAATTACGACAAATCAAGACACTCATTAAGAAAGCCAAAAAAATTACTACATCCCCGTTGTAAATTTACAATATCATAGTTATAAAATTATAATACCTATTCAGAAAACGTGTCTATACATAAATTTCAAAAAAAAAGTTGAACGAATATTAATGCACGTCATGTCAAAATTTAAGATGATATCTCACTTATAAAATTATGATACCGTTGTAATAAAATTAAGACAACGATATTTCAGTTGTAAATTTACGACACTATAGTTATAAATTACGATACCCATTCAGAGAACGTGCACTGCATTGCCTCTGATCTGTACATAAATTCCAAACAAAAGCTAAACAGATATTAATGCACGTCAAGTCAAAATTTAAGATTGATATTTATGTTATCTCATTTCGTTTTATCGCATTAAGCCATTTAGGCTGTGTTTGATAGCTTTTTGGCTATCCCTGGATAAATGTACAGAATAGCATTTATCCATGGGATAGCTGAGGGGATAAGCACCTTTTTAAAATTATCACTCTGCCATCAAGGGATAACTTTAGTTATTCCTGGTTTCCTAGGGAATAAGTTTAGGGGATAACCTATGGTTAAACATGGGTTATCCCCTCTGGTTAAACTTTTTCAGCACTATTCCCTGCAGCTATAGTATTTAGGGATAAGGAGGAATATTTAGGGGATATCTTCCCTTATCCACCATATCAAACACAACCTAAGATTCAGATCAATATAAAAAAGCGGTATACAAAGACTTTTCCTAATCTATAACCTATTCTAGTCCGGTCTTGGCCGTTCCTTGGTTCACGCTGATCACCAAGAGAAACTAGTAAAAAATCTACTGAAATGGTTTGTTGCTTATGTTTGAATATAAATTATTCTTTAAACTTATTTTTGTAAAGAATTCAGAAATATCTAAAGTTATCTATTAATGATAAAATTATTATTATTATTATTATTATTATTTTCCGAGACAGCTTTTTATAAACCAAACGATAGCTTAAAAAGTCGATCGAGTTACCTTGGATTTGGTTTGATATCTTTCGATGCTATCCATTGCGTGATTTTTTTTGTTACATAATTCTCTTCTCCAACGAAAGACGCGGAAAGGGGAGTGGCAGAGGATACCGCGAGCTCGGTACTCCGCCTGTCTCCGCGATGGGATTCGCTCCGCCCATACACCGCTCCTGCCTTCAAATCGCTGTCCGCTTCGATCCCGAACATTTTAGTGGTCGGCGACTCATTGCCCCATCGCTTTCCGCTTCCTCCTCTCGCCATGTCTCAACTGCTTCTTCCTGTTCTATCTCTTGCGGTAGGTATATCTCCGATTTCTCCCATTAGGGGCATGCTGGTTTTGCCATCTTGCCGTACCAAGAGCCCACACTGACCAGAGAGTACCGGTACTTAATTAGCAGCTGGCCTAACCTGTCTCTGGTCACATGTCGTGTCCAGCGAATCAGCAAAATTTTTCGGCAACAATATTATAAATTTTCGCAGTTCCATTGGGAAGCCACCCATATTGAGGCATACCATGGATGTCAGTGTTCTAAGAAACCGAGTTTGTAATCATAGCATTATCATTTTGCTTGCACCATGTGCTAAGGAAAAAAAAAAAAAACTGTTTTCTGTCATTTTCCAAGTTCATTCTGATGTGTTCATGAGTTTGCACAAGAAAACAGCCTTGATTTTGAATAAAATGGCATGGATTATATTTTCATTTGTATATTTAGTAAAATTGATTTGCTTTCATATGTGAAATACAAAAGCTTTACATAAAATGAAAAATGACAGAAACCACAAAAGCCTTTCTTGTCCAATCTTGACCCATAAGTAATCTAGCAATGACAACCAGCAGTGAATATAATGTTAATTGTTTAATTTGACTGTGCTTGGAGATTTGATCGCTCCTATTTAAGCAAAGTTTGCGGCTGCTATTATCAAATCCTTCATGTTTTAATTCTGGGCTTGTTTTTTATCTCTTAAGTACTGCAACTATTTTTCTGTCATTCAAAGAGATCTCACAGGATTGTTTCTCACCATAATAACTAAAATGAATGCATTCTGTATTTTCTGAAGATTTGTTTATTCTGATGTTAGCTACCTCGTATTTGTCAGAGCAATCATCAGAATTCTGCTGCCTTAGTCTGTTTGAATATAATAAGATGGTGAAATGGATCTGCAGAAGAAACAGAGAAGGCCAGTTCTCAGTCACATGATGAACTAAATAATGATGCAAAGGCTGCTTCAGATACCTCTTTGGATGGCACAGAAGATTCATTGATTCTTCAAGCTTCTTCAGTTAGAACTGTATTATGGGCGAGGACCTCCTATTTTTATTCACTTCTTCAAGCTTCTGATTCTCTTCTATTCACTTGGTTAATAACCAAGCATTATTGTTGAGGTGTACTCTCTCCTTTTACAGGTTTGTGCTGCTGTTACTTTTGGAATTGCTTTGGGTGTAAAGGATGGCGTTGGAAAGGCATCTGAATATTTTGAGTGATTCCTAGATACTATGTTTATTTTATTAATTTATCTTAATTTGGAGAAAATCTTGTTCTGACTAGGCTTATCACTATGTTAGATATTGGGTTATCACATGCTACTTGACTAATTGGCACCATTTCCCACCTACTATTTTCATATAGGTCTGACATATCAGACTAGCATCATAAACCATTAACCGAGATATTCTTCTGTGCCTTTTTCAGTAAGCATTGCGAAAAGTAGATATAACAGATATTCCTTGTAATTTTAACGAAATTGCACTGTCTTGCATCTATATATTGGAACAGAGTTTATCAGTGGACAACCTTTTTGTTTTTGTTTTGGTTTTCAGATATTTTAAAGTACCAAAGATGTATCAGGTATGGTTGCTTAACATTTTTTTTGGTGCTCCTGGACTGTTCTTGTGCTAACCTTCTTGTATTAATGGAATCTTTATTACATATGAGTTTAGAATCGGGTGCTTTCATATGGTATTGCTGGTGCTATTATCTTTCGTGCTATAATGATCCTACTTGGAACTGCAACACTCCAGGTTAATAGACCCACCTTTCATTTTATTGTAATGTTCATTCTCATCTTTCACGCTAATATATCACACTGATGCTATGCATTTGCAGAGGTTTGAGGCGGTGAACTTGTTACTAGCCTTGATTCTGCTCTTTTCATCCTACAAGGTGAATTTTCTAATGCAAGCTAATTGTCTGATAATTTTTGTATTAAGTGGTGTTTTCAGTTTTTAGATGAAAAGAATGTGTTGAGACAACCTTCAAGCTTCTAATTTGTCAGTTAATTTTTGTATTAGGATTTTGGAGTTAATTTTTGTATTAGGATTTTGAAGGAACTGTAAGTCTTTGTTTTCTTAATTTCTTGTATCTGCTTGTTGTTCATTGTTCCATCATATTTTGGGTCCTTTTCTATGGAGTTCTGGGTTTATGCTTTCAGATATTTTGACAAAATTTCATCACCTTAATGAGTTGAATTGGGATTTAATTTTCAGTTGTCGAATTTATTTTTTCTAACTACTTTATCACTGTATACAAACAGTATTCAATATACTTTGGGCAGATGCATAACTGCACATGAATGCACTTAGAAGGAGGAAGTGTATCCATATGGATTGCAGATGGGGCACCGGGCTCTTTAAGGACAATAGGCCTACAGCAGAAGGTTGAAAGAGGTGTTGGGGGGGGGGGGGGGGATGGGAGATGGGTCAGATTGAATGCCTTAATCTTTTTACTCTGGCTTCTGAAGCATTGGATGCTTGCATTAAGATGTGCCTTGGCTTATGTTGTTTCTGGATTATATGTGTTGGTAAGAGGTCCCCTGCTTCATGCTATGTAGTGATGATAAAGAGCTGGCTAGCGAAATGTAGATGGTGTGGATGTTAAAAAATGGAATTACAAAGGAATGCAAGTGTAACAATGCAACAAAACCAATCAGTAGTTAGATTACAAAATGGCAGAAAGATGAGGACATCTTGTGCAAGATTAAAGCTGAATGGTTGAAATGACTATGCAATTTTAAAATATTCTATAATCTTCAAATATCATCTGGACAAAAATATCCAAAAGACAATTACAAAATCAATGAAGATATTAGGTATTAAAGAGGACACAAGATCATTCAATGGACATACTAACTTTTTTTTTTTTTTTTGGTGTACAATAGGGGATGTTGATTGTTGAATCAGATCTTGAACTAGGGGTATAGAGTAAGAAATGAGCATCAGTAGCACCTAGCTCCTAGAAAAGACAAAATAAAAGAAACTCTATAGAAACTATTCTGTAATTTGCATCATAGACCATATATGCCGTTTGAGGTAAGGTTTGCATACAAGTTGAAGGGTTTTAAAAGAATGAACCAAAAGGATCGCTGGATGAAATTAGTGAGGGGAAGGCTACAAATGCGTTCCAGTATTTCTTCTCATAAAAGGGAAACAAATGAAGCAATACTGAGTATGAGTTGTCAATTTCTACTGGATGAGCTTCTTGTTTATGCTTCTTATGCTATATCACATGAGGCTTATGTGAGGTTTCACTTGTAGACTGTGACATGATCTCTCAGAGTTATGCTGCTAATGTTGTGTTATTACTTCAAAATCTTCGTATCATTCATATGTTGCAAATGTCACTGAAATTGTGTCAGTCTTTTCTCACATTGTTTTTTGAACTTATGTGGTCTGTTATAATCAATTATTTATCAATTGATGCTCATGAAAATAAGTAGAATAAAACTTGTTATCTCAAAACATGCAATAATCTCCGTTTGTTGATTTGTAATAGCTATTTTCTGCTGAAGAGGAAGAGACTGACCTTGCTGATAATTTTATTGTGAAAACATGCCAGAAGTTTATCCCTGTTACCGGTGACATATTGATCCTAATATTTTATTGACAAATCTCCTTTAAGATAAATATCAGGACCTTCTTACGTTTGCTGAACCTTGAACAGAGCTAATTTCAAAAGTTTTTCATTTATTTTATATATAAATGCCACTTGTACCTCTGAAACCTTTGTTACCTAAGGGCTTGTGTTTCTTATGTTCCATGTTTGTGATGTTCTGTCCTTTCATAAATGTTAATATCTGATCACCATGGATGAGCATTTGGTTAGAGGAATTGACAGTTTAACATTTCTGATGCTAATGTAAAATCTTGGTTAGTATCTCTTTGTAAATCCAGCTGTTGAAGGTGCTTGATCATGGATGTGCTTTTTCTATATACTTTTAACTTGAGTTTTATTTAAGATTTATGTCTTCTTAATGTTCTTTCCACCTGATTACAGTCTTAACTACTATTGCTACACAATCTTTCTGGCTTGCAAAAAGGCAAGGGCTACTAGGATTAACTTGTTCTGATGTAAAATTGGTGTGATAAACTGTTAACTAGTTTGAGTAGTATTTGAAATTCAAAAGTCATTATCGGGTTATTTGCCCATGGAAAAACCAAAATGAAGTAGATGGATGTATATCAACTTGCATTTCATCAACTCAACTAGTCAAGAAGTACATTACGACTGAAGTAAGTTGTTAAATATCTAATAACAAAAAGTTAGTTATACTAGCGGAGAATCTGGATTTCAACCTTGGTATTTAGTTATACTAGTAGGGAATCTGGATTTCAACCTTGGCGAAACTACGATTTCAGGCCATGAAACCTTTGCAATAACAATGCAATCTGCTACCAAATCATTTTCTATGACTATATCAAAGTGCAATGCAATACAATTTCCTTATTGAGTAAAGACGAAAGAGGTTGAATTCACTTTTTTTTGGTGTCTTTTCTTATTCTTACTTGGTGATGCTTTTATTCAAAATATAAATATCAGTTTGCTTTCATTTTACAGCTTATTACGATGGTGATCGATTTTTAATGCTTCAAGCTGGTGTTTGGAAGGCAAGTATTTGCCATGGTCACACCAAGAATCTCTCTTCTGTGTTTCTTATCTTTTTCTGCATTTTGATTTTAGGGGCAATTTATGGTACCTTGATGTTATTGATGGACTAGATTGATACGAAAATTTGTTTCCTACTAAATGTGACAAATTATGAAATATCATTTTGCTTGAGAATTGCTGTTAGCTTGATTGGTGATTCAAAATATGTACTCAGGCTACACCTTTGCTTCTCACTGTTGCAGTCATCGAACTCAGTGATATTGCATTTGCTGTACGTTTTCCTGTTTGGCTACCATATTTCACAACTTTACTTGCTTGCATTGTGTGAGATCTGTAATACATTTTTTCCATGTTGACAGGTTGATTCAATACCAGCAGTTTTTGGTGTGACACGGGATCCATTCATAGTTTTCTCTTCAAATCTTTTTGCTATTGCAGGTAGTTTTATGTCTTCTTTGCTGGCTCTGTATATAAAACACTGATGTTTAATGCTGATCCAGACATTATAGGTTTATGATTATATGATACGCCCTTCTGATATGGTGCTTGTATCAGCTTATTCCTTATTGCCTTTCAAGGAGTATTTCATAGTGAAAAGCAAGTGATGTTAAATAGTAGAAAACCATAATCATAACCATCTATCCTTTTCCCAACTATTTTAGGCTTAGCTTTATAAATTTCAGAAAGAAAAAAAAGGGAAAAAAAAACCAACTGATGTCATCCAAGAATAGATCAAGTTTAGTAGGTTGTTTAACAACAACAATAATAGTAGCAATGATTATTGATAATAATAATGATGAGCATGAAAAGAGTTACAGTTTGGAACACTTTTTCATGATATAGATGGCTACTGCCAAGATTGGTTTAACTTAATTGCAGCATAAATAATTTGTATTCTTAGAGTGGACTTAAGGTTTCAGTTCCAAGCGATTTCAAAAAGGAAAGATTTAGTGTGTGCTTATATATGCTTCTGCCACCATGATTCATAGCATTATCTCATAGGGAAATGTTGAATGAAGGTGCGTGCATCTGACCTTGCCAAGCCCCAGCAGCAGCGGGTGCCTCATGCATTGGGATACTTTTTTTTTTCTTCTTTTTATAATAGGCTGTCAACCTGGAGTGGATGCTCTCACTTTTTTGGCATGCTGTTCCCATGATGAGCTCCCTATACGGAACTCTGTTTTCTGCAGGTTGGCCACAAAGTTACTAGGCACCACCATTCCAACAATATGATAAAAGGTGATATGCCATCCAATGCAGTGCTAGAGATACTTTCAGCCCATCAGCTATCCAATTAGCATATTTTACCTTATCAAATGTCCATCATTTAACATTTCCGGAGCTACAATTAACATGCAACAAGTGGATGAGAACCTTGACTTTGTGCCCTTGGTTAAGCCTCTTTTGGGTCCACAATCATGATCAAATTGGAAAAACAAACCTTTTTCAACTTAAGTAAAATTCTAATACATCCCTTCAACCACAAGATTCACATTACCAAAAAATTACTGACTGCAATTTCCTATTAACATTGCTCTAGGTTGCTCAAAGGGGCTTTTACCTTATCCACTTAACTCCTTTCTTCAAGTTAATAAATCTATCATTCAAATAAATATGATGACATAAGGGGGGGCCTTTCATGTGTTAAAACTTTTCCTAGCAGTATCTATTCATTTCATATGAGAAGATTAACAGGGGAAGTGGTGGTGGTTGGGAAGAGGGGGGGCTGGGGGAAAGGATGCTCAAGATTTTGTCATAAAATCATTTTTGGAGTAAAATATCTAATTAACTAGATCTGATGATTTTCGACAAACCAAAATGCATCTGTGCAAGGTATATATGGATTTGCAAAAGCCATGGGGTAATGTTTGGTATTTCGTATTTTTTATGAGGGGTTTATGGAAGAGATCCATAATTTTTATCTTCAGAAGAATGATATGAATTGAGATATTACATGGTAAGACTGTACTTGCTTTTAGCAAAAGCTTTTGATTGACTGTGATCACATAATAATTGCTTGTGTAGGTTTGAGGTCACTGTATGTACTTGTTTCTGAAAGTATGTCGGAGTTAGAGTATTTACAGGTAAGGCATTGGTTTGCTCTCATCATTTTCCTATTCATTCATTTCTGGAAGTACTGTTTTTATTCCATGGTAATTTCTAGGTTTAATGAAATATGACATGCTTCAATTGACCTTCATTTAAGTTTTTGAGAGAATTGGCCTTCACTTATCATGAATGTGGATGATAATATTGCAGCTTGTTGTGGTGGAACCTTCTTAGTAAATTATCTTCTAGCCTAACCACTTGGACCAACTACTTGCAGTTCTTTAGTAAATCTCATCAATGTATCATAATGCATTGAATGGAAAGGAGTTACAAGATGTTATGATGAGAATCTCTGCCATAAACTTGACTGTTTTAAATAGCAATAATGCCATCTTTTTTGGCAAATTTATTCAAAATGATGTTCTATTTATACAAAGAAGAGGAAGAGCTTAGTAAATCTTAGATATCATATATCAGTAGGCCTTATCCCATCAAATATATAGGATAAGCAAGCAACTAAGGAATTACACTGAAGTTTCTCTTTTTGCTACTAATACCTATTTCCAACATGATCTTAAAGGTAGCAATGATATGTATTGCCTTGGCTACATGTAACAAAGTCCTATCAAGATGTTAACTGGCCAGTTGGTTATTGCTGATATATCCACCTCGTTTTCCATGTGCATACTCCTTTACGTCTTTTGAACCATCATAAATTCAGTATCCTGGAACCATTTGGATATAGGCTCAGATTTCAGAAATGGAGAGAATTTGTGAGAAGTTAAGAAAGAATACAGGCAATAGTAGAAATTGAAAAATTGTTGATGTATTACATTTTTTGTCTATGTAAAATCAAGCATCTGAGGCTAGAATAACAAGCAATGACTTCTTGTGAAAATCTGACTGCATCCTTAATGATGTTGATTACTTTTACCTTCATTTTTGTTTAGAAAATGTTACTATTTTCTTCTTTGATGAATGAAATGCTTTATAATGTTATTCACATAGTCAAGTGTTTTTATATCAGGTGGATTTTAAATGCTCCTCATTCTATGGTAACCAAGATAGTTTTTGCAATGAGCAATGTTCTGTCTTTGTCGGAATTTTTTCATTGAATAAGCTTATATATAGCATTTGTTTGAGGATTATTGGATGTGCTCTTGTGACTATGATGGCTAACATTATATGACGCTCCATGGTTTACAATAACTATAGTCAGTAGCGTTTTTATATGTGGTGGATTTTGAATGCTCCCAATTCTAGAGCAACCAAGATATTTTGATATGATGTATGGTCCGGATTTGGTGGAATCCTTTCATTGAATTAGCTTATATGTAGCATTTGTTTGAGGATTGCTTTACGTGGTTCTGTGGCTATGATGGTTAAAATTACATGATGCTCCATGATCTTGATTTACAATAACTATATGCTTAGTAGTGTTTTTATATGCAGTGGATTTTGAATGCTCCTAGTTGTAGAGTAACCAAGACCTTTTAATACCACAATGAGCTATAGTCCACTTATGTCGGAATCCTTTCATTGAATAAGCTTATACATAGCATTTGTTTGAGGATTGTTTGCTGGTTAAAATTATGTGACACTCTGTTGTATTGGTTCACAATTACCATATGCTGATTGTTGTGAAAAACTCCCTCCTCTTTTGCAGCCTGCCATAGGTATTGTTCTAGGCTTCATAGGGACAAAGATGATATCTGATTTCTTTGGTGAGCTAGACATGCCCCATCTCTCTCTCTCTCTCTCTCTCTCTCTCTCTGTTCTTCGCTTGAACATTTGATATTTTATTCTATTTTATTTTTCATATATCATTTTGCTTGAACATGATTCCCTGCTTTGCCTTGTACGACTAACTTGGAATCGCTTGCCACAGGTTACCATGTACCAACTGAGGTTTCCCTGGGGTTTGTTGCCACAAGTCTCAGCGCTGGAGTGTTCTTGAGCCTAGTGAAAAAATCTGACTGATGGATCTAAAGAAAGGAAATTTAATAAAGGAGCTGAAGTAGCGAGCATTGTAGTAATGCAGCGGAGGAACACAAGTAGCTTATGAACCTGCCCTTGGGCATTCAGTATTGTTCCTTCTTTGGACGACCCACTGACATAGAACAAACAATATATGACAGCCTCATCAAGAAGCAGTGCTGTGCGTTTCTTATATTCTTGCATTTTATATTGTGTACTGTTGGGGGGTAAAATCGTCATTGCATTGATATTCGTGCAAGACGACTAAGGCTGACCCCCTCTTCCGGGCTTCCGTAGCTCGGCCTCCGGGCTTCCGTAGCTCGGCCTCTTCCGGGCTTCCGTAGCTCGGCCTCTTCCGGGCTTCCGTAGCTCGGCCTCTTCCGGGCTTCCCTAGCTCGGCCTCTCCGGGCTTCCCTAGCTCGGCCTCTTCCGGGCTTCCCTAGCTCGGCCTCTTCCGGGCTTCCGTAGCTCGGGGCTTCCGTAGCTTCCGGGCCTCCTCTTCCGGGCTTCCGTAGCTCGGCCTCTTCCGGGCTTCCTAGCTCGGCCTCTTCCGGGCTTCCCTAGCTCGGCCTCTTCCGGGCTTCCGTAGCTCGGCCTCTTCCGGGCTTCCGTAGCTCGGCCTCTTCCGGGCTTCCGTAGCTCGGCCTCTTCCGGGCTTCCGTAGCTCGGCCTCCCCCGGGCTTCCATAGCCCGCTGCTACCTTGCAATCCACGCCCCGACGTCCACCTCCGCGGAACCTGGCGCGGGAGAGTTCAAGTCTACCCGAGCAGCACCCTGAGCAGGGGATCATATTGAGACGTGGCCTAAGACCTACTATAACCGCCCCAGGTCTACTCACCCAGATCCCAAGACATCAAGGAGCTCTCCCAGCCGTCGATCCCTTAACGGACAAGGCGTGGATTCTAACGGCCCCACAACGGCCTGATTCTGTCTACCCCGAATCTTAACAACCTCAGTACCTTCCAGAAGACGCTCAAGTTCCCAGGTGACAGTCTATAAATATCAGTTTGGCAGATTCACTCAGGTACGCAACCCTTGACACAAAAAGCTCCAGGGTTACTCTCTCTCTCTCTTCCGGCAGCTCGTCGGTGCTCTGCCCTTACCGGAGCCTCCGATTGATCGCCCCCCTGGAGAGGTCTCCCGGAGAGATCCACCTCCTCATTGTCTGGTTGATCGCCGATTCCTTCCTCACTGACTTGAGCGTCGGAGGGCCTTCCGCGGAGGACCACCCCCGGCGTCCTTCCGCGTGCAGGGCTTCCTGTTTTGCAGGTCCGCCGCACCCCATTCCTGAGGATCGACCGCGCCCGAGTCGGAGGACGGATCCCGGCGGCAACAGATTGGCGCTAGAGGAAGGGCCTCAAGTCCCATTAAAACTTGAAACAAGGAGACAAGGATCTTGATCCGGAGAAGAACCTCTCTGATGGCCAACCGGAAGAGAGGAACAACCTCTGATGCTCCCGATCAGGTCGCCTCCCAGAGGCCTGATCCGACTGGCGCCACAGCGCCGCAACCCCCACCTGTCGAGACTCCGTCGCCGCCTGCCATTCCGGTGACCCAGGACCAGTTTGCTACGCTGGTCCAACAAGTCCAGGCTCTCACCCACCTGGTCCAGGAGCGTCTTGCACCTCCTCCTGCTTCCACATCCCCAGAAAGAAACGACGACTTCTTCTTCACCGGCAACCTCCTCCTCTGATCCGCGTGAATCAGCGGACCCCCCGCGTCGCCCCAGGGGAGACAAACCGGTCCCTCGAACCGGTTGCGATAGAGATCTTCCCAGATCTCGGCGAGCCCGCTCCCTCTCTCCGGCAACGTCTCGCCATGATTCGACGCCGTCCTTGCGGTTCTCCCGCCCGGCTGCTCCTCTCGCCGGCGAGGAGGAGATCCGCCGTCAGATCCAAGAAATGCGTCAGGAGCTGGACGCCGCCAAGCAGATCCACCTGCCCCAGCCCAAAGCAGAGCAGGGCATCCCTTTCTCTAAGGGGATCATGGAGGAAGTGATTCCCTCCCATGTCAAGCTGCCGACCGTCGAGCCCTATCACGGCTCCACTGATCCGGACGACCATCTCAGCAGCTTCCGGTCAATAATGATGTTCCATGGAGCATCTGATGCGATCCTCTGCCGGGCCTTCCCATCCACCCTCAGAGGATCCGCCCGAACCTGGTTCAACGCCCTGAAACCAGGTTCCATTGATTCATTCGATGAGCTGAGCCACCTTTTTATTGGCCAGTTCGTCAGCAGCCGCCGCCACCGACGGAGATCCGACTCCCTCTCCGAAGTCAAGCAAAGAGAGGGGGAGTCCTTGAGAAATTATCTTGGCCGTTTCAACAAGGCCATGTTGGAGGTGGACCACCTTAATCATGAGGTGGCCATGTCCGCCCTAGCGGGGGGAGTTTCAAAGGAGAGCGACTTCTATTTGGCAATGGAAGTCAGCTACCCCCCGTGTCTGTCTGATATGATGGCCCTTGCGGACAAATACGCTCGGGTCGAGGAGTCGCGGAGAATGGCCCGCGCTGAGCAGACGAAGAAGAGGCAAGAGCCCAAAGTTCCCGACAGACACCGCCCTGTCCGTCGGCCAAGTCCGCCTCGCCGCCAAAGAGTCCCTCCGCCGCCGCCAAGGAATCGCTCCCGGAGTCCCCCTAGGCGATTCGATCGCTACACTCCGTTGACTGTGCCCCGGGCACAAATCCTCATGGAGATAGAGCGCCAGCTTCCCCGACCAGTGCCTCTCCGAGGGAACCCAACCCGGAGAGATCCCGCCAAGTACTGCCGCTACCATAGGGAGCATGGCCATGACACTGAAGAATGCTGGCAGCTGAAGAACGAGATCGAGAGACTGATTCGGCGGGGACGGTTGGACCAGTTCAGAAGGGCACCCGAGCCACAGCACAGGAGGTGATCGCCAGCCTGAGCTCCCACAACTCCCTCCTCCACCAAATCCGCCAGTGGTTGGCCGCATCAACATGATTGAAGAGGCCGGCGGATCGGGCTCCGGGGGCAATGGTGATGCACCGGTGCCAAAGAAGGCGCGCACGGGCGAGCTCTCCTTTTCTGATGATGATCTTCTTGGGATACAGCTTCCCCATGAGGACGCACTTGTTGTCTCCCTAAATTTGAACAATTATGATGTAAGCCGAATCCTGGTTGATAGTGGAAGCTCGGTGAACGTTTTGTACCTCGGTGTGTTTGCCAGGATGAAATTGCTCATGGAAAACCTTCGAGCCGTGGATTCCACCTTGATGGGATTCACCGGCGACGTCATCATCCCAGAAGGAATCGTCACCCTGACGGTCCGCGCAGGAACCTGGCCCTTTGTAACCGTTGTACAAGCCGACTTCCTAGTGACCGACCTCAGGTCCCCATATAATGCCATATTCGGCAGGCCCGGCTTGATGTCTCTTAAGGCGGTTGTCTCTATCCCGCATCTGTCGATGAAGTTCCCCACCGAGCAAGGAGTTGGAGTAGTTCGGGGAAGTCAAGCCATGGCTCGGCAATGTTTTGTCACGAGCCTTCAGTCCAGAATTCCCGAGGTTGACGGGCTAGACGCCCGCGAGGATTTCGCCGAGCAACGGGGAGAACCGGTGGAAGAGCTGGAAGAAGTACCGCTGGACGTAGCTCGGCCCGACCGAACCACAAAGATCGGGTCGCTGCTTGAAGGAGAGCCTCGTCGCGAGCTAATCAGATTCCTCCAAAGCAACGCGGACATCTTCGCCTGGACCGCCTCCGACATGCCAGGAATTAGCCCCGAAGTCCTCGTCCATCGTCTCAATGTGGACGAGATGCACAGGCCGTTAAGCAGAAAAAGAGAAGCTTCGCCCCAGAGCGGCAAAAGGCCATTGAAGAGGAGGTCGACAAACTCATCAAAGCCAACTTTGTCCGAGAGGTAAACTACCCCAGTTGGCTGTCAAACGTCGTCATGGTGAAGAAGTCGAATGGCAAATGGAGGATCTGCATCGACTTCACCGACCTCAACAAGGCATGCCCGAAGGACAGCTTCCCCTCCCTCGGATCGACCAGCTTGTGGATGCCACCTCGGGCCACCAAATGCTGTCATTCATGGATGCCTATTCGGGCTACAATCAGATCCGGATGGCCCCCGAGGATGAAGAAAAGACAGCCTTCATAACCGACCGAGGTACCTACTGTTACCGAGTTATGCCTTTCGGTCTTAAAATGCAGGAGCGACCTACCAGCGCCTGGTCAACAAGGTGTTCAAGGAGCAAATCGGCCGGAACATGGAGGTGTATGTGGATGATATGCTGGTCAAAAGCAAGGAAGCGCTGCGGCATGTTGAGGACCTCGCGGAGAGCTTTGCCACGCTGCGCAAGTATGGAATGAAGCTCAACCCAACCAAGTGCGCCTTCGGCGTCAATTCTGGGAAGTTCCTCGGATTCATGGTCTCCCAGCGCGGCATTGAGGCTAACCCTCAGAAGATTCAAGCTCTCCAACAAATGGCGCCCCCAGCGTCCATTAAAGAGGTCCAGCGCCTAACCGGGAGAATAGCGGCCCTTAACCGCTTCGTAGCTCGGTCAGCCGAGAGGTGCCTCCCCTTCTTCAAAACCCTCCGATCGGCCAAGAATTTCCAATGGACTCCTGAATGCCAGAAATCATTTCAAGATCTCAAGAAGTACCTCGGCTCGCCTCCACTTCTTAGTAGTCCGGTCCCAGGGGAGACTCTGTTTCTGTATCTGGCCGTTTCCGAGGGAGCAGTTTGTTCGGTACTGGTCAAGCAAGAAGGCAAGATCCAAAGACCGATCTACTATGTGAGTAGGCTGCTCCGCGACGCGGAGACGAGGTACACCAGGATCGAGAAAATAGTGCTTGCCTTGATTACCTCGGTCCGGAAGCTGCGACCATATTTCCAAGCACATTCAGTGACGGTCCTGACCGATCAACCCATCAAGGCGGTGGTCCACCGTCCAGAAACATCGGGGAGGATGACCAAATGGGCCGTCGAACTAAGCGAGCACGACATACAATTTCAACCTCGCCCGGCCATCAAAGCTCAAGTGCTGGCCGACTTCCTCCTTGAGTGCACCATCCCGGAAGACGGCTCTACCCCAAAAAGTCCCGAAGGACCAAAACCTGAAGCTCGGTGGCTCCTTCACGTCGATGGGTCGTCCAACGCCCATCATTCCGGTGCGGGTTTGGTTCTCACCAGCCCGGAGGGGATGATCTTCGAATATGGCGTCCGATTCTCCTTCCCGGCCTCCAACAACGAAGCCGAGTATGAGGCCCTGTTAGCCGGTCTCCGGATCGCCCGCAACCTGAAGGTGGAAAAGATTAGCGCCTTCACCGACTCTCAGCTGGTGGCCGGCCATGTGCGAGGGGAGTTTGAAGCCCGAGAACCCAATATGGTTCGGTATCTCCAAGAGGTGCGCGGCCTACTTCCTCACTTTTCAGAGTTTGAAATCATTCAAATTCCTAGATCGGAAAACGCCCGTGCCGACCTACTCTCCCGATTGGCAACCACGGAGACGATGGATGCTGAACAAAAATTCCATCTGGAGACTCTGGAGAAGCCGAGTATCATGGAAGCTGACCGGGTGATGCAAATCGAGACCGAACCATCCTGGTTCGACCCTATCCTCAGCTATCTTAAAGAAGGGTCGCTCCCGTCCGACCGAAGGGAGGCCAGGAAATTGAAGCTGCAGGCGACCCACTATGTATTGATCGACAGCCAGCTTTACAAGCGGTCTTTCTCCATGCCGCTGCTCAGATGCCTCCGCCCATCCGAGGCGGACTACGCTCTACGGGAGGTACATGAAGGGATCTGCGGCAACCATCTGGGAGGCCGGTCCCTGTGTCACAAAGTGCTACGGCAAGGCTATTATTGGCCGACCATGCAGAAAGATGCGGACGATCTAGTCCGAGCCTGTGACGCCTGCCAGAGGCATTCGAGCATCCAGAGGCTCCCCTCCGCCGAGCTAGTTTCCATATCCTCCGCTTGGCCCTTTGCCAAATGGGGGATGGACATCCTCGGCCCATTCCCGTTGGCGACGGGACAGCGAAAATTCTTATTTGTCGCCATTGACTACTTCACCAAATGGGTTGAAGCGGAAGCCGTTGCCCAAATCACCGAAGCCCGGGCCAGAGACTTTGTGTGGAGGTCCATCATCTGCCGGTTCGGCCTCCCCCACACCATAATCACCGATAACGGCAAGCAGTTCGACAATTCCAAATTCCGCCAATTCTGCGAAGAGCATGGAATTCGTCACCACCTTACTTCGGTCGGACACCCACAAGCCAACGGAGCGGCCGAGGTAACCAACAGGACTCTCCTCCAAGGAATCAAAGCTCGCCTCTCTAGAGCCCAAGGCAGGTGGGCAGATGAGCTGCACCATGTCTTGTGGGCCTATCGCACCACTCCGAGAATCCCAACGGGCGAGACCCCATTCCGAATGGCTTTCGGTACGGAGGCCGTCATCCCTGTGGAAGTGGGCCTCCCATCTTTGCGGGTGGAGAGTTACTCGGAAGAAGCCAGCAACGAGCAACTCCGCACCAACCTCGACTTGGTGGAGGAAGTCAGAGAGAAGGCCCGAATCAGGACGGCCGCCTATCAACAGAGGGTGGCTCGGTACCATGCCTCCAGAGTTAAGGGGAAGACTTTCCTTCCTGGCGACCTTGTCCTCCGGAAAGCCTCTGTATCCAAACCGCTGGAGCAAGGAAAGCTGGCGCCGAACTGGGAAGGCCCGTACCAAGTCACGGAGGTCATTGGGCCAGGAACCTACAAGCTGCAGGACCTCGAAGGGAAATCCGTCCCCCGAACGTGGAACTCGGACAACCTCCGCAAATACTATCAATAGGGTATGTCCTTTACGCCCCGCCAGTTGTCTATTTTCTTTTCTGTGAATCGATTATATCCCATATTGCCATAAATCGTAAATGGAAATAGATGCTGCTTATCAATCCTCGGCACGACCGAGCTATCTGCTTGAACAGGAAAATCTCCGAACCTTGGCAGGGCCAAGTAAAAAGAACCTCGGCAGGGCCGAGCAACAAATCTCCGAACCTTGGCAGGGCCTCCGAACCTCGGCAGGGCCGAGCAACAAATCTCCGAACCTTGGCAGGGCCAAGTAAAACATTTCTCCGAACCTCGGCAGGGCCGAGCAACAAATCTCCGAACCTTGGCAGGGCCAAGGTTCTCCGAACCTTGGCAGGGCCAACCTCGGCAGGGCCGAGCAACAAATCTCCGAACCTTGGCAGGGCCAAGTAAAAATTTCTCCGAACCTCGGCAGGGCCGAGCAACAAATCTCCGAACCTTGGCAGGGCCAAGTAAAACATTTCTCCGAACCTCGGCAGGGCCGAGCAACAAATCTCCGAACCTTGGCAGGGCCAAGTAAAAATTTCTCCGAACCTCGGCAGGGCCGAGCAACAAATCTCCGAACCTTGGCAGGGCCAAGTAAAAATTTCTCCGAACCTCGGCAGGGCCGAGCAACAAATCTCCGAACCTTGGCAGGGCCAAGTAAAACATTTCTCCGAACCTCGGCAGGGCCGAGCAACAAATCTCCGAACCTTGGCAGGGCCAAGTAAAAATTTCTCCGAACCTCGGCAGGGCCGAGCAACAAATCTCCGAACCTTGGCAGGGCCAAGCTCGGCAGGGCCGAGCAACAAATCTCCGAACCTTGGCAGGGCCAAGTAAAAATTTCTCCGAACCTCGGCAGGGCCGAGCAACAAATCTCCGAACCTTGGCAGGGCCTCCGAACCTCGGCAGGGCCGAGCAACAAATCTCCGAACCTTGGCAGGGCCAAGTAAAAATTTCTCCGAACCTCGGCAGGGCCGAGCAACAAATCTCCGAACCTTGGCAGGGCCAAGTAAAAATTTCTCCGAACCTCGGCAGGGCCGAGCAACAAATCTCCGAACCTTGGCAGGGCCAAGTAAAACATTTCTCCGAACCTCGGCAGGGCCGAGCAACAAATCTCCGAACCTTGGCAGGGCCAAGTAAAAATTTCTCCGAACCTCGGCAGGGCCGAGCAACAAATCTCCGAACCTTGGCAGGGCCAAGCAGGGCCGAGCAACAAATCTCCGAACCTTGGCAGGGCCAAGTAAAAATTTCTCCGAACCTCGGCAGGGCCGAGCAACAAATCTCCGAACCTTGGCAGGGCCAAGAACCTCGGCAGGGCCGAGCAACAAATCTCCGAACCTTGGCAGGGCCAAGTAAAAATTTCTCCGAACCTCGGCAGGGCCGAGCAACAAATCTCCGAACCTTGGCAGGGCCAAGTAAAAATTTCTCCGAACCTCGGCAGGGCCGAGCAACAAATCTCCGAACCTTGGCAGGGCCTCCGAACCTCGGCAGGGCCGAGCAACAAATCTCCGAACCTTGGCAGGGCCTCCGAACCTCGGCAGGGCCGAGCAACAAATCTCCGAACCTTGGCAGGGCCAAAAACATTTCTCCGAACCTCGGCAGGGCCGAGCAACAAATCTCCGAACCTTGGCAGGGCCAAGTAAAACATTCTCCGAACCTCCGAGAACCTCCGAACCGGCAGGGCTACAAATCTCCGAACCTTGGCAGGGCCAAGTAAAATACTTCTCCGAACCTCGGCAGGGCCGAGCAACAAGTCTCCGAACCTTGGCGGGACCAAGTGAAATGTTTCACCGAGCCATGGCAAGGCCAGGTAAAAACCACTCGGGCTAAAAACCCCGGCAAAAGGGTCTGGAACCATGGGCCTCGACCAAAGCCGAACGACCCCAAATAGTACCCGAAAAACTTCGGTTTGAGACGAGCACGTTGAGTAAAAATGCCACCATCGGCATGCGAAAAAATGCCACCATCGGCATGCGAAAAAATGCCACCATCGGCAGAACTCCCCCAAGAGGCTATAAAGCCTCACGTAACCGGCCAAGGGCCCCAGGCTGGGCTGGGAAATTCTCCCTAGCAGTAGAAAACCTTTGGGAGATCCCCTCTGTAGCTCGTCATTCGAAATATCTACGATTAATACGCAGGGCGATGGGACCAAACCGACACCCAAGTCCGTCGAGCGTATTGAAGCGATCATTCTCAAAGAAGAAAGAAATTCCTGAAAACGAGTCTATTTTTCATTTAAAAAGGAAGCCACTGTGAGGCACAAAACATGGAAAAACAAAAGAAGGGCAGGCAAAAGCCCTGGGGTCACTTGCCCCCGGAACCCAACACCCTCTCCAAGAGAGCGGTCAGGTCGGCCACCTGCTGACGAAGCAGCCGGATCTCCTCCTCCTGCCGACTCATGACCAAACGAGAGGCCTCCGCCTCCCGAACCGAAGCGTCCCGGAACTCTTCAGCGGTCCTGGCGAGCCGCTCGTGGGCTGCGAGGCTTGACGCAAGAGCCAGCCCGTCGACGGTCACGGAGATCGCTCTCTCCCCCGACTCCGACAGGTTGTCGACCGAGGAGCGTGAGTCGGTTGAGGACCGCGCCGGAGAATCCATTTTCTTTTAAAGCTCAGGCCGAAAGATAGCCAAAGCCTACGCCCCCGAGCCATATTTATACCCGCCGGGAGGGTATCCAGTTCAGCCGTACCGCGGACGCCGACCTATGAAAATTTGCCATGTGTCGCCGTTCTAATGCGTACGGAATCCGAAAAGTCACGCCCTATCCCGAGGCAGATCGGAAAATGCAAACAGAGCATCTTCCCGATCTGCCGCCTCCTGCAATAAATGCTTTCGACGCTTCCCCAAGCCTTTTAAAATCGCCCCCTTTCTCGAAAAACGTGGGAACAGAGTCCGACGCCCGATCGACGATCTGTCCCCTCGAAAAGAGCACCGCCAGTAAAAGCGTGGCAAACACGCCGACCATTCCGTTCGGCGACTGATCCGAGCCAGTTCTCCGAACCTCGGCAGGGCCGAGCTACCAGTTCTCCGAACCTCGGCAGGGCCGAGCTACAGTTCTCCGAACCTCGGCAGGGCCGAGCTACCAGTTCTCCGAACCTCGGCAGGGCCGAGCTACAGTTCTCCGAACCTCGGCAGGGCCGAGCTACAGTTCTCCGAACCTCGGCAGGGCCGAGCTACAGTTCTCCGAACCTCGGCAGGGCCGAGCTACAGTTCTCCGAACCTCGGCAGGGCCGAGCTACAGTTCTCCGAACCTCGGCAGGGCCGAGCTACCAGTTCTCCGAACCTCGGCAGGGCCGAGAGAACCTTTCTCCGAACCTCGGCAGGGCCGAGCTTGGAACCTCGGCAGGGCCGAGAGCTTACAGTTCTCCGAACCTCGGCAGGGCCGAGCTACCAGTTCTCCGAACCTCGGCAGGGCCGAGCTACCAGTTCTCCGAACCTCGGCAGGGCCGAGCTACCAGTTCTCCGAACCTCGGCAGGGCCGAGCTACCAGTTCTCCGAACCTCGGCAGGGCCGCTTCTCCGAACCTCGGCAGGGCCGAGCTTCTCCGAACCTCGGCAGGGCCGAGAACCTAGTTCTCCGAACCTCGGCAGGGCCGAGAGAACCTCGGCAGGGCCCAGTTCTCCGAACCTCGGCAGGGCCGAGCTACAGTTCTCCGAACCTCGGCAGGGCCGAGCTACCAGTTCTCCGAACCTCGGCAGGGCCGAGCTACCAGTTCTCCGAACCTCGGCAGGGCCGAGCTACAGTTCTCCGAACCTCGGCAGGGCCGAGCTACAGTTCTCCGAACCTCGGCAGGGCCGAGCTACCAGTTCTCCGAACCTCGGCAGGGCCGAGCTACAGTTCTCCGAACCTCGGCAGGGCCGAGCTTCTCCGAACCTCGGCAGGGCCGAGCTAGTTCTCCGAACCTCGGCAGGGCCGAGAGAACCTTACAGTTCTCCGAACCTCGGCAGGGCCGAGCTACAGTTCTCCGAACCTCGGCAGGGCCGAGCTACCAGTTCTCCGAACCTCGGCAGGGCCGAGCTACCAGTTCTCCGAACCTCGGCAGGGCCCGTTCTCCGAACCTCGGCAGGGCCAGTTCTCCGAACCTCGGCAGGGCCGAGAGTTCTCCGAACCTCGGCAGGGCCGAGCTACAGTTCTCCGAACCTCGGCAGGGCCGAGAGTTCTCCGAACCTAGGGCCGAGCTTCTCCGAACCTCGGCAGGGCCGGCAGGGCCGAGCTACAGTTCTCCGAACCTCGGCAGGGCCGAGCTACCAGTTCTCCGAACCTCGGCAGGGCCGAGCTACAGTTCTCCGAACCTCGGCAGGGCCGAGCTAGCAGTTCTCCGAACCTCGGCAAGGCCGAGCTGTCAATTCTTCGAACCTCGGCAGGGCCGAGCTACAAATTTCTCCGAACCTTGGCATGGCCAAGCGAGATTCTCTCCAAGCCTCGGCAGTGCCGAGTTGCAAAATTCTTCAAACCTTGGCAGAGCCAAGTAAGACGTTCTACGAAACTCAACTATCTCGAGGGACTAAATCCTTAAACCATGGCAAAAAGGGTTGAAAACTCCCCGAACTTCGGCCAAAGCCGACCCACGATACTCCGGGCTCCGATAAAAACGGAGCACAAAATACCAGACTCCCGACCTAAGCAAGGAGTGTATTTCGCCGAACTATCTTTGCACCACTGCATACGGACCTCAATTAGTTCGGGCATCATGGAATCCTCGTCTAAGGACGAGCGGGACACTTTTATGCCCCACAAACGACAGATAGCAATGAGATCGGCACAAGAAAAGGCAAAAATTGAGTAAGCGAAACGGAGTCAATCGGGTGACATCTGACACACTGGGAAAATGACTCACTCACCTTCGAAGCATAGTCCCGACTCATCTTTATCAAAGTTGTATTATCTATGGTGGGAAGGAGATGAATACTCTCAGCTACACCTTGCTGCCCGAATGCAGCATCTATCAACTCCCGGTCAGCAAACTCGTCTGCCGTCGAATCCGCACCCGGATGCAGGACCGACCGTATCATGGCGGAGAACGCCTCGTCAACATTAATCTCCGAGCTGCCGGGTTGACCGGTCCCGTCCGAGGGACCGGCCTGGCCGATCCCCAGCTGAGAAGCCTTCAACCTCCCAGCCTCCTCCATCAGGGCCCTGGCTTGGGCCTCTTCTGATAGCTCGGCCAGCCCAAGAGCCAGCCTCCCCAAAATCTTCTTCGAGGGGGCCCCGATCGTGGGACCCTCACTTTGTTGCGCTCCCTCCACCGGTACGCTCTCTCCAATGGCCACCGCCTGTGGCCCCTCCGCGGGCTCCCCCGAGGTCTCAGTTTGAACCACCTCTTGACCCATCGAGGGCGGTCCGACTTCACTGCTGCTAGACTCCCCGGCGGATAGACCGAGCGGGAGCTCCCTCTGAACTTCCCCCGTTGCGGCTGTCTCTTCCCCCTCTTCCGCTGGAGCCGGTGGTAATCCCGTGGGGACAATGGGCCCCTTTACTATGGCCCCCTCTGCCGGACCCGTCACGGTTTCCTCTTTCAAGGGGACGCGATCGGACGAGCCATCGGAGCCTCATCTGAGCTGTCCGAAATCTCCAGCACGAGAGGGTCGGGGACCATAACCTCCCTCCCTAGGGGCTCCGTTGCCCCCGGCGTTCCTGCCGTAACCGCCCCGACGTCCGGCGGACTCTTCGCTGAGGCGTGAGCCCTTTTTACGGGCCGACCGCTGTCCGCACCGCTGCCTTCCCCTGGGCGCTTCCCCCTCTTCCTCTTAGAAAGGCTCGACAATGCCGACCTTGCGGCTGCCATGTCGAAGCACACATGCTCAGAATCAAGCGCGCTAATCAAAAAAGATACACGACGCAAAAGAGACTCACCTTGCGGGTCCAAGGGGCTAAGTCCGGCCGCGAAGAGGGCCCCCTCCGATAGCAGGTCGTTGGCCGAAAAGACCTGCCCATTGCGAAGGACATCCAGGTCCCTCTCCTCCTGCGCCGATAAGGCGGGATGCGTTTCCGCATCCCTTGCGACTTCCCCCCATCGCCGAGGGAAGTCAGAACCGATATTCCCCTCCGCAACCACGAACCGGTTCTTCCACCCCTTAATGGAAGAAGGCTTGTCCGCAATAACATTGAAAGACCTCCGAGGCCCGATGGAGGTCCATTCCGACTTCCTCCCGGGAGTCAAGTGGTAGCAGGTGCGGAAAAGGGGAAGAGTTGCAGTGATTTGGATCTGATGGCACATCGAAATGAATCCGACGATATTCCGCCAACTGTTTGGAGCCACCATCGACGGGCTGACATTGTAGTGGGTCATGATCTCCTTAACTAGCGGATGAAGAGGGAAACGAAGACCCGCCTTCAAGCTGTCTTCATAGATGAAAACCCCGGACTCCAAATCTCGGGTAACCCTGTCTTCAGGTTCCGGCACTCGAAGGACGATGTCCAAGGGCAAACCATACCGTTGGTGAATCCTCCCCAGGTCCTCAACAGCGACCACGGAGGCTACGTCGTCCGGGCTCATCGCCATTGAAAAAAGTATCCCGCGAAGGCAATGAGCGTCGGAGAAGATGAAAGGCCCCAAAACCACTCGGATTCAAACAAGAAGACGCCAAGCGCGCATGCACGATATACAAATATATACGCGGGCGGCCGTCACTTCGCTTCGCCGCTAAGAAATCGCCTGGGGAGCGGGGCGTCTCGTTCAAGGCGTCCGGAATCGCCTCGAGAGACACCCGATTGATCGAAATTCGAGGCGTGGCGTGATCCCAACCGTCGATAATGGAGGAGCCTTTCCTCCGAAGGTACAATGGCCTTGCCGCATTAATTAGGGCATCATTGCTCGAATTGTTTAAGCCAAAACGTCCCATCCGGAGCGCGCCGCTTGAACTTATACTCCCTGCGCCCGAACCTACGCTTCGAACTAGGGAGTGGGGGGCATGTGTTGGGGGGTAAAATCGTCATTGCATTGATATCCGTGCAAGACGGCTAAGGCTGACCCCCTCTTCCGGGCTTCCGTAGCTCGGCCTCCCCCGGGCTTCCGTAGCTCGGCCTCTTCCGGGCTTCCGTAGCTCGGCCTCTTCCGGGCTTCCGTAGCTCGGCCTCTTCGGGCTTCCCTAGCTCGGCCTTCCGGGCTTCCCTAGCTCGGCCTCTTCCGGGCTTCCCTAGCTCGGCCTCTTCCGGGCTTCCGTAGCTCGGCCTTCCCCGGCTTCCGTAGCTCGGCTTCTTCCGGGCCTCCGTGGTTCGGCCTCTTCCGGGCTTCCGTAGCTCGGCTTCTTCCGGGCCTCCGTGGTTCGGCCTCTTCCGGGCTTCCCTAGCTCGGCCTCTTCCGGGCTTCCCTAGCTCGGCCTCTTCCGGGCTTCCGTAGCTCGGCCTCTTCCGGGCTTCCGTAGCTCGGCCTCTTCCGGGCTTCCGTAGCTCGGCCTCTTCCGGGCTTCCGTAGCTCGGTCTCTTCCGGGCTTCCGTAGCTCGGCCTCCCCCGGGCTTCCATAGCCCGCTGCTACCTTGCAATCCACGCCCCGACGTCCACCTCCGCGGAACCTGGCGCAGGAGAGTTCAAGTCTACCCGAGCAGCACCCTGAGCAGGGGATCATATTGAGACGTGGCCTAAGACCTACTATAACCGCCCCAGGTCTACTCACCCAGATCCCAAGACATCGAGGAGCTCTCCCAGCCGTCGATCCCTTAACGGACAAGGCGTGGATTCTAACGGCCCCACAACGGCCTGATTCTGTCTACCCTCGAATCTTAACAACCTCAGTACCTTCCAGAAGACGCTCAAGTTCCCAGGTGACAGTCTATAAACACCAGTTTGGCAGATCACTTCAGGTACGCAACCCTGACACAAAAAAGCTCCAGGGTTACCTCTCTCTCTCTCTTCCGGCAGCTCGTCGGTGCTCTGTCCTTACCGGAGCCTCCGATTGATCGCCCCCCTGGAGAGGTCTCCCGGAGAGATCCACCTCCTCATTTGTCTGGTTGATCGCCGATTCCTTCCTCGCTGACTTGAGCGTCGGAGGGCCTTCCGCGGAGGACCACCCCCGGCGTCCTTCCGCGTGCAGGGCTTCCTGTTTTGCAGGTTCGCCGCACCTCATTCTCTGAGGACCGACCGCGCCCGAGTCGGAGGACGGATCCCGGCGGCAACATGTACTATTATTTATATCTCAGACAAGCTCTAATTTATGAACTAGCAAGCACAGTTCCATTAACCAGCAAACATGGTTTTGTTATGATGATGGGTTTCTGCAACTCTTTTTTGTGGTTACTAGTATCATCCATGGAAATTTTGATAGCAAATTCCTGGAGTTTAAAGGGACACGTATTTTGTTAGAGTTTGTGTTCGAATTCAAAGTTTAAAAAGAATATATATTTTCAGTAGAACTCTAATCTTAGTTCTTATATATTATAATGTATATTCTTTCTCTATATAAACACAAGTTGTTTTGACTTTTAGAACATTCTAAGTAACGCAGAGCAGTTTTAAAAGTTCAAGAGAGGGTATCGTTGAGTGCAAATGAATCTAAAGATCATTGTGATTCTAAAGTTTTAATAGGGAACGATTTCTATAATCTTTAGATATTTTTTATAGTAAAATATTTTTCTTTTTTTTCATCTATGTAGACGAGTGGATCAAATCATGTGAACTTTTATATGTTTGCTTTCTCATTCGATTTTATACCTTTATCTTCTTCGTTTGACTTTGTTATATTGAGTTGTATCATCGAATTTTTTTTACAAGGCTTTTATTAAACATACACTAATGGTAATTTTTCTAATATATTTCCTCTTTCTACCTTTGGTCGAGTGGCGTAAGATATTGAACGCCACGTGATGGAGCTATAATGAGCTCGAATCCTGAATCCCGGTTTATCTCTTATTGATATGATAATTTGATTATTTGGCACACAAAATATTAATTTTAAATTTTAAGAATCAAATCACAAATTCTCGGCCAATATCAACAACTGCTCTTAACCTCCCTTTGCTTGTAAAACAATTACTTTTATCGAAAGGAAAGAGTAATCTATGATACTACGAAAGCTCAGCCTGAAGACGGTATTGTTATCATTAATAATATTATCAGTTGTTGCCACGTATCTTCCATTTGATGCTTCAAGAAGAGTGCAGGATAATTGGAATGGCTCTGTAACTCTGTTGTTGCCATGCTGTCTATGCTTTGATTAATTTAAAAAGATGTTATTGGTTAAAAAACTAACCTTCATGCGATATCTATTGTAGATGGTTTGTAATGCGATATCTATTGTAGATGGTTTGTAATGGATCCTCCAAAAGAAGATACAAAGTCATAGCAATAGTAGCCGTAGACTTATAATATAATATAATATTGTTTATATTATATATTTTTTAAGTTATACAAAAGTTTAAAGAAAAAATATCTATAAATAAATAATAAATGCATATAATAACAGAAACAAAGAATACATATCGGATTAGAGAAATAAGAAAATTAAACATTTTATTGAATGATAACTTATTTTATTTAGAAAATGTATACACCTTATAAATTTAATATGAATTTTCTGCCCATCAAAGCTTATAGGTTCATGAAAGTATAAACTTATTTTGACTTTAATTTTTTTTTATTATAAATTTTTATGTAATTTAAAAAAAATTATTATCATTTATAGATTATTTATAACCCCTGCAGCTAACTGCAAATATAATATTGCTTTAACATATGCAGATACATAAAATAATATTTTTAAGAAGCAAATATACTTTTTTAACTATATGTACCTTTATATTATCAAATTTACAAATACTTTTCCTTCAAATTTTTTAGTATAATTAAAAATTATTATATACTTTTTGAATACCAAACATCTTGTGCATGGTATGAGTATGTAAGTTATTAATATAATAATAAGGGAACTGACATAGGGGCCTGGAAAAATGGTTTTGACGAAGCAAAGTAAAGGATGGTACTGGTATATTTTTATTCGAAAGTTTTTTAAGGGGGTAAAAATAGGATATTTTTGTTTGAAAGCTTTTAAAATGAGAAATGTAAGAATTTAGGAGGATCCTAGTTTAAATCTCTTAACAACAATAAATTTTAATTCTTAATTTAAAAAATTTGAGAGTGAAAAAAATAAAAGACTTTATTATTTTTGTTATGCTTTCAATTTTACTTACAAACATTATTAGCATCTATAAATAAATTATATAGCCATAAACTATTTATCTTCATTGTGTTTCTCTCTGTTCTTTTCAGACAAAATCTATATAGTTTTTTTTTACTCTTACTTTTTAATGGCTGCAAACTTTCATCGGGACGGTACTCCCGGGCTGCCCGTGTAGTTGAGGCCAGGAGCAGACGAGTGTCGGTCGCCTGGATCCGGTGCTAGAGCCGAGTTCGAAGATGAGGCCGCCTTGAAGGTAGGGGCCAAGTCTGGAGATGAGGCCGTCTTGGAGTCAGGCCCGCCTTGAAGCTGGGGCCAACTTGGAGCGGGGCCGCCTTGGAGCCAGGGCCGAGTCCGGATGCGATCATTGTAGTCCATGGGATCAACTGGCCCCATCAAAGGGGATTTCGACACTCTAGCTCATTCTTTCTTGAATATCCACTACTGTGTTTCAGACCATTTATTTGAGCGTTGGAGGGTCCTTGCTAGTGCAACCGATCCCCGAAAATTTTTTTGCAGGTTCCTAGCCTAGGACGGAGGTATTGGAAGACTTCACGACCCGTCCTCAGAGGAGACCTAGTTGACGAGCATTCCGAACGTTCCTAAAGAATGATTTGGCGACAACAAGCTTGACTCAATTCTGACAACTCTATCTTCAAAACTAACAACTACACGACCCTATAATTTTTAATATTTTCACGGCTATAGCACATAACACATGAGTGCTACGGTCAGAGAGAACGTCTTATGCCAAGATGGGACAGTGACTAGATGCCCCGCAGGAATAGTAATGTCAAGGCCTCGGCAGCACAGCGCGCGGCAAGGGTGTGCACGGACCGGGCCGGGCAGGCAAGATTTGTGGCAGGACCAGGCCGCAATCCTGCTCAGTTTTGTTGAGCCCCCGGGGTGGCAGAGGGCTTGAGGCCCCAGTAGTTTATTGAATGATACGGCCCTAGCATCACTGCACGTGGCAAGGGCGCGCGCATGTTGGGACGAGCACATGGATGGCACAGCCAAGGGGGCACTGCGCACGCGCAGGGGCGGTGCAAGGCACCGAATGCATACGGTAGCAGGATCCTGTAGGCCATGCACGGGGGCACATAGGCGCACGCGCTGGGGCGCCGGGCATGCACGGGCTGAGCGCGCATATGGGCACATGCACCACGGATGGCACAGGCAGGCATGCATAGGTTGCGCGCGCGGCACTCTCCAGCAGGCGTGCGCGCACCTAGGTGAGCGATGTAGAGGAGCATTCTAGATTTTTTGAATGTCGGCGCACGTGACGGGCGTGTGCACGTGATGCGGGTCTGACGTGAGAGAGGCGCAGCCCAGGCTGGTGAGCGGCCGGGCGCACACGCAATGCGGGGCACCCGCAGGCACCCACGTAGGGCGGAAGCGGGCCAGACGCGTCCATCCAGCCTGGCAGCACTCAGATCGGTGTGCGCGCGACATGCACACGGCCTGGATGGGGTAGGGGATGTTGGGCGCACACGTTGATCATACCTATAAAAGGAGGGGTGGACCTAAGGCATCAAGCAATGATCCAGTGTAGATTAGAACTCAACCAACAACCAGCCAAGAGTGGGCGGTGAGGTTGGTGGATGGCTTGATCTAGAGGTGGGCACTGGGCCGTGCTGCCCATGGCACAGCTCGGCCCAGGCCCAGATGGGCCGTGCCGGCATGGCCCGGTGTATCGGGCCGTGCCGGGCCCAGAAAATTTTTTCTGTTGGCCCAGCACGGCACGGCCCATGATGGGCCTGGGTTGTGCTTGGCACGGCCCACCTGGTGCCTGGCCCGTGCACAGCTCAAATAAAAAAATTTGTAAAAAAATATTTTTTTTGATAAATTAAAAAATTATTAGGAATAAAGAAATTTTATTAATATAAAGCCACTTTAATGGTGGGGGGTTTGGCATAGACCCCTACCATTTTATTAATTTAAAATCAAAATGGTACAGAAAGGAGGGGGGCTAGGCCTGACCTCCAGAACATAATACAATAAGTAAAGAGAAAAAAATAGAAAGATCGCAACCGTCGGATCATCACCGATCGGATGGATCGCAACCGTCGGATCGATCATCACCGATTGGGATCATGGCATGGATCGATCGCAACCGTTGGATCATCTCCGATCGGATGGATCATAATCGTCAGATCGATCATTGCCGATCGGGATCATGGCTTGGATCGATCGCAACCATCAGATCGTCTTCGATCGGATTGATCGCAACTATCGGATCGATCATCCCCGATCGGGATCATGGCTTGGATCGATCGCAACAATTGGATCGTCTCCAATCGGATTGATCGCAACGGTCCGATCGAACATCGTCGATCGAGATCATGGCTTGGATCGATTGCAACCATCGGATCATCGCCGATCGGATGGATTGCAACCGTTGGATCGATCATCGTCGATCGGAATCATGGCTTGGATCGATCGCAACCATCGGATCATCTCCGATCATATTGATCGCAACTGTCCGATCGATCATCGCCGATCAGGATCATGGCTTGGATCGATCACAACCGTCAAATCGTCTCCGATCGGATTGATCGCAATGGTCCAATCGATCATCGTCGATCGGGATCATGGTTTGGATCGATCACAACCGTCGGATCATCACCGATCAGATGGATCACAACCGTCGGATCGATCATCGCTGATCGGAATCATGGCTTGGATCGATCGCAACCATTGGATCATCTTCGATCAGATTGATCGCAACTGTCTGATCGATCATCGCCGATTAGGATCATGGTTTGGATCGATCGCAACCGTCGGATCATCTCCGATCAGATCGATCGCAACTGTCCGATCGATCATTGTCGATCGAATCATGGCTTGGATCGATCGCAACCGTCGGATCATTGCCGATCGGATGGATCACAACCGTCGTAACGATCATTGCCGATCGGAATCATGGCTTGGATCGATCGCAACCATTGGATCATCTCCGATCGGATTGATCGCAACGGTCCGATCGATCATCGTCGATCGGGATCATGGCTTGGATCAATCGCAACCATCGGATCATCGTCGATCAGATGGATCGCAACTGTCGGATCGATCATCCCCGATCAGGATCATGGTTTGGATCAATCACAACCGTCGGATCATCTCTGATCGGATCGATCGCAACAGTCCGATCGATCATCACCGATCGAAATCATGGCTTGGATCGATCGCAACTGTTGGATCATCGCCGATCGGATGGATCGCAATCATCGTATCGATCATCGCCGATCAGGATCGTGGCTTGGATCGATCGTAACCATCGGATCATCACCGATTAGATGGATCACAACCATTGGATCGATCATCGCCGATCGGAATCATGGCTTGGATCGATCGCAACCATCGGATCGTCTCCGATCAGATTGATTTAAAATCAAAATGGTACAGAAGGGAGGGGGCTAGGCCTGACCTCCAAAATAAAATACAATAAGTAAGGAGAAAAAAATAGAAAGATCGCAATCGTCGGATCATCGCCGATCGGATGGATCGTAACTATCGATTGATCATCCCCGATCAGGATCATGGCTTGGATCGATCGCAACCGTCGGATCATCTTCGATCGGATTGATCGCAACGGTCCGATCGATCATCGTCGATCGGGATCATGGCTTGGATCGATGCAACCATCGGATCATCGCCAATCGGATGGATCGCAACTGTCGGATCGATCATCCCCGATCAGGATCATGGTTTGGATCGATCGCAACGGTCCAATCGATCGTCACCGATCGAGATCATGGCTTGGATCGATCGCAACCGTCAGATCATCGCCGATCGGATGGATCACAACCGTCGGATCGATCATCGCCGATCGGAATCATGTCTTGGATCGATCGTAACCATCGGATCATCTCCGATTAGATTGATCGCAACTGTCCGATCGATCATTGCCGATCGAGATTATGGCTTGGATCGATCGCAACCGTTGGATCATCTCTGATCGGATGGATCACAACTGTTGGATTGATCATCGCCGATTGGGATCATGGCTTGGATCGATCGCAACCGTCGGATCGTCTTTGATCGTATTGATCGCAACGGTCCGATCGATCATCGTCGATCGGGATCATGGCTTGGATCGATCGCAACCGTCGGATCATCGCCGATCGGATGGATTGCAACTATCGGATCGATCATCCCGATCGGGATATTGGCTTGGATTGATCGCAACCGTCGGATCATTTCCGATCGGATAGATCGCAACCGTCGGATCCATCATCGCCGATCAGGATCATGGCATGGATCGATCGCAATCGTCGGATCACCTCCGATCGGATCGATCGCAATCGTTGGATCTATCATCGCTGATCGGGATCATGACTTTGATCAGCTGGCTGGTGCTTAGGCACCAGCTAGTGCCTAGGTGCACACCTATGCACCAGCCGTGCCATGGCACGGCCCGTGGCCCATTTCTTGATGGGTCACGGGCCGTGCCGAATTTAAATTTTTTTTACCGGGCCGTGCCAGTCATGGCACGGCAATTTTCCTGGCACGATGGGCCTGGGCCGTGCCGTGCCAGGCACGGCCCAGCGCCCATGCATAGCCTGATCAGTGGAGATCGGGACGTGCGGAGGCATTCGAGCGAGCAGAGGCTTTCGGGTGGGCGGCCATCCAGTCGAGGTTAGCTAAGCAGCCCGGTGCATAGCCGAGTAGGAGCCTTGGCACACACGGGTCTAGGCCAGGTGGGCTTGGACGCGGATGAGACTAGGTCGGTACACATAGAAGGTGTGCGGCGTGCGCAGAAGGCATGCACGGGTGCAAGGTGCCAAGGTCAGTTTTGTGTTTTGAGTGAGGTTGGGGCAGGCACATTTAGAGCTCATTGTAAGGAACAGAGAGGTGTGTTTGGCCTACTAGCAACCTCATTGTATCCAGAGTACTTAGTGAAAAAGTCTTTGGTTGGGAAGGTATTGCTTCCCGTATATCTATGTGTTTGTGGGGACTTGTCTTTGGGGTTTTTTATTTTATCTTTGTCAGGTTTAGGTGGTTAAGGGAGAGAACTCTTAACGCAATCACCGGTAGACGTAAGGACTTGGTACACAAAGGAGTGCTTGTGCGTGCCATTTTGAGGCCCGGTGATAGTAATGTCACCCTGCTAGGTATAGGTTAATTTTTTTTGTCCTCGAAAGCGTCCTAGCTAGGGATCGGCCTTGGCATGCCGATGCTAAGTCAGCCTCCTCAGAGTGCCATGCGCCTAAGGATGGGATGTGAGGTTAGCCGCAGGCCTCCTCCTTCCCCAATGCATACAATGGCCACCCGACCTTGCGCTTGCAAACACCCACAAAGATAACAACACACACACGCCCAAAACACACAAGCATATACAGGGTAAAAACACCCCAACCCCTTTGATTAATACAATCCCAAGAGGAAGTACAAAGTGAAGAACTCACATGAAGAAGCACTTACAAGGAGACGCTCGACGGGCCCTTTCCCCTCTCTAACTTTGCACTTGGTTGTAGGACAGCCCCTAACAACCCTTAGATTGACTGTAGGAACTTCCTTAGCGCGATCCGCGTCTTCTCCCTCAACCTCACACTTGCTCAAAGGTGGAAGGCTGAAGTGGTGCAGGCACCAGGATCAGGCAGAGGATTCTTAACCCTCTGTGGATATCTGATTAGTTTTGACTCAAGTTTTGAGTTGAAAAATTGGGTTTAGTTATCTTAATTTGAGTCAAATCCAGTTTAGTTTATTTTATTTTAAATCATGTTCAGTTCAATTTATTTTAATGTGAGTCCTATAGTAAGTTTATTTAGCTTACAAGAGGAGACACCAGTATGGAAGAAAAAGATAAGGCCTACACATAGAAGCAGTGAAGGGACGCCCAAATGCATGCCATCCAGATTTGAATTTTTAACCCTAAATTATAGCATTAAAGGATGCCCATATTGCTGCCCAGCTCTTTTGGAAATTTCAACCCTGAATTCAGCCCAAAAAAGCAAGTGAAGGACGCCCAATATGGCCACCCCAAATTACTGAATTTTGAATTTTCTTTCATGTATTCAAATTCAAAGGGCGTCACTTAATCCATATTTTAGGAAGAAAGTGGGCACCAATTTTAGAATTATTTTGAATTTTCTTTCATGAAAAGGGGTGCCTCTTTTTATTTTCATATTTGTATTTACTTGGGCCCTAAGTCTCTTATCCTATAAAAGAGACCAAATTTTTTTAAAATAAATAAGCAACGGAAGCAATAAGATATTGGATCTAATCTAATATCAGCCTATAACAGGATCAATATATAAAAATTATATATATAAAAGGTATAAAAGAATTATACACAGATCAAATCTATGTAAATACAAATAACATAGATTATATCTATGTTTGTGACCTAGTGTCTTAGATCATATCTAAGTTACCAGTAACTATTGAATCTTTTACCTTTTGATGCTTAATAACTTATGCAGCAATAAAAGGCCTGGTACAACTTCTGCAAGCCACACAAAGGTGTATGGCCTCTACAGGTGATCCATACCGGGGTTCTGGTTTTGATCAGCCTCTTCAGAGTGCTAGCTCCTCTTCAAGGCTTCGACGATGAGATTTCTTCTTTTAACACCAAGGTTCTCTTAGAGTTGTCAAAAGGATGTATGTGTTGAGGAAACATTTTATCCCAGGCTTTATAGCCAGAATTCCTTTTATCCTAAAAACTTCTCATCTCCTCATCTCCTTGTCTCTTCTTTCTTGAAAGATAAGGAAGAAACCTTCATTTTCTTTTTCAGTTAAAAACGAAAAAGGTTAAAAGATAAGGAAGAAACTCTTTCATCTTTCTTTTAAATTAAAAATCAAAAAAGGTTAGAAGATAAGGAATGAGGGGTAATTAGGAAGAAGTCATTAACATCCATTTTAAATTCAAACTTAAAATTTTGAATTCAAAATTCAAACTTCAAACTTAAAATTAAAATAGTTTGAAATTTAAATTCATAATTTGAATTTAAACGGTAAAGATGTTAACATTAGGCTTACCTAAATTTGAGCCCAAACAAAATCCCATTTGATTTGACCCAGATATTCATAGCTCAATCAAATTGAGCTAGCCAACAATCGTATTGCCGATTTAATCCTCCAATTAATGTACTAACATTTAGTTTCTCAATCATCTAGTCAGGTAGAATCCCCTATGGTGTGTGATCCCATAGGTTCGAACACTAAGCCGATAGTACTGGAACACTTCCAATACTAATCGAAGTTGCCATCTAGCAATGACACCCGACGTCCGGATAGGCCGAAGGTTGCATAGTAACAATCAAGAACCTCTGGCATCTGATTACCATATAATTTATCCATTTGACCTTCAATGCTCAAGATGACTTAGGGTTTTAACTGCTAACCCTTGATCAGCTCATCCATAAAGTATCTCAATCTTCACAAGTCCTGTGACTCCTCACAAGAACTATCTTGGCCAAGATTTTGCTAAATTAAAACACAGTGAGACATTTATTTCAAACTGTTTGAAGGGGTCAATCCCATCTTGATCCACTCACTGCTCCACAAGTACTTTACTATACCCAGAAACCTTCTGTCACTGGATTAAAAATGCAAGTAATCCAGCACCAAAGTATAGTAGGTTGCTTGTAAGCTACCATGGTGATCTCAGGTCAGAGGAACACTTATATCAATATCCCTTCACGAACACTTCTTGGCAGAAGTGTATTCCGTAGATTGGTCATGTTCAGTGAGATGTCATACACCTCACCTGCATATCATACCAGTATCACCACACTCCTTGGTAAAGAGGACAACCAACCCATATGACAAACAACGACCTTTACTTGATATATAGTTGTCCTATAACTATATATCATTTGGTCGCGATTATTTTAAGAACCACTCAATAAATCCTCTCTTTCTTGAATCGATTATGGTTCTAAGAACTTCATCACAAAATAATTTATTTCAAAAAGATGCGATGTTATGAACCATCAAATAAATATTTTATTAATTAATAATTCATATATTTATGACTTGCATAATCATCTACATGTTAGTTGATTGGCTTTAGGACATAATTCCCAACACTAAGTTTGCCCCGTTGAGTCACCCCTCTTTACTATAGTTTCTTTCTCCTCTTTTAGAACGAGTTGATGAGGTTTAGCATTGGGCTACTATACTGCTTTCTCATGTAAGGTTCTGCACCACTTCCTTCTCCCTCATTCTCTTATTTTCTTTTATAATCTTGTATTTATATATATATATCTATTTTATTAATAAATTAATAGAGAAGTTCGATACTTCTTCATCTTCTATCAAAAAAGAAGCACAATGTCTTTAATTAGATAAATACTTTGGTTCTTTTGGTTGTATGCAGATAGCATTGTAAATAAAAAAAAGTCCGAGGACAGAAAGATGTGGTATAATGGGTTGAAGACATTGTATGGTGCCGGTAAACAAATGGAATTGAAGCTCAAATTCTTAAAAAAATATATAAAAAAGGTACCCTAATTGAATCCCTTTGATTTTTTTTTTGCATAATATTTTTTTAAAAAATAATTTTTAACCTATTTATGGAAATGTGTTTTGGGTTAGTGTAATAGCCACGCCAGCTGGTTGAGGCTGCTGGAGTGGCCAAAAGTCATCTGATCATATTTTCTCCCACTGAACAGAGGATTTCAACCAAATAGGATTTGCCTATCATACTCTCTTTTTTTCTTTTTTTGCTTGAATTTTTAGGGAAATCGGCGAAGGGATTGTTGACTTTTCAAAAAAATAAAAAATTGATAATGATTTCAATATTTTTTTTTTTTGAAATTAAAGTGTGGCCATGAATGAAAAAATTACTTCAAAATGAGAATGTTAAAAATTAAAGTAAAATTAAAGTGAAGCAAAGATTTCAAAATTATCTGTTCATCTCTTTAACATTTTTTTTTTTTTTTCTGTAGAAGTCAGCAATTCATTTGCCTATTTCTCTGAATGCAAGCTAGTGAAAGCCAAGCAGTGCGAGTTCTGTTTTGGAAGTTGGAAAATTTTCTATAATTCATAGAAATTAGAATACAATTCTAGTCATAAGGGAACAAGCAGCATAGGTCACATGTCTGCCACTGTCTTGAAATGCTTGGAGTATCTTCTTATCCACAGCCATTGGAAGTAAATGCCACAAAATGATAGCATTTTCTTATCACAAATTCCACAAACGAGTATGGTATATCATGAGCCATACAACAACACATTCCGGCACATTATATGGTGTCGGGCCTCCAAAAATTTTGAGCGTAGGACTATTGTCTGCAAATTTCAACTCCAATTAGATCCTAGTTAATCATGACTTTTTGCTTCTAATTAAGCAAGAGATATATAGAAAACTCGTAACAAGTTGGTAAATAGGCAAGCTTTGGGCTGATTCAAAAACTAAACAAAATGAGAAGACTGAAAATTCCTTATCTAGAAAACTTTGATTAAATTTCTGCTGCAGTTGTATTAGACATTACATCACAGAGAGAGAGAGAGAGAGAGAGA